>OX421971.1:86427181-87027181 GCA_949128135.1 Parasteatoda lunata | reverse complement strand
ACCTTATATCTAATAGAAGCCCCATACATCAAAAAATTCAAAATATTAAAATTTTAATAACTTTCAATAGTCAACATCTCAAATAGTATTTATTACTCACACATCAAATAATGTGACAAAATTTTCTTAATTGTATTAGTTTTGCCAGAATTGCTACCAAAAAGAAATAATTTTTTTAACTGTACAATACTAAAACTTAAGTAATTCTTGCAGTAATAAATTTTTGAATAAGAAATTTTAAAAAAATTTTTCCTTAAATATAGGAAAATCATATACAAAATCTAACAACGTATAACATATTATAAATATTAAAATTTTATTAACATGTTAGCAAAAAAAATACGCATTCAAAAGATGTCAATTTTAAGAATTAACATCAGTTTTTATATAACACATAAATTTGAGTAATAAAATTTCTATACATTCTGATAATTAAAGAAACATTTAAGTACCTATAATTTGATAGTGATGTCAAAGTGCGGTTAACAATTTAGAATGTAAAATAATAATTTAAAATAAATACTCTCACCGATAAGAAAATAGGAAAATTCATGGAATACTAAAAATTAATAATAAATAGCTGATACTTAATATTTATTTTTGAATGAAGAAAAAAACACAATGCAAACATATTTTGGTAAGTTAAAAATAATCAAAAAATTTAATAATTGATAACAATTTTTAACATTTCATTTCAATTATGCTATTTGAACCTCTTGACAAAAATTTGCTATTTTTGTAACATGTATAATAAAATATAGTAATAGATACTATTTAAAAGATCATTTAAAGTTTATTGTAAAAGCAATTTCAAAGAAAATTTATGAGGTATAAAACATTTCATAACTTAATTAAATATTGACCTTAAGTGTACTTTTAACTTTATTTTTCATTGATAATTATTAACTCATAAAATTTTCATAAATATAAAAGGAATTTGTTTCAATTTGACGTTCTGAAAAATTTAAAATTTAAGATTCAAAAGTATTGATTTTAAATAAAGATTAGCAGTTAAAAAAACTTAAAAATTTTATTATCTGTATGGTTTAGTATAAAATTATTATTTTCACCTTTGATAAACATAAAAAACAAATATGACTTTAAATAAATATATTCTGATCATTTATAAAAAATAGTTGCAATGTAAATTTGAATTAACATTACTTTCGTCAAATATAAACATTTATTTGAGAGAAAATGGTTACATATGTATTGTCTAACCACCATAAAATTATAACATAATCGACAATTTAGTTATTATAAGTATACTTTTATATTTACATATTTGATTGATTTATTAAACAGTTTAAATGTTTATTTTTCATTGTAATTGATTTCGAAATATAAAGCAAATTACTACTTTATATTTCACATCTTTAAGTCACATACATTACGTTATCATCACTAAATCACTTCAAAGTTAACTAAAAAACATCTATAAAAACGATGTAGGAATACATAGCTAATAAGTTAATGAAAGATATCAACTAATGTTAAATAACAAGAACAAAGTTACTTAATAATCGAGATTAATAAAAACATGTATACGAATAACACCCAATACATTAATATTAATCATACATATTTGATACTATATACATCGAAATGTAACATATAGTAGCATCAATAATTTATAAATATTTTTGAACTAAATCTTCTCTATTGTAGCAACTCACCTGCAGAATAATTCATCTATTATTAAACTGTTATGAGAAATATTATTAAATTATCTAAATGTGATTTACACCTCGTAAAAATCTCATTTACAGTCACAATATTATAATCATATGATCCCCTTCTTGTAATGAAGAATACGGATATACACGAAAATTGACATATTAAATTCTTTTCCCATCTTTAATTAAAAATTACAATAGCCATTTAAAGTCACTTACCCTTAACGGTGGCTGGGCTTAGTCTCTTCTCACCATCTTTATCGGCTTACTTGAAAATAAATGCCTAAATGTCGCACCTTCTCATATATAAAATATTAATCACCAATTTAATAAACGAATAAAAATACATTAACTTGCTAATAATTTTTCTAAAAAAAACTTTGATTTGGAATATATCTTTAAATCTATCCAAGGAATTCACCCTTTAACAGCATTTTAATATATCTATTGTAGTAAACTAAATATTTTAGTGAAACACCAATCACAGAGGAAGCAATAGTTCGGAGCCGTAGCCGAAACCCCAACTTCTCTTCACGGAGACAAAAATCATTGCTTACAAAAAAAAGAAAACAAAATATTTTATTATGTACAAAATTATTTTATTGTGTTAAGCTAGAGAATAATCTCAGCTGCTGAAATGTTTTACACTTATATTTTGCTTAATTAGTGATGCTTTACGTTATTTCTGATTCTTTTATTGCCTGGGTTCAGAAAGATGAACATTTTCTTATTTTTCATTAGCGCCTCCTTACCTCTCAGATTAGCATTTCGCACAACTCCATTCAGTATATTTTTGTGACGTCATCAAGTTTCATTATTAAGTTTTGATGTTTTTTTCCTGTTTTGTGAACGATACTCCTCTTGTTTTACTAAAATTTGCAAACAAGATCAATTTTTATATTTATAACAATGGATAAAACATGCGTCTGAAGTATTCAATACAACAAAACCATGTTTTTAGTTCTGGTATTTCACACTAGTATCTTGAAATGCTTGTAGAAAAGCACAGAAGTACCCTAGTTTAGGGATTTTGGAAATAGAAATTACGATTTTCGATAGCACAGGTTGTAAATTGTTTCATGATTGTTAATTATAAACAATTAGCTTTTGATTTATAAATTGATCATCAATAAAATTTCACGTTATAAAATTCTATAAATAAACAAATAAAAACCCAAGGAATGTAACAACTTACACTTTCACTACTATTTTGTATGGCTTCTCCTGTCTGCAATGTTTTTATTACGATTGTTTTGATTTTTGTCATAAGAATATGGGATCGTCTTATTAGTAGACATTATGCGAAAACAATTGTTTTATAAAGTTTAATTCTATTGGCATTAGGTATTGAATTTACTTATTCTATTATTATGAAAATAATAAAATTCAGTTGTCATTTATGTGTCAAATGGGATGACCACTTATCTAATAAATTTTCGATACTGTCGTACTTATATCGATTGCGAATTTTGATGGAATTTTGAATTGATTCATTTTAAATAATTTTAAGTATCCTTTCAAATAAATCTTAATTTATAGCAATTCCTACACTGAAATGATTATCGAAATGCATAATTTAGTGCTAATAAAATATTTAGAAATTGTCTTGTTCTTGGAGTTGAAGTTGAAATACACTTAAGAAGTTCATTAATTATGTTAATATTTTTATTACAAAATTTTTAAGAGTTGTATGAACTTGTTTTTAACATATTTTATCTGCTAATTTATGTAGCGTAATTGAAAAAATTGTCTTAGCTTTGTTCAATCATGCAGTATAACTTAACATTATATCTAAAATATTATATTTATTATTATTTTATTGCTGCTTTTAGAAAATTGAAGTTTTTATTTTTTTTATTTTTAAAACTGCTTAAATGATTTTACAAAGAAATTTTCAAACCTTCAATGAAACCACACCTCAAACTTTTAAGTAAACAAAGATGAATTTAAGAATAAAACATAAGAATTATTTTTAGAATGATAATTGTATATAGAATCATCAATGAGTTAAATCCAGTACCCTTGCCTGGACTTATTGCAATGAAAATATGTGCATATATATTGCAGCAGGTTGAAAATGCTTTTTTTTTTCAATTTTGATCAATTTAATTTAATTTTTTGAAATGGTGGTTATATATGTGTCATGCAAATTAAAAAAGTATCTTTTTTTTTTCCACGGGGGTAGAATTTAGGAAAATTTAGATATTGCTCTGAAGAAACATAAAATAAAAATATCACTGACCCATACACATATTTACTAGCCCATTTCTACATCTTTTATTAGATTTCTTTTTAAAAGTCAATAATGTGAACTTAAATATGAAAAATTACAATGCAGATAATTAGTATTAAATGAAATATGCTATTTTATAAATAAAATATGGAGAATATTTCCATATCATGATTTACGCAAAAAGTAATTGCTAAGTCTTGGTCACTTTCGGCTAGTAGCTTACGAGAAACTAAAATAAATATTGCAGAAAGGACCAACTTGAAACAGTGTAACGTTTAGCTATTCCACTGGCAAGGCTCTACATGTTTTTTGTTTTTTTTTAAATTTACAAGTTAAAAGATTATTTGGTAAATTAGCTATTGTACTTGGTACAACAGATCATGATGCAGAAATATTCTCTGAAATATGTTAATTTGAGATTTAAATACAAAACCAAATTAAAAACAGCATATCATCACATTTCTGGTCCTGGAGATTTCTAGTGAACTATTTTATGGTGGCGATTGTACTTGGCAGGACAGATCATGATACGGAAACATCTCCTAACATACGTTATTTTGAGACTGAAATTCAGAATATATTATCTCTTTACATCGATTTTTGGTCTTTGAAACCTGTGTTACATTTTGTTATGATAGTCTGAGTCAAATAATAGTGGTCCCATACCCGTTATTTTTTAATCCTGTTCCACAATCTTTTTTCTTTTGTTTTGGCTATAAGCATTGTTTCTAAAACCATTTAACTTTGTTATCTTTAAGTGTTGAGTATATCAAAAACTTTTACTTTGCATTTTGTGCGAAATACCCATGTTCAACATTTGATTCTGCTTATTTTAGATCAATTTTCAAATAAAAATTTTGCATTTATTAAAACATTAGAACTCATCAACAACATTGTTGAAAAAGTTAATTTATAGCCAGAATATAATAAAGTGTTATTTTTATTATTTGGGGTAATTTTATATCTTAGTCATCAATAATATATTCAACTTAGTTTAAAAATATCATGCTTTAATTAGGTTCTATTAATGAAATTTATATTACTTATTCTAAACAATATGACTTGTGATATAAAATAAAATATGAACATTGTTTTTTTTTTTTTAATATATTAATTCTATGATGATATAAAATTATCTAGAAACTATTTTTTCTCATTTACATGCCTTTTTCCCCTTAAACTTTTATTGTTGTAAGTTTCAAGATCCTCTCCAAAAATATGACTGTGCTTATGCTTTAACCTTGTAAGCATTAGTTTCTCAGTTATTCTAAGTTCAAGCTAGTAGCTTTCCATCAATAAAAGTCACTGTCTCCTATTCTATTCTATAAGAAAGCATATATCAGGTAAAATTTGTTCAACTTTTTCCTGAGTTCAAATTCTTGGAGGGCTTAAAAAAGGAAAATTTTTGTTTACTAATGGCTTAATCAAAGTTTCTTTAGTATTAAAAATTAGTTAGCTAACAAGTATAAGTTTTATCCATTTTAATTTTAATAGTAATTGGAAATGGATGAAACTAAATTGAAGTTAATGAGTAAAAACATGTCCATAAAGCATTTATGTGTGTTATATGCAAAGTATTGGCTGATATATAATGCTTATTTTATAAATTTTAATATATTTGTTTCAGAAAGAAATTTTACGTTTACAGGATGAATTTACTCTTAAGAATTTAAAGAAACATTAAGTTTTTGTAAGTATAATAAATTTTTAAAAATTTCTATTATGTTATGGAATTATATGTAATCTTTAAAAGAAAAAAAAAAATTGCAGATGACCAATTAAAAATATAAGTTTTCTAGAGTTTGTTATTTTAATTGTATTGTTAAAAATATTTTTTCCTGATTTTTGTGTATGTTCAGGACATCCAATTTTTATCAATACAAATGTTAATTTTAAAATAATATATTTGAAAAATTAAAATACTTGTGGAGTTTTTTATTTTCACAATTATTGATTAATCTCTTTAATCGAATTTTAAAAGTGATCGATTCCATTCGTAATATAGTCATTCAATAATATCATCCGATAAATTACTTTTGTACAAAAAAAAAAATGATTGACATATTATCTATTTATTTTTCTTGGCATTATTGAAATCCTATTTTAAAATTATTTGATTAAAAAAGTCTTAAACTGAATTACAATAACTGAACACAATAACTTAAGCTGAATTACAAGTTAAATATTGTTATGAGGGAATTTTAACCAAAATATATATATATATATATTAATGCAACAGTACTAAATGTTTCCTTAGTATTAATCTTGAACTAACTATTATTCGTTATTCTGTTCCCTATTAATAAAATTGCACTGGAAACTGTTAATTCTCTCTGTTCTAAGCAAATCTGAAATTAAAATTAGTGTATTTTATTATTACATTGAAATAAAATTTGTTTTTATTATAAATATTGCAAGTTATACTTTTTTTAGTTTAATTTTTTTGCCTTTTTTAAAAGTAGTCTTGTATATGTATATTTTTCCAAAAGATGTCCTGATTTTTTTTCTATGCTCCATTGCGAGGCCCAGTATGTCAAAGCGATGATTTTTTTTTTTTTTTTTTTTTTTTTGTATCTCACTTTTATTCTAATTTTACTAACCACTTAAAATGTTAATATTTCCTTACACAGTTGAAATATCTGTTACATTGGCCTACTTATAAGGATACGTTTAAAATTAAATCCAGACCAATGCTGCCTCTCTTTTCCCTACATCATGAAAATCTACAAAGTGTAAATAAAAATATGTAGGTTGTTATTTATACATTTATAAATATAAATGTTTTATTATTATTATTTTTTTAGATAGTTATCTTCTGCAATGTCAGAGGTTACCAACCTAAGCTGTGATACTCCTATCATAAATGTTTTTGTTGTTGGATTTCATCATAAAAAGGGATGTGTAGTAAGTGCTTTAATTTGTATTTTATTGTGCACAATGCATATTATTTTACTTAATCTGTAGACTTTCTTCCTCATCTAGTTTTTTTATATTTTATTTTACCCTGAATATTTCAAAAATCCGAAAAAAAATTTTAAAAATTTTTTGAATCTTTGTACCCTTCCTAATGTCTGTCTAAAACGATTTCTCGGTACCTAACTTTGTTTGGAAGTTATACAGGAAAATAGAGAGTCGTCGCTAAGCAGGTAGCAAGGCCCGTTCGGCCGGATTAGGTGGGTCGGCATTCTTTTTGTGTCTCATCCATTCTGTTGACTGTACCATACCATAAGTCAGAACGCGTTTTTCTCAAAACGCTGTTTTTTGACCTGGCCTAACATTTTTCTCGTGATCTAGCAAATAAGCTGTTCTTTATTTTAAATTACTTAAAAATATATTCTTCAGAAAGTAGCATAGGATTTTTTTGATATTTTTATATTTCGATTTTATATTAGTATTTTAATTTTTTAATGAAAAACTTAACTTTTTTTAAAGTTGCGGCCATTTTGGTAATTTTGCGAATATCAAAAAACCGCTATGCAACTTTTTAGATAATGTCTTTATGTTTCAGAAAATCTAAACAAAATCATTTTCCTATGTTTCAGGACTTCTAAATCCATGAGGCCAGTGAGGTGCTACTTTTTGATGGCGAGCCACACACGGAACTGCCACCAACTTATTTTGTAAAAGAAAAATTTTTAAAATAGACTTAAATTGTAGCTAAATAACATTAAAAAAAACAAGGAGTCTCTGCATTGTCTCTATTACTTAAAAAAAAATTTTAAAAAATTAATATATTACCATCTCAAGGTGGGGTCCCCCCTTAATTCAGCAATCATCGTTCGAAATATTCTATGAAGGAAATAATCTCTTGTATTTTTTAATTGGTTTGAAATATTTTATGCTAATTTTGTTTTAGCCATTGTAAAAGTTTACTTGAAATTAAGCAAATATCTTACATTACTGAATTGCAATGATTGAATTAAAATAATAAAAATACTTTTCTTACCATTATTAATTTTTCTAACAATAAACATGTTATAAAAATATTTCTCTTAAGCATAAGGCTTGTATGAGTAACAATCTATTGGTAACTACTTTAAAAATAGCCAAGTTTTCAAGGTTAAAATATTAAAGTTAATCATATCTGTGAATTATTTCTTTGGTAAAATCTTCATAGGTTTCTATATAAATTTTATTTGTAAGTTTAAAAAAGATATAGTCAAGTGGGTAATTATAATTATAATCTTAGTGTAATTGTGACCAGAGCTATTTTTAATAACTCATCCACGGTAAGAATCTTTAAAAAAAATATGTTTTATCAAGTTTTATATCTCTGTTTTTTTTCCAGGAATTTTTAAATAGTTCTTAGATAGAAACCTTGAATGAATATTCAAATAATTTTAAAAAAATTGTGCAAATTATTGAGAAGAAATTTCAATGCATGTTGATTCAAAGTGATTTCAACCATTTAAAAATATATATATATATATATATATTTTTTCTTATAAGTGTAAGTCTATTTATTACTAAGCACATAATGTTTTTATCTACTTTTAATTATTATTTTCTGGTTGCAATCTTTATTACCTCTAAGTTTATTTTCGTAATTACCATCCTTTTTTTCCCTCTATAAACTCAAAATTGATGACGATTCATGTTCTGTTATGTGGAAATGTCTAAAACATAAACAAAAATAGAGCCTTCCCCTTACTCTTTAAAGAACCTGCAGGAAGCTGTTGCAATGTTCAGTAAGAAAAAACTGATTCTTCTAAAAGTTGAAAGGAAATATGACACACCAATATTCGTAATCTTGCTGGGTATTAGAAGAAATTAAATTATTCATTATTCAATTAAAATATTCTATTTTAATTCCTGATTATTCTGTGCAACAAAATTTTTAGTGTCTACTTTGAAGTTTGTGATACCAAGGTTTGACTGAAGTAACTTCATAGACTTATGCATTTCACATTTATCAAAAATAATAAATTTTTTTAAAACTTATTATCTATTCTGTATTTATGTAAAAAAAGAAAAAAACAATTATAATTTACTTATTATACTTCCCAAACTTTCCCTAATGAAGTTTGCTCTTTGGTTAATGATTGAGAAAAATTGTTCTTAATCTGAATTTGTGGAAAATAATAATTAGAAAACTTTTTCTTCATACTTTTGCAAGCTAAAACTGTTCATTTATTTTTTGTAGTAAATTAGCACATTTAAAAATGTGTTGTTTTTTTTTTTTTTTCCAAGTTTTTTTTTTTTTTTTTTTTGATGGCATCAATTACATTATTGCAAAATTAAATTTAAAGTAAAATAAAATAAAAAATAATAATAGTAAAAAAGTAAAGTAAATTTTAAAAAAATCTAAATATAGCTAGTTTTAACTCAGGTCCTTTTTTATGAACTTTTCCCCCCAGTTTTTGGAGCATATTAAAGCAATTATCTTCCATATTGGATGAGATAAGATAGATTTATTAGACATCAATAGTAATCATTGCATCTGTATAAGAAGGATGTGGTGACTCATTTATTATTTCTTTTTCAACATCCTTTTCTTCTTCAATGTTTTTTTTATAATGTTTTCATAAGTCTCATCTACATCTCTTGCATCAGTTGTTAAAATATCGTCATCACAGTTGAAGAAATCCTCTTACCGAAAATCTTTATAAACACCATTACAGCCAAACTTGAGCTAAAGATAAAAAAAATGTCTTCCTTAAACAAAGATGCAACCATCCTTAAATAGACATTTTTCTACTTTGAAGGAACTGGGGTTGCAAAATATCATTCTTAAATGAAGTCAAGCATTAAGTAGAGCACTGTTGAATAGAGAGGCAACTGAGGAATTTCTTAAAATGATTCTATTCTCATAATTATCCACGAATAATTTTTTGATTTTCCTAAGATTATGATGACAAATATGAAATAACACAATCATAATGTTCTTAAAATTAATTTAATCCATGATTTTTCAGGTGGAATATTCATATCCTCCTCTTTTTGAAGGAGAAAATGTCAAAGGTAGTGATCTCCCAGAACCTTGGAAACATTTGCCGACTCTTGCTTTACCTGATGGTGCTCATAATTATGAAGAAGGTACTTGGAACTTTATTTTATACAATGGTTACATTTGTAACTTGAGTCTGTAAAAATGGCCCCTAACAGTTTAAAGTCTTCTGGTTATGTAGAAATTTAAATTAATCTAATTCAAATTTGATTATAGCAAATAGAGACCATCTCCATTTTACAAAATCAGTATTTTTTTAATCTTAATTAACTTTAGTCTTGACTTATCAGATGTAACCTGAGTTATAATTAAT
Organism: Parasteatoda lunata; assembly: GCA_949128135.1. Classification (NCBI taxonomy): domain Eukaryota; kingdom Metazoa; phylum Arthropoda; class Arachnida; order Araneae; family Theridiidae; genus Parasteatoda; species Parasteatoda lunata. The sequence goes on along the minus strand of OX421971.1, from coordinate 87,017,012 downwards.
TTTATCCTAATTTCAGACACCATATACTTTCACTTGCCATCACTGGAAAACCCTCAACAGACAGTTTTTGGAATCTCATGTTATCGCCAAATGAATGCAGAGGTAATGTTATTTTTAAAATAAAACATTTTTAACTTTCATGGACTTAAATTCTCTTTTGAATGCAATAATTTGGATTAATTTGAAATTTATTTATTTATTTATTTATTTTAAAGTAAGTATGTTTAATTTAAAGTGTTTTCTTTATGTGCAAGACATTAAAACCTAGAGTTCTGAAACTTCAGGTTCCATAAATATCTCTGTTTAATTAATAGAAATGTTTTCAAGCAAAGTGCTTGTTCAGTCCATTTGTAACAAAATTTAATAAATACAATTTGTTCCAAAATTCTAGTTTTGCTTTTGGAAAAAGCCTTGTGCAATTAATTATTATTAAATTTAATGAGAAGTAAGCAAAAGGTTTATCATACTTTTTTTTCTTCTCTCATTTAAAGTTTATAACTTTCTTTATCAAAGTTAAATTTTGTATCAAAAATTATTTTAGATCAAAATTAAATTTTATTCTCTTTCTGTATCAAAGTTAAATTTTGAGATAAATAATAAAATTTAAGTAGTAAGAAAACAAACTGCTATCACAAAATTCTGCGGTTGAATATTCCATCGGTTGAATATCCATATTAAAATCCTTTAGTTTAAAGAAATAATATTTTTATTTAGTATAAAAAATAATTTTTCACTAATGAGCATCAGTAAAATAAAAATGAGCAAATTATAGCCAATTATAATTTTTTTTTTTTTTCATTATTGTCAACATCAGCATAAACATAATGTTATGCTGTAATTGTAAAAATATAGTCAAAGATATAGAATCTATTTATAAAAATACAGTGTAGAAACACAGATGTTGAACTCTAGTTAATTCTTCTTTGTGATATAGTAGCACATTAGTGGTGGCTAGTTTAGGGGAGTCAACCCTTCATTAACAGCGTTTAGTAATTTTCTGTAAAGAAAAGGAAGTTTCATTTTCAGTCATTGCAATAAGGTAAATGCACCAAAAGGAAATATTTTGGTGCATTTACCTTAAGGTGCAATTTAGCTCAATGGAGAGTGGCAGCGAGCAAGACTAAAGAGAATAGAAGGGCTGGTTCACTCCTTTGAAGAAACTCTCGCCGCGCCAATCCTCCGATTTTCTCTAGTGACATCACTTTGGCGCAAAGCTCACACTTTTACTTCAAGAACAGAGCGTTCGGCCTTACTAACTCTTAACTAATATTGGAGCATTTCTTTTTGTGACATATTCTAAGACATTTGTTATTTTCTATAATGACTTTCCTCAGTTTTTGCAGTGCATTTACAAAAATTTAAAACTATTAACAAAATGCCAGTTTGCGCGATTGCAACTTGCAAAAATTCTGATAGAAAAACAAAAGGAAAAAATATAATTTTCCAAGTGTTCCCTAAAGTAAATGAGCAACTATGTAAAGAATGGATTCGGAAATGACACAGTTAATATAAAACAGCAATACGTTTTTTCTATCGCTAAGAACTTTTATAAAAATTCATTATCTAAGTAGAATCTGCCTCGTTACTTTAAAAAGAAAGGTAGGTGAAAAAAAATTTAAAAATGAATAAAGTCAAAGAAAATTAAAATGTAAATACAAAGTATAAATAAAATATATAGTGTATAGTTGAAATTCTCCTAATTTCATAAAATATTTTTTAATGTAGTTATTCTAAATATTTATGATTTTTTTAAAAATTATATTCTCTTAGATTTAAATATCTATAAATTATATCATCTTAAATTTAAATATCTATAAACAATTGTAAAATCTCTAATGTCATTATGAACCTAAATTATTATTTTGTTTCAGTAATTAGCGTTTAAGGTTGATGTTTCCTAATGATTAAGTATGAACAAATTGCTATTAACTGCATATTTTAAAATCAGGGATTCTAAATTTAACTCAACTTATTGTTATAAAAGAATATGTAGATAAAAAAGTGTCGATATATGCTTTCATTTTTCTTAATAATTAAAGTTAAAACTGAACTTTTTAAAATAAATTATTTATAGTGTCATTTTCGCCAACTAGTAAAATATTTTTATAAGTTTAAAATGGTATTTTTTTAATATAATGGCCAAGAAAGTTTTTTTGAACTATGTTTATGAACGGAAATAATGTGTTAATTGCGTAAAGTTTGAAAGCTAATAACCAGAAAAAATCTAACTTATTTTTACAAAGAGAAAGATGCAAAGTTATCATAATATCTTCACTTGCGATCACCGAAATCTGTGGGCACAGTGACGTCATGAGGAAGGAAATCGTAGCTTCAGCTCTAAGAGCGGAGTGAACTAGTCCTTCTATTCTCTTTAGCCCTGGGCAGCGAGAACCATGTGTACAAGATTAAAAAGCAAATTATTACAACAGATGTTGAGATATATAGAAGTGAAATAAAGGGAAAACATAATAATGAAAATCTTTATATATATTCTAAAAGTTAATTTTTTACATTATTCAGAAAACAGAATTTGTCAGTAATGCAGTATTAGATTAATGTGATGTTTGTGAGTGAAATCTGTTACTGTCTGATACTCTGTAAGAGATTGAACTAGATCAGTAAAATACTGTTACAGAGCCACATTTGAAAACAAATTTCTGTTACTTTAATACACTTTTAGAGCCAAAAGAAAAAACCTTGTTAGTCACTTTTGGCGTACCTGTTGTATGCTATACCTCCTTGCTTTAGTTAATATCATTTTTCTTACAATTTCTCATTAGTTTGCAACCACTTTCAATCTAAATAATGCTCACTTTCTTGTTTCTATATTTAGAAATTACTTCGAAGAAGCTCTGATATCACAAGAGAAACTGTTCAAAAAAGTGTATGTGTTCTGAGTAAGGTTCCTTTGTATGGGTTGATCCAAGCAAAATTAGAACTTATAACTCATGCATATTTCGATGAAAGAGATTTCAGTAAAGTGTCTTTGTTAGAAGAAACTTTTAAGAATTTAAATAGCTCTTTACCCAAAGATTTATCTGATGGCCATCAAACATTTTTAGGTAAGTTATAAATACATTCATATTAGAAATAACTTGTCTGGCAGATTTCTGCAACAATGAGCCTGTAGAGAGCACTCTGCATATCTTTTAACTTAAAGTTGTGAGCAATAGCTCAACTGTGGACTTTTCAAATGATCTAGTTCATAGTTTCTACATAATTGTTAAATTGATAAAAGTTTCGTTTCTTAGTATTCAAAATAATTATGTAAGTAAATAAGGTAAATATTAGAAACTTAACAAATAAAAATTCTTTGGTTCATAATTTTCAGAAACTTAGGAGTAACTTCTCCCACACAAGTTGAACAAGCTTACCTAAACTACTTCAATCAGATTCTCCATTTTTAATGCATATTTTATGCGATATTTAATTCCAATGAAAAAAAGTTGTAAAAAAAAAAAAAAAACAGTTTGTGCATTGTTGTATAATATTTCTATTACATATAAAAGTTTGTTGTTAAATGTAACACTAAAATATTTATTTATCATATATCCCGTTGTATTCGTCGGCTCGTTATATTAATTGACATCCTATTTTTGATTAGGAAGACACAAAATTTCAACTAAGTTTTATGTATAAGACGGCCTCTGAATAAACCAAATATAAAAATTTCTAAAATTAATTGTTTTAGGAAAAAAATAATTGGTGAAAGGAGAAAAAACTCTTATAAAAAAGAAAGAAAATGCCACGCTTGTTATTAAAAAATCTAATAAAAATTGTGGAATTTTGAATTCTTTAGATGGGGGGAAGACAATTTTATGTGAGACTCAGCGAATGAGGATGAAGTATATCTGTATAATGACTCTGTTATTCTTCTTGAATCTGTCACAGGTGAGGTTCTGGAATGTTTAAATTTGTAGCTTAAAATGTTTTCATTGTGTTTTATATTTTTTGAAGTACTTTCCAATAAATTAATTATCTTAACTTTCCTAATTTTTAATTTTTTTTTTTAACATATATGGAAGTATGCTTTCTTAAAAAAAAAATTTCTATGTTAAGAAAACATGATGAAAGAAAATGCAAAATTATTTTAATATAACAAATTAAAAATAGTTTTTTAAAAGGATAAATTAATACAGAGCTATTCTTATCTGTCCTATTGTTTATAATGTATCGATATTTCATGATCGAAATGAATATCCGACTTTATCACCGGTATATAAATCGACTCCCTGATTTTCATTCCAATTTGGAGATTTGAAAAGTTGACTTGTACACTAGGACATATGGTGCAGAAAAAAGTTTTATTTCTCCTTTCAGGCATTTAAACCAACTTAAATTTTTTATATTTTTATGTGTGGCAGCCATTTTAACAATTCAAAATGCACTTCACTCACTTCGTTTCACAGACACAACCATGGATGCTGTAATATTTATATGTAATGGCTTTTGTTCCTATGTAAATAAGAGTATTTTTAAATTTTGGTTATTTTTTTAAACTTTATTCTTATGTTAAGGTTTTCAGTTGAATATCTTTAACTGTTTGCTTTCGACTATAATGTTTTGATAAAAATTGTTTGTTAAAATAATATTAATTTCAACAATAACGATAACATTTCAACAATTTCAATAATAAAAATTTTATATAATATTTAATAACCTGAATTATTATATTGTAATTACTAATAATTGAATTTAAATGTGTCCAATAGAAATAAAAAAAATCAACTGACTATTTTCAAACTCAGTCTTGAAAATAGTTGATTTTTTTTTTTTTTTTTTGATTCTGCTCATTTATTTTCAGGTGTTTTTAAATACAAAATCAATATAAATGGGGGTTTAAAAATAGTGTATTTTCTTGCAATAAAAAAGTTCGTAAAATATAATTTTTAAGCATAAATATATTTTCTGCATGTTATTACGTTTTTGACTATTTTTTTCTGACTATTGTTATGTGTTTTATATTACATAAAGTGAAAACAGTGATTTCATTCAAAAAAGAAAATTATATTTTAGCAAATCTGAAATAACACTGAGAAGATGGCTACTCATTATTTTTATTCATTTTACAAAAATTTGGTTCACTTAATAGTTTATTCATTTAACTCATTTCATCATTTACAGACATCCATTTACTATAAGGAAGCAACTATTTTCTCAGACACTTTTACATTAAAAATAAATAAATAAAATAAAATAATTTTGTTATGCTTGTGATCTATTAAAAAAATAGTATTAAAAAAAAACAAAAAACTTTTCCTTCTTGCTACTTCTCTGATTGCTTAACAGTTATTTTGTCTCAATTAACACACTATAAGAGTTGTTGGAAAGACAAGAACAGTTAAAGATAAACAAACTTTGGGGGGGGGGAATAAACTATAAATATTAATAATTATAATTATTATGTTTGAAAAGAGCATCATCAGAGAGATTTGTTTCACTTTAAATTATTGATGTTTAATTAAGAAACCTAGTAAATTCTGTTCCTTGTTTTAGATTTTTTTATTATTAAATGGCATTAATATACTTTTGGAGTATTTGAATGTTGAATTACCCATTTTCTAATGTTATTTTTATCTGAAGCTAATTCTTTACATCATAAGAAGAAAAAAAAGAGAGTTCAAATTATTGATACTTCTCATTTTTATTAATTTGTTTATTCTCATATAAATATATTTTATCAGACTAAATATTCTATAGTTTAAGTCATTCAACCTACAAGAAAACTTTGCTATATGAAATTGATATTAATTATCATTATCATCTATTATTTATTTTATTTTTTTTAATTGCACATGTTTTGCTGCTTACCTTAAACACCTATTATCCAAAAAAAAATCTATTTTCCGGACTTCCTGAAGTCCCAATGATTCAAGGTAGGGGACTTTCCACTGTATTTAACTGTCAAATAAATTTTCAACATTTACGCTAAGCATAACGTAGGTGTATGATGGCCAAAATAAATTTGCAGCTTGATTAAAGTGTAAAATATGTTAGAATATCTAACAAATCAAACTGTATTTACTTGTGAAGGAAGTCTCCTAAAAAACTTTCAAAACCTATAATAATTTTACTATTGACTAATATTTATAATATTTTCTTAGATAGAAAAATATAGGAAACTCAAGCTTTTTTCAAAATTTGATTAAAATAATATCCCAGTGTATATGCCAACCTGTTGTATAAGTAAACTCCCTATTTTTGATTACAAGACATCAGATTTCTGGTATGTCTGTTGTATAAGTCAACTGCTGAAGAACCAAATATTTCTAAAATTAAAAAACATGAAAAAAAATTAAGTCTTCAAAATTTTTGCAAGTTAAAAATATTTTATATTGTTCCGTCAGGAAATATCTGTGCTGTATTTGGAAATATCTTTATGGAAGTTTCTTGTGTTAAATTATACTAGATGTGTGGCAGACATTATTTGCTAATTCTATTTCAGTTTAGTTTTCTTCATCTAAATCGAAACAGCGAGACAAATTTCAGCACTTTATTATGAGCTTTTGCTAAAAATAACCTACACATGCACTATTTTAGAATATTTTCTGAGTTTTCCAAACTGTATTTTTTTTGTTCTGTAATTTTTTTTTTATTTGTAACTTTTTTTTTAATATGTTGGTTGTGTTTTAAAATATCTTCTTACGTAATGTTATAGTTTTCTTTTTATTTTGTTTACAATTTTGATACATCTCTTTGTTTAATTTGAATTTTTCAGGTCTTTCTGTTCGAGACTTTGTTTTGAGGTTTAAACATAAGGCTCTACTTTTATTTAAGCTTTTGTTATTGGAAAGAAAGGTAAGATTCGTATCAACTTTCATAAATTTAATGTTAGATTTAGATTTTTATTAATGTTTTTGAATTGGAATTGAAATTTAGTTTTATGTGCTTCTTATTTTACAGTTGATATTTAATCAATTGTATTATATTCTGTTTTGATTTTAAATATCTTTAATAATATGAAAAAGGATGTTCCCAAATAATTAAATGATAGTCTATATTTATGTACGTATTTTTTAATAACATATTTTTTTAAACTTTTATTTTAGGTGTTATTCTACAAAGCTCCTGTAAAAGATTTATGCTCTTCTCTTCTTACTCTATGTTCATTAGTACCAGGTAAGGTGAAATAAATTTAATAATTGATTTGATTAAATCAAATTTAAGAATTTAATTATAACATTTCTATTATTCAAAGAAATAAGAGATGTATTGGTTAAAAATCAATTGTGTTAATTTAAAGTTATTTATGTTAATATATCGTTTAGTAAAGCATATAACATTCAAATGTTTGAAGCATTCTTCCTATTTAAAATAATGTTACAGATGAAATACATATCAAATTCTATCAAAATCAATTTATAAGTTAATTTTGACCAAATAAAATGTTTTCTTTATTTATCATCGTATTTCTCAAACACTTTTGTTGTATAATTTAATTTATAGTTCTTTTTTTAAAAATTAAATAAAAATATTCAGAGCCGTGTTTATTATTATGTAATGAAAAAATTTGTTTGAAAACTAAACTTTATGTAAGATTTAAATGTTATCTTTTGATGTGATCTTTAAAAAAGGTTTTGTATATTTAAAATAGATAGCTTTGAATGGTTTCATTTATCATGTTTAAAAAAATTGACTTCCACAGTGTGAAGTAATTCATACATATTTCATGAATTAATATGCTATTTCTTCCATTTTGATTTTGTGTTTTGAAATAAAATATTTCTATTAATTTTTATATATTTATATAATTTTTTTATATTTATATTATTTTTTTATATTTATATTATTTTTTTATATTTATATTATTTTTTTATAAATAAATTTTTTCTTCTTTTAGGAATGATTGAAAAAGGTCTTACTGAATCAGCAACATTTTGCTCTGCTAGAACTACGCCATTGTTAACAATCACGGACAAAGAAGATTATCTAGAAGTATCTTATAGAGATAATAACAATGATCTATGTGAAACTGGTGATGGCTCAGTATTGTCAAATGATAAAGAAGAATCTCTTAAATTTAAAAATGAACATGGGGAAAATTGTGTAGGAAGTAGTGATAAAAATTATGAAACTAAAACAGATAATCCAAATGAATTAAAGTGTGTTGCTTCTAGACCTAAGACACTCAATACTAAAAAGCTTGGGTTTGCTGACTCGGAAGCTTCTAGTAAAGGTTCCAGCCAGAACAGTAGTGATACAGAGGGGGATAGTTGGGTGAAAGTCAACCATCTGACCCCTGAAATCGGCTCAAGTGCCACCAGTATGACATCTTCAACTGGTACAGAGACTAGGATAAATGAGGAGGACAAACTCGCCCGCTCCATTAGTCAGCTTCTGGATAGCGATGATAAAGCTAACTTAACAAACTCCTCTCTGAAGTTTCAAGATGATGTAAATGATTCAAATCCAGAAAATCAGGGGATACAAAATTTCATTCCTGCCATAAATGATGGCATATCAAACATTATGTCTTCATTAAGAGGTAGTAAATCATCTGTTTTACCTTCATCTGCTGCTGAACAAACAAATGAAAGTGAAACTAGGAGATGGAGTACTTCAAATTCTCAAAACCAAACGCAAGATTCAGTGGAATCTATGAAAAACAATACAAACTTTATTGATCTAGAGTTAGATGAATGTGGCTTGCCTCTTTCCATCTTTACAAAGGTATTAATTTTATTTTGCTTTACATAGTGTTTATTTTAACATTGCTTGGTCCAATGTTACTTATGTTGTAGCAAATTTTAATTTATTAAGGATTAAATAATAATGATATTTTTTTTTTTTATATATATTTGATATAAAAAAGCAACAGTTTTTCGTTGCATTATAATAATGCGTGGACATAGTGGGAAATAATTTAGCACTGTTAAGGGTTAAAAGAAAAAGTTGTTACAGTAGAACTTGAATAATTTAAAGTTGATGGGACTTCTAAAATTTAACTAATCCATAACTTTTAATTAGAATTTCTTTTACTTTTAAGTTGCAATGAATTCCTAAATAAATTATTCTTTCATAATGACAGAATAATTTATTTAGTTTAACCTATCAGTAAATATTACTGAGAAAAAGTAGTAGTGCGAAAAATTAAACATAGTTACTACAAAGTGCTGTTTCATTTTACCACCACTACAGTAGTAATGTTGCAGTTCCGCACATGCATACTCCTCGATTGTCTATCTACTGATATCATTACAACCAGATTGTGTTTCATTTACATGTGTTAGTAAGTATTCAAAATCATTGTTAATTATATTCAGACATTTGTCGATCCTGCTGACTGAAGTGCATTCTGTATTTCATTTTTTGAATGCAAAAAATTTATCATCAGCTTGAAGAGATTTATTGTGAAAAGTAATAAGTGATAAAATGGCGAGTAAATGGTTTCAATGAAGCGGACTCTCCAATGTTCATAATGAAGCAAGGGGCAGCCCTATGTTGTCAATAATGGTTTGGTTGCAAAAGTAAATGAAAATATTCATGCCGACAAACAGTTCACAATAAGAATGTTTTGTGATGAATTTTCACAGTTTCAAAAAATGAGATTATCACAAGTCAATGAATATAAAAAACAGTGTTCAGCAGTGGCTGTCACTGCTGGCAGCATCTTTCTTTAAAGAGGGTATAGATAAATTGGCTTCTTCTCTGATAACTGCTCGATTAATGGTGGTAACAATGTAATAAAATAGATTCGGAAATGCTCTTACATGTAAAAAGAAATTTCGTTTTGAAAAATAAATTTTTTATGTGAGGTTTTCAAAAACATTACTAACGTTTTGGAAGGCCTTGTACATTAGCTAAATAAAAATTGCTTCATGATTTTTCTTTTTTTTTAAAGAAAAACTCAGTTGATTTATGTCAGTGAATCTTAAACCCTTCTCACATTTTATATGTTACGAAGTAACTACCTGGTGTAATGCTCTTCTGTAAATAACTGTAATAATTTCAGAAGTCCTCATTTAAAATGTTCTTCAATTATGGCGTTATTAATGGCTTCGACATTTTCAAATCTTATCCAGTTTCGGAAACAAGATGAATGATTCATCTGCACACGTGAATATGGTGTATGATTCATCTAATCAGATGCGTATGGTGTATGATTCATCTGCTCAGATGAGTGTGGTGAATGATTCATCTGCTCAGATGAGTATGGTGAATGATTCATCTGCACAGGTGAGTATGGTGAATGATTCATATGCACAGGTGAGTATGGTGAAAAGATTCATCTGCACAGGTAAGTATAGTGAATGATTCGTCTGCACATGGTTCATCTCCATGAAATTAAAAAATTTGCTTAAGGAAGAATATTTAAGGAAAAACCTTGTTTCTTTAGCAAATTTTTTGATATTCACAAGGTATTAGATCAGCCTTAGTATTAAATAGCCAAAGCTTATAGTTATAATAATCTCTGAATAATTTTTTTCTTATTTTACAATCGTCATATTTTTGTAATGCTCAGTTAATAATTGTTGACTTACTCTGTTTTAGGGAATGCTTTGCCATCCATATTTGTCCTTGCCTTTTTTAGACCTTTTAAATGATCTCAGTGTTCGAGGCTGCCTTGTGGGAGCAACGAATATTCTGTTTAAACAAAAGAAACATCTGTTTGATGTCATTGTGGAGGTAAGAGTTGTCTAAGCATGAAGCCCTATTTTTAACCAATCTTAAAAAAATTTATCTGTATTGTCAAAGAAGCAATATAAGAGAAATTAATGTTACTTAGCAATATAAAAGTTTTAATATTGTTTGAAGAATAATGGCTTATCTGTTTATCAAAGCATGGGTCATAACTCTATATAAAAATTACATGAAGTTACAAAAAGTCAGAAAAATGAGGTTAATCTGTACGCAATTATTCTTTTAATTAAAACACAAATTTAAATATTGACTATTTTATATATAGTTATATTGATCGAATCCATTTTTTTTATCACTGAGATAATTTTTACATACAAAACTTTAGTTGTATACGAAATTATGATAATCCTTAATACTTTCAATTACACATTGCAAAAATCTGTATAGAAAATTTTTGCTATTAAAGAAGATAAAATATTTGTACTATCTTCACTTTATATTTTTAAATCTTGAAGTGAAAGTATGTGCTCGTGTGTTCCATCACTAAATTTAATCAATAAAATTTCCTCTGGTCAAATTGAAATGAATGTATGATTACTCCTATTATTTTTAATGAATCTCTCTTATAAAAATTCTTTTATTAAAAAAGAATGTAGCATTAATAAGGAAGCATTTTATATATCATAGTTTCTTTTAATTTGATTTCAGTAGCTCAGTGATGAATTGCTAATAAAAATTTATTTACTATATTTTAATATTTATTATAATTAGTTGGATTTTAAACACAGGTGGAAGATGGTAAAGTTGAAATTGTTGATCCAGATTTAAAAAAGCAATTAAATTTGACAACTGAAGACTTAAGATTTGCTGATCATCTAGTTCGACATGTAATGGAAGATAAACATGATGTTTTCCTAGATGGTACTGGTATGTATACACAATAATAACAAATCTTTACAAAATTTAGTAATTTTTAAATTTTAGATTAAAATTTCATTTTAGTCTATTGGCAAGTAAATAGCCTTTTTGATATCTGCTTAATGTGTCCTAGGCTTTATTATTAAATGTTATTTTATTATTATTAAATGTTATTTTAGGATGGGAAGGTGGTGACGAATGGTTGAGATCACAGTTCAAATTATACCTTTTGAGTGTTATGAGAACATCAGAAATCGAAAGTATGTCACCATATTTTTTCAATTCTTACATTAATTACATTGCCAGTTTTTTTAAATTCTAGTAATTAAAATGAGCTTGAAAGTCTTTTTTTATTATTATAAGTAAGGTCAGAAACAATAAATATCACTCGATATAGACTTAAAGATCTAGTGGTAAATAAATTTATTATTTCAAAAGTATTTAACAAATAAAAATAAAAAAATGCATCATGAGGATACCTAATTATTAAGTTAGTAATAAGATTTTGCTGTAAGGGCAAATAATATTATTATATGTATCATTAATACTTAAAAACATATCTACAGATTCTCAATACGTATTCATCAGAGCACTTAAAAATTATGGTTATACCCCCGAATTTAGTATAATTTAACATAAAAGTAAAAATATGTTATTTTTGCCATTCCAAAACTTGCTGGCTCATAGAAATTTTACATTTTTATAGACCCTGCTTATAAGGTCTACATAATTTGCATATTCTTTTAAATGAAGATGATATGCTATTCCTCTCAGTGTTCTTCTTGCTGTTGTTATTCTTATTGTTTAAGTGTATGCCTATTTTCAAATTCAAAAACAGTATTCTTTTCTTAAACTGTTAGCAACTGGAAAAGAAGGAGAGTCTTTCAACCTTTCTTTTATGAATGCTTGGAAATCCACTCATAATTACAAAATTTGGAATGCTAGCAATCATCTAGGAATTTTAGAATTGAATCCTGGGTAGTATTTGTAAAATATTTTCTTTTCTTTTTTTATCTTAGCATTTTTAATAACATATTAAAATTTTTAAAAAATGCATTTTTAAAATATGTATATTTTAATAAAGATAAATATCAAATTATTTAATTTTTTTTCTGAAATAAGTGTAAGATATTTTAATGTTATACTAATACTATTTTTTCTAACTTATTTTTCAGTCACCCATTTCAAGGACAATTAAGCATGGCAGACATGAAACTAAAATTCTCCCAGTGAGTTGTTTGTGAATATTTTGCTAAAAGTGTGATTTATTTATATCATTGTCTAAGATATATAATGGTTTAGAATGGCGACTAATTAAACGATTAATGTCCTGGTATTAAAATCTGAATTCAGCTACCTATCAAAATTATAACACCTGTTAATTTTACAGCTATGTCTGCAAACAATTAAAACTTCTAAGTATATTCATATCATTCAAGTGAATCAATAGTTTGATTTGTAATTTTCAGTAATTATTTTAGAAATTTGCATTGAAAATATTCTAAAAAAAGGTATGAACTGATAGCTTAATAATTTTACTTTTAAAATAAATTGTTAGAGCTATTGGTGTTATACATGGATTGAAATTATTATTTTCCTCATTGTCCTTTATTTAAGATTGTCTTGTTATTTTGTATTTTCATGAATGCATTTATTCTTGTAATGTTGTGTATGTGCATAAAATATGTTGTCATGATATGTCATAATGCCTCCATAATTAGTTTTTTCATGCGCAGAATATTTCTGTTTCCTTCTACCCTACACTAACCAAGTTCAGATATTAACTGCACTTTTCCTACTCTCCTTTTCTAATAGAATGCATTCAGATACACTAAAAAAAAAGTTTTTTTTTTTTTTTCATTCTACTACATAATTAAATAATATAGACCTCTACTATGTTTTCTTAAGAGCCCCCCGTTGGTTTTAATTAAAATGGGTGCCCCATGATCTAGAGTTGTCCGATTGATCTTTTACCTAGTTTTTAACTCAGATATGGTTTATAAACCTGCTCAGTCGACTTACCCAAAGTAATTATGCCAATTACATTTGGTGTAGTATATATCTCATTAAACTTAACTTTATCTAATGAAAAAAGTTATAGGGTGATTTTAATTTATGATTAAATCAAATAAAAGAATATTATCAGAAAAAAATTATATCAATAGATATAACTGTTTAAAATGTTTTATTCATCACGAGCTCTATAATTTATAAAATTCAGTCAATTATGTTTTAATGTTTCATGAAAATTAATCTTTAAGTTTTGATTTACAGTTAAAGCATTTAAGAGTAAAGGTTTTAACAAATTACCTGAAATTGTACAAGCTAAAAACTTTGAAATAAATAAATAAAAGCATTAGTTTTATTTTATTTTTATGCTTTTTGAAGAGTATAGTGCCAATCAACTGTCTGATTTACAAAAGACAAATTTCAGTTTATATGAATCAATTACTTTTCTAAAAAACAATTGAAAAAGTTCATTAACTCTATACGTTGTAAACTTTTTAGATTTAACTAAACTTATGCATTTAATTTTATTACTATTTTATTCAAGCTTATAAAAATACTTTAGAATTTTTCAATTATGATCTTAAATAATGAAAAATTAGCGTTAAATACAATTATCAATATTTTAAGTTAATTAATTTTTTAAAAAAAACCTGTAGGAAAAATATTATATTTTAGTAATTTTCCTACAGCACCATGCAAAGTACAGAAAGAGGCCGACGAATTAATACTGCTGTGCTCAATACAGGAAAAGCTGTAGTTCAAACTGGGAAAGCTGTAGGTAAGGTTCGTGTGCATTTCCTATTTTATTTGTACCCCTATAATGATAAGAGGTTTTTGGTTATATAACAACTAATTATTTAATAGTTTCACGCTTTTGGGTAGCTTTCAAATTAAAGAATTTTTTTTCAAATACACCTTTTTTTTGTATTTTTTAAAATAAAATAGTTTTTATAAAGTTACACATAGAAATGTATGTTTAATATTTGTTACCTTAAACTATCTATTCTTATATTTTATTATAATTTCATTCTCTAGGATCATAGTATGTACTCATTTTGATAAATGAGCTTCTCACTCCTAATTTTTTTTCCAATTATTTCTGGTCTCACAAACGGCACACACTTTTTTAACCCTCTCAAGCTCTTGCTTGTTTGTTTGTAAACTTCTCTGTTGCTTCTATTTTCCAATGTTTTATTATTTCTGTTTTTACTCTTTTTCTTTTGCTTGGTATCAGAATTATATTTTTACTGCTCTGAGTTCATATATCAAAAATTGTGTGCTTTTTTAGTACTGTACACTGTTTATAGTAACATCATCTAGGAAAAAAGTTAATTTAATTTAAGTTATAAATTTTTTGTATTGAATACTTTTTTATTAAAAATATTTGTTAAAAAAGTTGTAAATCTAACTTATTATGTGTGCTTGAAACCATTCTTTTCTTCATAATTTTTTACATAGGTCCAAATTCTCTTTCTTTAATGCTAGACATGAATGAAAATAAAATGTTTATTATTATTATGAAAAAATTGCATTATAAAAGAAAAGGAAATTCATTTATTACCTATACTTTATAACCAGCATTTAATGATTTTCTTTAGAATCTTAAAATAATGCTACACATTATTGCATTTTTAATTATTACATAATAATTTACACTTTAAGTGATACTCTTATTATTTTAAGTATATTTACTAATTTAAATTTGTTTTGAATCATGTGCGTCACACTTTTATAATTTGCATTTAAAAAAAATGAATAAATAATAGTGTATTCATAACTCAGGTTTTACAGAGCTTATCTCTGTTGTTTTCCCATAATCTTTTTTTTCTGGCTATATTTATTTAATGATATAGAAAAATAAATAAATAAACTATTTATCCAAAACCTTTCATTTAAAAATTTAGGTGGATAAAATTAGTTAATATTGTTGTGAGAAAAATCCCTATTCCCTTTTTTGTAGCAATTTATTAAGTGTATTTTATCAGCACTTTAAATAATTAGTGTACCTCATTTAAAAACTAAACCACACTATATATGTTAACCTTGTAATATTAAACATGCTTGGTTCTCTATACTCATTTTTAGATATAAAATATTGTATCACTAATTCCAATTTTGCATGTGGCACTGCAATTGTCTTGCATTCTAATACAAATAGGAATAGTCTGCAGAATTTGAAAATGTGTGTGCTACTTTTTAGTTTCTTAAAAAAAAAAAAAAAAATTTCTTCTGTTGATATAAATTTTTTTTTTATGTTAATTTGATTTTATTAAAATATTGTTAATTTGATTTTATGAAAGTCTCACTGCTACCTTTTTTGTTTTTGTTTAATTACTGATATTTAGTTATAATGTTTGTTTAGCCGACTATCCGTTTTATCTAAAAACTTAGTAATCATTCCTTTAAGAAGTAAATTACGTCTGTTTTGTAGATTATTCTTTTCTAGTACTACAAAAAATGTAATAAGCCTCTTTTGTGATTTTTTTTTAACAGAACAAAGTTCTGCAAAAGGTACTTTATTATGCAAATAATTAGCTGCTGTATGCAAATAATGATTTTTCTAAGTAATACTAAACAAAATGGTGGCTGTACAACATTTTTTTTTTTTTCAATGAATCCTAACTTTCAAAATTGTATATGACTAAACTAGCACCATATGGAATTTTTAATGTGGGATAAAACAAAATTTTTTCTCCGAATTTATTTGCGAATAGCAAGTATAAAAGTTTTTGTGAAAATAAGACATTAAAAAAATCAAAATTCCCTGAAAAAATTGTTAAAAATTAGTGTTGATAACTAAATAAATAAATAAAGAGCTGTGCAATAAAATAAAATTTTCCTACTTATTTCTACTAGTATGGTATTTTTAAATGTATAGTTTAAAAGTATAGTTTAAATTTAAAGTCAACCAGTGAAAATTTACAGTTAAGAATTCTCTAAATAAGTTTTTAAATTAAAGTTTTCTGATATTTCTCTTGCTCTGATGTTTTTCTTGCTCATTTTGGGGATCATAAAATTTTTAAGTATTTAAGATCTCACCAAGCTGGAAAAAAAAAATTTTCCAAACTAATATATTTTGAAATTTTTAATAAAAAATTAAAATTATTTAAAAAATTACTAATTGATTTTATAAATTTGTTAGTTTAGAATACATTTTAATTAAAGTGTTTTTAATTAATGCATTTATTAAGAAATCTTTATTTTGTTTAAACAGTTCAGTTTTTTTAAATAAAATATGTTTAGGAAATATTTTTGTTTTAAGCTAATTACTTAATAAAATTTGCATTTGAACATCTAAATAAAACCACATGTTTTTTTAATTTTTTTTTTAAAGAAATTGTTTGTCGGTCATTTATAGATGCATGTTAGGTTTTTATTTACATATTTTGAAACATTAATTTTTTTATAATTAGCAGGAAAAAATTTTTTTTTTACCTAACTACTGGAGCAAAACAAAGAATGAAGTATCTCTTTTTTTTTCATTAGTAGAAAAATCTATTTTATTTTCCATAATGCTTATATCAATTTCAAAGATTGAAAGAGTTGCTTATTTGTGTACAAGATTGCTTTTTTTTTGCATGAGACTGTTTTGTAAGGACTGGTACACCATATTGGCTATGTCCTTGCGAATTCTTGCAACATTTAAGCCCTCATAGTTACAAGGTACCAAATATGAAGTATAGGGTGAGTCATGAGTTCATTGAAACTATTCCTGAAGATCAATAGTTTATAGGCATTTTCAAAGATATGCCATAGGCTTATAAAAACTGATACAATGACTACAAAAATACATCAATGGTGACATTGGATTGTGTAGAAAATATTTGTGTACTTCGATGTATGGAAAATAAAAAAAATTTGTTATTTGAATTGCCTTCATATATTGAAGTAATTGTTCTGTTACTATTCTAGTTAAGTATAAATGGGTGCTTAGCAAATAGAAATTTCTTTTATCTTTTTTAATAACTATGAACTTAGGCTTACTTTCTATTTTTATATTTCTGCCTTCAACTAACCTATCTTTAATCTTATGTTCCCCTCCTGCTTTTACATAAAATGATTGATTTTGTTTTAATTTCCTGCTCTTTTTATATTATTCCTTTGTTTATAAGATTATTGTTATTCTTTTTTGTCGAAAAATATTAAAAAAATGCAATTTTTTAAGCAATGATTTTTTTAACTAAATAAGAACTTATAAAAGAAAAATTGAACTTTTTATGATTTTTTTCATGACTTTATATATCATAAATCTCAGATAAAAGTCTGCATTTTTCTCGTGTTTACAACTAATACTATCTTTTTTTTTCATATTTTTATGAAAAAAAAACATTTAAGCCCTGCTTAAATTATTATTTTATTGCATTTCTTTACCACTGATATTTTCACTTGCTAACTTTTTAATGAACCTAAGTATGAAGCAAAGTATCGGTGTTTTTTAAATTATACATGCCAATATGTTAAAACCAAGGTTTCTATTTCCCGTACAAAACAGCTGTATGTCTTTTAATTTGCTGATTATATTTCCACGTGATACAATGCAATTTTTGTTTAAGTGAATTTTTTGTGTTCAAAAAGTTTTTTTCTATAAATAGTTCCAGAAATATGTTAAACTATTCAAAAGCTAATTCACGCTTAAAGGGACCGAATTTTAATGCTCTCATGATTAAACTATCGGGATCATATTTTTCTATGGCAGCCAGCCACCCCCCCCCCCAGTTTGCAGGTCAAGAATCCAATTCTGTTAAATATATATATATGTATATATATTTTTTTCAGGAAAAATAAATTTTTTTGACCTATGAAAGTTACAATTATCAGCATTAATTAATTAGCAATATGTGAAAATTCAATCACCAGGTCAAAAATTTCACTGAGTTTTTTATTTTGCACTATTTACATATATTTTAATAAATATTTATTATAAAACATATAAATATCTAAACATATGAGTTTTGATAGTTTGTTTCAGCTTTACTTAATTTTGTTTAAATTTACTCTTTTTCATGAAGGTGGTGCGCTCACTAGTGCAAAGTCAGTGGTATCCTCCTGGTGGTCTAGCCTTAACGTTCCAAACCCACAGGACAAGCGGAGTGAAGAAGAAATTGACCAAATTAGTCCAACACAGGAAGACAAAATACAATACAGGCTAGAAGAAATAAATGATTAGATTTCATTTGAATTTTTTTATGTTCCTTTTATTATTGTATATATAATCTGTACAAGTCAAGTTTGTAAACTTAGTTCTACAGTATCTCTATGACTCAAATCTACGTGTTCTCATGTCATAATTTATTTATAAAAAAGAATTCTCGTGTACAAAGATTTATTTGCTTTGCTGTTTTTACACTACATATTACTAATGCTGCATTCCCCACACTTGTTTTCATATGTTATAAAATCTTAAAAATCTGCTTATAACAGTTTTTAAACTAAAAACCTAAAATTCAATTTAACTTTCTGTATACTGTGTAGATTTATGAATGTAATATAGAACCAATTTGGTTCAGATCAGAGTCAGTATAATTTTGCTTCAGATCCTTCCATAGGAATGCTATTGGTGATGGTGGTAGTGAGTGAAGAAATCAAATTATTTCATAGAGAACTTCTAATGTTATTTAGAAATAGATTAGAAATTGCTTTGTTTATTTCGTTTTAGAATCAGTATTATTTGTTATGTAAGAAAATGTTTACATGCTCAACAACGAAGAAATAAATGCTTCTTATAAATTATTTATTTTGCTTAAGTTTACGGCCCATGCCCATTTAAAAATTGCTTTCATTGTATCATTTTGTTCAAAACCAGTTAATAGATGGATGATTTAAATAATAGTTGAGTTTAAACAATAACAAAAAAACCATAACAGAAAACCATAACAGAATCTTTGAAATTTATGGTGTATCCCTCTGTTTATGAGACAATGTGTTAATTGGCTTAATATTCTAGGAAATAGCTGCAGACACTTTAGATTATCACAGTATCTGCAGATTATTTTCCATCTAAGATTTCATTTATGAAAAAAAAAAAAATGCTACCCAGACAGTGTCTGCTGAAGTTTCCAAAAAAATTTTAATATTTTGCGGAGAAATTTCAGCCGGGATTTCGCAACAATTTGTCTGCAAAAAAAAAAAAAAACTCTGCAGTGATAACTCAGAAACTTGTCTTCAAAAGAATTTAAATTCTTGCAAAATCTTTGCAGAAAACTTGAAATATTAAAGAATACTCTGTAGTATATTTTCACAGAATAATATGCATATTTAAGCTGCCAGAGTCGGGAGCTATCAGCGGCTATTGAAACAACTAGGACAATACTGGTCTAAAAAAATATAGCTGGATATGTGTCTTTATACCAGTAGTAATCATTGAAATAAAATTTTTAATTGCTGTCTAGTTACTTAAATGTTTTAGATAAATAGATATACTCCATTTTTCTTTTTAAGTACAGTTTGACGTGTTTAAATTTAAATAACATGCATTTAAATTTTTATCTATTTTAAATTTACAAACTAAAATTTTGTTAGGAGTATGTTTAGTTAAGCCTTATTTTTGCAATTATATTCTCCATTTGATTGTGTTTGGGTTGCAGACAAATTTTGATTTATGAAGAGGATTCTACAGATTGGCTCAGTAAATTTCTGCTACTGGGAGTGCAAGTGTTACCTTGTTTTGAGTGATATCTTCTTTTTTATTTTTAATGTTTTCAGCTGTAGTTAAGTGAATTTACAAATTGGATCATAAATAGCACAAGTCAGTAGACAAAACAATTGCAGTATATGAAGGTGTGTTTTTTAAACTTAAACATAAGAAAGAATCAGATGTAATAATACATAAGACTTATTATGAATTTTAACCACTAGTTCAACACTTATATATAGCTTTATATGATGAAATTTTTAGGCCCATGTGGTACTATTAATTGTTAAAAAAATACAAATTGTTAAAAATATTTCAGTGTGCACATTGTATAATTTTTATTTAAATCTTCTGAAGAGTGGTTCAAGTTACACTGTTTATACAATATTCTTTCTTTAATTAATGCTATATATATATATATATATATATATAAATATATATTAAGGCTTTAAATAGATTGATATAGGAATAAATTTCATAAAAGAATTAAAATTTATCAATTTCTAATTCTGTTTAAATGTAGCTAAACAAAAGAAATTTTACATTTAACAAAAGAAATAATAGCTCAGCCTTCTCTGATTTATTTCATCGTTTTGAGTACATAAATTAGTAAAGTATGTTATTAAAATACTGTTTAAAAAATATTTGTTTTTGCAGCATATATCTATATACATATATGAAGTATGTATAAATACAAAGAGGTTGAATTGGAGCAATCTAATGATAAAACTGCATTTTTTGATAGTTTGAGAAAACAGTGACAAACACGATGTCCATATAATAAGATGTTTCTGTGTGTTGTACTGTTATCTAATGAAAACTCTGAAAACATGTCTTATCTAAAAACAAGTATAAATTAACAGTAAAATGTCAACTTTATCCCCGACAATTGTCTAATTAGCTCTTTATTGCTCCTGAGCACAGCTTTACTTGTTTTGGCTTTGAATAATACTTTGAAATATGTATCTTTAAGAATAAAAAAAAAAACATAAATGCTATAAAATATTTTTGTTTTAAGTTCAATAAACTTTTTTAGTTATATTTTAATTGCATAAAATTTTAATCTTTCGCATATTGTAGGATATTTTTATTGTGAATTTTCTTTACATTTACTTAAAGCAGAATCAACTAGACTCAAATAATAAGATATTAGTATTTAAATTTAAGCTTCTAAAATACTTTTTCAATCGAATTCCTTACTTTTCTTGTGATCTTTCATTGCAAATTAAAACTCCTACACATCACACACAGTCAATCATTTTGTTAAGGCATGCAAACGGAGAAATACAATCTTAAAACCTTATCTTTTAAGTGATAAAATTGTACAAAATGCTGTCTGATATT
Organism: Parasteatoda lunata; assembly: GCA_949128135.1. Taxonomy (NCBI): domain Eukaryota; kingdom Metazoa; phylum Arthropoda; class Arachnida; order Araneae; family Theridiidae; genus Parasteatoda; species Parasteatoda lunata. Next base: position 86,995,528 of record OX421971.1, on the reverse strand, counting down.
CTGGATGCTGGTTTGAAGGGGATATTTTGTCGATTTCTTTAATTTTAACTGTTTTCCAATGTCAATATAGTGGCATCTACCAAGAAATACTTAAAATATAATACAAAAAAATTTATGTTGATATTTTGTACATATAAGTTTTTTTTTAAATTAAAAATTGACATATTTCATCTAAAATCATATTTCAACTATGTCGTAATGTGGAGGAGGGGCACAATTAAATACGATGTTATAATCACTACTCTAATACCCATGTCTGAGACCTTCCTTTGTGAAAAATATGCAGGAAATGTTTTAATTTTTAAAACACTAATGCTTAGTAGATACAACCTCACAGGAGTAATTTTTAGTTGTCAGAATTTTATTACAAGCCCAGCCATGATCAATCCTTTTATAAATACGGTCAAAATTAAATTATAATATACATTTTCATTCATCACATTTTGTTCATTTTCTTTTTAGTTCCACTTGGCACATGATAACCTTTTCAAGATCCTGTTGTTTTAGATAAGAGTATGTTGATATTATGCATTCCAATCATTTCAATTAAAATTTTGCATTCATTATTTAACAAATTTAATAATTGCTGCTTTTGGGAATTTGTATGAAATAGTGTAAGTGTTTTGTGTGGAATTTTTCATTGTCTTTATACAGCTACAAAGTGTGAGCATTCTTATTTTTCATAGCTTCAAACTAATTTGCATACTAATTAAAACAGAAGTAAAAATTTGTCATTTTTAAAGTTTTGCAGGCTTTAGGTAGTATTTAGGAATTAAGGATTTTAGCCAATATGTAATGGAAATATAAACAAATATGTGAGTTTAACTTGTCATTACTGAACAATTGAGCACTAGATTTTAAGTATCGTATTCATTAAATTATGGAAGGAAAAAAAATTTTAAAAAATCATTAAATTACTAATGAGATTTTATGTAAAGTTCTCTAAACTCTAATAATTTATTTTTAAATTTAAGATTGTAATTTCCTATGTCAAGACTTTGTATCTGTATTGGTATTCTAATAACAAAGAGCATGTAGAGCCAATATTTTTTTGTATAACTCTATGTGGATATCATATAAAGAAAAAGCACAATATTCCAATTATGATTACATAAACTTTCAAAGTACTCAAATTAGCAGATTTTAAATAATATTTTAGCAAAAAATTTTATAAAAATATCCCTTAAATCGGAAACAATTTCTAAATCTGAAGATACAATTAACCTCATCTTACCTCCTGCCGTTAGTACTTTTGTGAAGCTGTAAAAAGATACTAAAATGTAAAATTTCCATAATAGATTTTAAAATATTTAAATCATTTGGTTTTAAAAAACAGATTATCCAATTTTTTTAAAATCCTCCAAGCGTTGAGCCTTTGTAAAAAATTGTACTGAAATTTCCCTCCCATTTCTACTTTCCTGTATTGAATAACATGAATAAAACTAATTTTGATGCAGAAAAACATGCAGCTGTAAATTTGGAAATAGCTGTTTATTGCTCATGGGTTAATTTAAGGATATTAACCCATAAATTTGGATTAATTTAAACTGTTTCTTCAACAACTCTGATTGTTAAGATATGCAAAGAATAGAAGATCTGTCAAAACCGAATGTCGCATTTCCCTTTTATTTCTCCATTGCTGTGGAGTACTTAACTTAATGTACCATGACATAAAATGAGTTTTCTATTTATGATTGTTTTATTGAAGCATATATTTGTATATTTCATTGTCATGTTTAATGGTGCAATTATTGTTTCCAAATGCTGGTCATTTGTTTTATAATAAATAGTTTGCTTTACAAATTGTTTTATGATCATTTCTTCAAAAAACTCATTTTTGTGAAGCTTTGATAAATTTTATTTTACAATCAATAGTAGAACTATTACAGAGTTCCCACCCACTCTTTTAACAAAGCAAAAATTAAGGATTTTTTTTTTTTTTTTTGAAAAAATTAAGCACCTTAAAAATAGTATGATTGTTTATCATCGAATAAATATATACCACCAGTGCTAATTATTTAACTTTCTTAAAAAAAATCAATAATAATAATAAAAAATTTTATTATAATGTAAGTACTTATAAAATTGTTTTAATAATTGTTTCAGGGCTCGCCAAAGTAGGAACCAGACAATTTTTGCAAACCTAGGTCAGGTTTCTTTTAAAACATTTTCAGATTGTTAAGGACCTTGAATCATTTCACTTTTTTTCATTAGGCTTAACTTAATATATATATCTTTTTAATTGCAATAAATATTTTTATAGAATAAAAATACAATTACGTTTAGGATTTATAATTTTCAAACCAATATGTTTTTATTAGTTCTAGGTGAAACATATAAATAAAAGGGTCTAAAATGATTTTTCAAAGGTATCAACGCATTCCTATTGTTAAGGTTACCAAATTGGTAAAGTTACTTAATAAATAATTTATTTTTTAATAATTTATAGACATTTGCTTGTAATATTTCTTTATCATCCTGTATAATTCTTAATATTATTCTCTACTATTATTATGATTTGATATTTTATTTTTATTGTGAATTAATAGTTTTGAAAAAATCTATTGAAAACATATTGAAAATAATATGTAACTTTACCATTTTGAAATTATTCCTCAACAGCAAATGTGTTAATTTACTTTTAAGATCAGTTTTACAATAATTTCCAGCCAAAACTGATATTAGGAATTAACTTTAATATTACTAAACAATCTGACGAAAAACATTTACTAATTTTAAAGCAACCGAAAGTTGAATAGAAACTTGAAAAAAAGAAACAGTATATTAAGTTGCAATGTTAACTGAGAAAAATGATTATTAAAATCTAAGTTTGAATTTTATTCTAATAGACATTAATAACAAAATGTTTGGGATCTTTTAATTGAGTAGATTTAAATTTTTATGTAACAATCTGCTTATCCTTAAGAAACAAAGATAAAAGCGTAACAATCTAAAACTTTAAAAAAGAATTACATTGCAGCAACAGAGTTCCTAACTATTCTGACATGTAATTATTACAATTTCGTAATACAACATTAGTCTTGCAGATGAGCAATAAAAATTAACGTTTTTTTTGGGGGGGGGGATTTTCGTAATTATTTGTTTAAGAAAAATAGCCAACCTAAATAAATCCTACTTAAGCTATACCTCTTACCATTGAAAAATTTATTTTTCTTTTTATTCAAGTGGAATATTTTTCTATAAAAGGAAAAAAAATGCCAAAATTTATTAAGTTGATTGAAGATTTACTAATAGGAAACATTAACATATGGTTTATGAAATTAATGATTCTAAGGTCTTTTCTAGTTTAGGCTATATGACTTATTTTACATAACAATGCTGCTTCAAAAAGAGTTCTCAAGTTGGGTGTGGAAAAATACCCATGTTTTCCCAACTTAAAGGACCAAAACGTTATCTTATCTTTTAAAGCAAATAACTCATCCAAACTGCTGTAAGCTAAATGATTCAAATGAGAAGTGCTGAAAATGCAGTAACAGCTAGCTCTAATTTAACCAAATCATTGATTCCAAGCAATGAATTCAGTTCTATCATTTTGTAATGAAGTATAAAATTTTAGTTTTGTATATTTTTTATCAGATACCTTTGTCTAAGTGTTACTTTTTTCCTTTAACTGTACATTAGTGTGTAATTTTATTCATTATTATATATCTATACAGAATTAAGTAGTATATACACTTTAAAATAGTACTAATTTGAACTTTGTAAATACTAACTTGTCTTCTCCTGTGTTATTGTACTTTTGATTAGTTTGGAAGGGTTTCAAAAATTGAGTGGAAGTTGGTGTTAAACGCAATTCTGATATGTACAGTTGACAAGACACTAATTAAACAGCTTAAATAATTTTCATGTAACTATTACGCGTTACATGATAGGGTATTACGCTTTACATGAAAAATTTATTTTTCTACTATCGCATACTATTACGCTTTACATGATAGGGTATAATATTAATTTATGCTTACCATTAATATGAAGTCAGATATTAATATTAACTAAATATGACCTATTGATAACTTACACCCTTATTTTATTAAATAAAATACAAAGAAATAATTAGTGTAATATATATGTAACATATTAAAAAGTATGAAGGCTAATTTATAATAAATTTTAACTAAAAGTAGTGATAAACAAAAACAACATCTCATCTATTTCCACTTAAGGGGGACCCCACCCTGAGATGGTAAAATATTAACGTTTTTCTTGAATTTTTTTTAAGTAATAGAGACAATGCAGTCTCTTTATTTTTTTTTATGTTAATTAAGCTACAATTTAAGTCTATTTTAAAAATTTTTCTTTTTCAAAATAATAAAAAATAAGTTGGTGTCAGCGCCGTGTGTGGCTGGTCATCAAAAAGTAGCACCTCACTGACCTCATGGATTTAGAAGTCCTGAAACATAGGAAAACGATTTTGTTTAGATTTTCTGAAACATAAAGACATTATCTAAAAAGTTGCATAGCGGTTTTTTGATATTCGCAAAATTACCAAAATGGCCGCAACTAAAAAAAAAGTTAAGTTTTTCATTAAAAAATTTAAATACTAATATAAAATCGAAATATAAAAATATCAAAAAAATCCTATGCTACTTTCTAAAGAATATATTTTTACGTAATTTAAAATAAAGAATAGCTTATTTTTTTTAAACGCGTTTTGAGAAAAACGCGTTTAAAGTTTTGACTTATGGTAGGTGAAAACGTTTAATTTCATATAAATAATGGTCGATAAATGAAATGCCTACAATAAGTTTCTATATACAGTCAACAGAATGGATGAGACACAAAAAGAACGGGCCTTTCTACCTGCTTAGCGACGACTCTCTATTTTCCGGAATAACTTCCAAACGAAGTTAGGTACCGAGAAATCGTTTTAGACAGACATTAAGAAGGGTACAAAGATTCGAAAAATGCAATAAATTTTTTTTCGAATTTTTGAAATATTCAGGGTGGGGTCCCCCCTTAATAATGATTTTTAATTATCATACATTTTATTTTTTAAAATTTAAATAAGTATGTTTAACTATTTGGTGGTAACGTATAAATAGACTAATACAACTGATGCTTCACAACTTTTTATTGAACAAGAAACTGCACACAAAGATTTGATTGTTCATGCTTTAAACTGAGCTAATGTTTTACAAATATTGCATTGTTTGAAATATGTCTTTTATTCTGAAGCAATGCTAAATTCAGAGCAATAGAGTGAAACCTTGGCAATTTTTAAAGGAATTAAAGAAGGAAATTTTTTAAAGATCAAAATTATTTACAACTACTTAAATTTTCCAATCAGAAAATAGATTAAGATTCCTAAGTTTTATTAAATGTGAACTACAGTAGATTATAGCGTCTTGTACGTGACGTCTTTTTTTTAAAACATGATCAAAATAATTAGTTGAAAATCTAATAAATATTAGATAGGTTTAAGGAAGCCTTTAAAGATTTAAAAAGTTGCAATTTAAGAGTCAAATCGCCTTAATTTTCATTCTTATAGTGACAATAAATATGAGCTTTAACGTTCTGCTCATAATTAAATAGTGAAACAATGAGTATAGTGTTAATGGATTTTTCTTTTCAATTTTGAATCAAGATATTACATATTTTAAACTTCCTATCCTTTTATTTAGGAAGACCTTACATTTCCTGAACTTTAACTACAATAGTCATTAAAATTTTCTGATTTTTTTTTTTTTTTCAGAGCAAATTTTTTCTAAAAAATAACTAGATTAATTAAATTTTATACAGTGATAAATTTAATAATTAATTTTCCCAAGTTATACTTAGAACAAACGTATATAATATGGAACAAGAGCTTTAAAAATTTAATTAAAATATGAATAAGTATTATTTAACAATTCATTAAATGTCTTATAATCCCACATTAAAATTTCTTTTAAAAAATATAACGGTAATTATTTACATTTATAATTATACTATCAGATTTTATACCGACTAAAAACTTGAAATAAATAACTGCTAATTTTAAAACTTCATATTTTAAGTTAAAAACATTTTTTATAACAAAGTATAAATTTTGCATCTTTACTTATGTTTCATGATAATAAAATGCTTCTAATTGTTAACAATATTGTGACACGCTGCACATTTAAATGGAAAGAAACAATACAATTTTTACTCCAGAAAATAAAACAATTAATAACATACAAGCTAGTAAGGCTACAATGATTACAGATTAATCCAATGAATATTCAAAATGTAAAAACTAAAAATATAATCTTATAAGCATAATTACTAGCTTTTGTTATTTCCAATTTTTAAGTTTTTGACATCATAAGCTTAAAACATTCACAATTGCATTTAGTTACTTCTTCCTTTTAAAAAGGATTTAATTCATAGTAAAAAAGAGTATTTTAAGAGGCTAAGGCAAGATAAGGGCAAACCACATTCAAAAATCGATAAAGGTTTTTTTAAAAGAATTTTTGGTAAAAAATACAATTTTCCATCTAAATAATAAGATGTTTCTATGCATTGTGCACTTATTTAATGGAAACTTTTCGGAATTCTTATTTAGAAGCAATACCAAGACACAGTTTGATTTTTTTTTTTTTAAACTACTTTTGGAAAAAGTGTGGATAAATACTGTATTGCTCCAAGCCCCTCAAATCGTATCCAAAAATTAAAAACATATAATGAGGACATAAATATAGGCCAAAAAATATACAGCAAAAATAATACATCTAAGTACATAATCTCACTTCTTCGCATTATTCTATTTTAAAAATGAAGCTATTTCAGCTTTTCATTGATACAAATAATTTAACCAAAAAAAACTCAAATCAAAATTGGAATTTAAAATTTCTCAATGCTAGCATTTTTTGAATTTGATATTTAAAATTAAACTTTTTTTAAAATTCATCAATATTCACAGTAATGAGGTTTAAATATGATTTTTTGATCATTTTCTAGAATCTACATGAAAATCGAATTTTTTAATAGAAGTTCATAAATTTTTAGATTGAAAAAGGGATCAAAATGCTGAAAGACATTTTCTTCAAAAAGTTTAAGAAAAGTATTTATTAAAAAAAAGTAGACAAAAGCAAGCGTTTGTTTTTAAGTAAAAGCAACTATTTTAGCTTCGACAGTTTAATTTTTAAAGCCAAAAATGACTAAATGTCTAACTAGAAGAAGCTGAATGTATTTATTATCATAAAAACTATATTTAGAAAGATTCTAATAGTATTGTATGGTTACATACACAGTTAAGTAACTAAGCAACTATATGATAACATCACTTGACTTAAATGAAATAACATAATTAACTCCTGATTATCCAAAATGTATTATTGTATTATTCAAACTTTACTTCAGTTGTTTCAAAAAAAAAGATTTGTTATTTATAAAAATGGCTTTATTTCCACAAACTAAAGGATACCATACAAGAGAAATAAAAACCAGTTTTTACCGTTAAAATTTTCAATATTATTACACTTTTTGTGTGTTTCACCTTATCTCAGGAACTATTTGAAATTCTTTGCACACAATTATAAAACAGATTTATCTAAGGATAATTCTTTTCAAAAAATAGATTTCCATAATTATTTATTATTACCAAATTCAGTAAAGTATAGAACTTTTTTGAAAATTAAAGCATACAAATTTTCACATTGTTTTGAAGTATATGTATATTTTTTAATGACAAAACTTGAGAAAAACTTCTGAATAGTATCTGAATAATGAAATTTCTAAAAAGCGCATTTTTAAATTTTAATTCCTTAATTATTAAGGTATCCAAACTTTTGCCTGCTCTGCTGGCTAAGCAATTCAGATTGTGGCTATAACCCTTCCTATATATTTTGAGGATCAAGAATCCAAATCTGTAGAAGAAAATATGTTTACTCAAAGCAAGCGCATTTTTGTGTCGAATTACATAGCAAATTAATTTGTAAAACAATTTTTCACGAATTCATTAGCACATTTACAAAAAGCCTACAAAATAAAATTGAATTATAGAATGTGATGATAATTCGATCATTATATTAAAAGTTATTAAGGTGTTTCACTTTTGATTCTGCATACTGAACATAATTGAACTATGCAAAAATAAAAAATAAGATTATCTGGAATTTTTACATTGTGTTCCTCTCTAATATAAATTTTGCAAGGAATGGTAAAATAATAAAAAAATTTTAAAGAAAAAAAACTTACTTAAAAAATAAACTTGAAATAACATTTTGCTATTCATTACAAAATATGATAAAAATAATTATATATACATCAGGGTGCGTAGCCAAATTTTTCAACAAAAAATAAGCACCTTTTAAGCACTCAAAAATATTTTTAAGCACTTTAGAAAAAAATATACTAATTAGACAGGGTTGGCAAGTTTTTCACTACTGATGATTCTAACCGTCATGTCAAAAAATATATATATATATACTTTTGGCCTAGTTTTTGACAGTTGTCAAAAAGCATGAAATTTTGAATCATGTAAATTGAATGGCGTTTTCATACGTTACGAACCGATGGTACGCTGAAATAGATTGAGGTTGTATTAATTGTAAAAATTTTGAATAGAACAATGTCTTTTTTGCATAATTCATGGAGAAAATCAATATGGTAAAGGAAAAATCTCATTCTGGAAAATTAAGCACTTTTTAAAAACTCCAAATGAAAAAAGTACCTTAAAGGGCTTTCAGAAAACAAAAATCGGAAATAAGCACTTTTTAAAAACGCTACGCACCCTGGACATTATATAAACCTCAGAATATTCACACTATATGTAAAACACTTAAATTGGCATCAATATTTAAAAATTTTATATTTTGTAAAAATTCCAATAATGGTTTTGAAGTTTCTCATATCTACAACAAATTAAGATAATAACTTACTTTTAACAGTAACTTATAAAGGAAAAATTTGTCTCATACTTTATCTTAAATTAAAATGAAATGTATCAAAAGTTCGATTTTGCAAAACTGACACACAAAGCTTTTTAACTGAGTTGCAAGCAACTAAATATTAAAATACAAAAACATAAAAGAAACTCTTCATTTTTAGTATATCATCTCGTTGCACTGTCAGAAAACTTTTCACAGTTTTATCAACTAAGTTAATGGTTTATTAATGTCTTTCTTTCTAAAGCAATTTGTCATGCTTAAAACTAAAACTTCATTTCAACATAAAATAATTTTTATTAACTTTAACTAAAGCAAACATTTTCAAAAAGTTTTATAAAATTATACACCATGATCGAAAATAATCAGATAAAATGCTAAATCTACTAACCAAATTTTTTTGCATAAAGAGTGTACTATAACAAGCACAGAAAACAATTATGAAACAACTTGTAAACTTTCATAAGCACAGGTTTTGATAAAAAGGATAATATTTTAATTTATAAATGTTAATGTCACTGCGTCTAAAATTAACTAAAAAGTAAAAATGAACAAAAAGTGTTAGATTAGGCAGTTTATCAGATTTGACAATTATTCAACAATTTATCAGATAAACTTAATAATACAGTATTTTGATAGTTAACAGTAGAAAACAAATAAAAAAATTGTAATTAACATTAACTATATAAATGTATTTTCATATTATATCCAGTATTAATATTTTAAATACCTTTAGTAAGGTAAGAAAACAATTCTAACAGAGCAAGATAATAGATTTTTAACAAGAATTAACAGAATTTACAATTAAGTTACAGCTCTAAAACTAAAAAAGAAATAAAAACAAACTTTAGTTTCTATGAATTTGCACACATTTAGTATCAAAAGTATAAAATTTACTCACAACTTACAGTACATGAATAATTAAACAAAGCAAAGTAATGTAAGAACGACTAGTCATAAATTGAAAGACTTACTTTCCAAATATATTTACTTACTAATCAACAAATCTACAATTCAAACAGTATTTTGTTAGGGAAATATTTATAATATTAAAAAGAAGAGAGATAAAGGAATTGAATTTAAACATATTATGGAAGAAAATCAATGTCATTTTTTAAACACCCTTTTTTTACAGTCAGTCAGTGAGTTAAAAAAGAATATCCCTTTAAATAACTTTTTTTTTTTTTTAATGATCAGAATTTCATGTGCCAATGAACAAGGTTGAAATATGTGAATTAAATAGTTAAAATATTGCTTAGGTCATGAATTAATTCAGATTCAGACACAAAAATATATAAATTCTGAATAAAGATACCTTTTTTTTTAAAAGGATTTAGAGTTTTGAATTTCAAAATGTTAAGGGGGTAGCCCTAAAGTTTAGTTAGAAGAGTGTTTGAAAGTTTGAACTCCTATTGTTAATTTCACTTTTTGCACATAATTAGAAAACTTATTATTCCAAAGATAGTTCAATGTCTAAAATAATTTTTATAATTATTAATTATTTTTTATTAATTAAGGGGGTAGTCCTAAAGTTTAGTTAGAAGAGTGTTTGAACTCCTATTGTTAATTTCACTTTTTGCACATAATTAGAAAAATTATTAATCCAAAGATAATTCAATGTCTAAAATAATTTTTATAATTATTAATTATTTTTTATTGATTAGTTCAATGATGGTCAAAAAGTTTTTTTTTAACTATGTAATTATTTTTTAATTATGAGAAATTTTTTATACATTGCAATTCAAAATATTTTCAGCCATTTTTAATTAAAAAATAATAAATTATTACAAAATTTATTATTTTTTTACATGCATTATTTTTGGATAAATGAAGTTTATAATTGTTTAAAAAAAGCATATGATTTGCTTTAACAGTTTCAGAGAAATACACTAAATTTTAATTTCACATTACTGGATCTAATTATTTGATCGCTCTTCTGGCAAATATATATTTAGGGATTTTATTCCAGATTTCAGTAACTGAAATCCAAATCTATAAAAAAAGAATGTTACTTATTTACAAAAACTAGATTTTTGCATGTAATTCCTTAAATTTGATTCTTCAGGACTTATTAATTATTCAATTTGATATCAGCTTTTAAGATTGGCATGAAAATTAGGTTCTTTTTTTTCTCACTGTACAACTATAGTTTTTTACCAAATGAAAAAAAAAATACTCACATACACACATTGAACAATAATTTACTTTAAACATTTTACACATTTAGGAACACACTCATTTGAAACATTTATTGCTCATAGTTATGATATGCTTTTCTTTTTGATTAATTTTTGCAAGACCAGCACAACCCTAGCAGAATGAAGCATTTAGTAATAAATATTTTATGTGTAACAAACAATAAAGTATTATATCACATGGATGCAAATAAAAGCATCTTAAATGCAGACATCAATAACAATATTAATAAACTTTGAGGTTCAACAAGAATAATTAGTAAAACTAATTAAAAAAAACCAACACCAAGCATTACTTTACAAACACAATACAATTCAAAGATAATTAATTTCATTATAACTAATGAATATATATTTATAACATTTTCCAAAATGGGACCCCATTTGACAGATTACACATAAATTTTGAAAGCCAAATAAATTAAAAATAAAGTTTGTTATTTTTATAAATTTCCAAAATCAAGAAGCATCGTCTTTCAGACTAAAATTTGCATTTTGTAAACAGTAATCACAAAAACATAATTTTAACAATTTCTATAATTCACAAAAAATAATGATTATATAATTCATCAAAAAAGAAATCTTAAAACAAAGTTTTAAAAAAACAATTTTATAGTTATTCAACAAAATTAATATTTAGCACTTTTAATCCTAAGTTGTTTCTTCTCCTCACAAACTAGCTAAGCAACTTTCCTATCTTCTTTCACAATATATTGCTTTTCTTTCCTGTCAGACAAACAGTCATCAGTCAAAAATCTAAAAAACAAATTATAAAATTAAATTTACAAACAAATTGGTACAGAAAATTATTTTAAAAACTGTTATGTAAATGTACAAGAAAATTAAATAATCTTATCTCTGTGATAGGGTGGAAAGACAGGCAAAATAAACTGGTGGGCATCTTATTACACACACACTTACACTATGATAGTTTATAATTATAAAACATAAACATACCGTTAAAATGGAGTACATAATTACCACATACTAGATATAAGGGGCCGGGATAGCCTGGCCGGTAGGGCGCTGGGCCTATGTACAAGAGGTCGTGGGTTCGATCCTCACCGGCCGAAGACTCCCCGTGTAGTAAATGGTGAATGGTGACGTTGTTAAATCTGTCGAGTCTCAAAGTCCTCCATGTTCCCATAACAAATCAATACCTCTGGGGGTACTGATCCAGGAGTTTCCTAGTCTTCTGGATTGGTTCAAAATTACAAGGCTACGGAGTTGAGCATTAGTAGTCGTAAACCCATGAAATTGGGTCGGCTGTTCAACGACGGTTATAAAATAAAATACTAGCGGTTATAAATAAATCACAATTTTAGCTTTAAAATAATATAGAATACTGTAAACAAATTTATTTGTAGGGAATTACACATTTATTAGATTCCATTTTACATAAATGGTAAATATTTTATAAAATTTAATATCTGTAAAAAATTTAAATTAAATAGATCAAAAATATCAGTAATACTCACCTATACCAAAGTAAAGGCACTGGTATTGTTCCTAAATGCCAAAGCGCATGAGCATCTATAATAAATCTCCATGGTGGAAAATCACAAAGCTCTAACAATAACAGCATATTAACAATTATCACTGATACGGCACACTTCCAAACATATGACTTATGGCGATACTTGTAACACCACATAATCCAACCACATGAATTAATAAGACCTAAAATAAATGATTTTTAAGCATTGAAGCAGCTTTGGATTAATAAAATTAAAATGGGACCAGCAACAGAGCACAAAAAGTAACAAAAAGCAAACAATACATCACATAAAAAAAACTTCTGAGAAACAAAAGTTGTATGTTTTGTAAGCAAATTGCTAAAGTATAGTTATTTTTTTAATATTAATAAATGCAGAAGACTTAAAACTCTAATATTAAACTAAACACAAATTAATATTATGCTAATAAACTAATTATGTAACATACTAAAATTATACTATACTGAAATAATCAGTTATAGATTTAAAATTACAATAAAATGGATACTTAAACATCATTTGGAAATTTGATTTGAAGGTAAAATACTTTTTAATACAATTCCAATAATAATTCTTTTTCAAAAAAATTTATAAATTTGTAAAATAATATGGCCTTATAAAAATTATAAACAGTTATTATAAACAGTGTCTATAAACTCATTAAAAATTGATTATTTCACTAAAGCAGCGGTTCCCACTTTTTCTCAGCTATGGAACCCTAAATTATCAACTTTCTTTTGGCGAAACCCAGCTTTTTAAATAAAGTAAAGATAATTGTGAACTTTTACAACTTTATTTTTAAAATATTTAATTTCAGGAGGAAAATTTTTGCATAGTTTTATCATTAGTAACATCATATAAAATTTTAATTGCAATACTAAATGTGCAGTACTATAGCAATGAATCTATGTCTAAAAATGAAATTATTTTTGATGTGTATACAAACTGAAAACTATTAAAATAAGACAAATCATGGTTTTCTTTACCAGTTGGCGACAATTTAGTTATTAGCGAATTTAGTTATTTTATTTGAAGAGCTCAACAGGAAATAATAATGCAATTTCTTATAAACGCATATCCTTTCCATAAATTGTTCGATATCAAGAATATTAGAAAAATTATTTTAAAAGAAAATTGACATATTTTTCATTAGCGATATTTTTTTTTTTTTTTAAATTTCATACAGACAACTGAAATATTAAAGAAATAAAGGGTTATTGATTGGATTTAAATATATTCATAAGTTTCAAAATCATGACGATGGGTCAAAGAGAAAGTCGCAACACTTGGAAACCCTACAACTCTCTCATACAAGTCTAAGTTTCTGCGGAGCACCATTTGGGAACTGCTCCATTGTTATATTTAAAAATTAAAAAATTACATTTAAAGTTGTGTGTTAGAACGTTATGTGTTATGTGTGTTTTAAGATAACACAGGGCTCGAAAAACCGCCCGTCCTCAGCGGTTAAAAATACCCCGCGGACAAAAAATTTCTCGAATCCGACGTCCACGTGGACGGCCATTTTCCCGTTAATGTTCGTGATACATTTTCAATTTTTGTTATCTTGCAAGAATCTAGTGCTTCACTTCTAAAATGACCCTCTAATCTAGAAATACAGCGACATACTGCGCATGGTGGAATTGATGTTTTCTCTGTCTGGGAGGGTACTGCAGCGGTTGAAAGAGGCTTTTCAGTAATGAACTTAACAAAAACACATTACGTACTGGTCTTAAACAAGAAGCGTTAAACGCAATTATGAATATCTACCTAAATGGAAAACCCCTTTCAGATTTCCGTGCAGAAACCTCTGTAAATCATTGGCTTGATTGTGGAACTGGCAAACGTCATATTTGATTCATTAAAAAAAACGCAGTACCCTCGGATAAATTGACATTCCAGATAACTTGACCTTTGTTATTTAAATTATTTCATTAAAGAAATAAATTATTTCATAAAATAAATACTAGGTTTTACGATTAGTAACCTAGAATTTCTTTTATTACTGTATAATGTAAACCTAGTATTTGTAATCCTATTAACTACTAATTCATTGTGCAATTTATATAAATGTTTGTAATAAATAAGAGAAAATTATATTTTTATTTATTCAGAAGCTACGGGTTAGTTTCAAGGGAGGACGGGTACATTGTTGGACAAGCCGTCCTCGGGGACGGGTAAAATTTCTGAGTTTTTTCGAGTCCTGAGATAACATCTTTCTCCAGAGTAGAGGTATTGATAAACAGAAAAAGACAAATTTCACTATAATTAAGTCATTTAAAACTTCAAAATCTTTTATGGAAAGATAAGCAAACGTTTTCAATTTCATCACTTGCCTAGCTAACCCTTCAATTACAAATAATTAGTTACAAATAAGAGCTTGAGTACAGAAATTTTTTACACTTTTTAAAAATAAACACAAATTTTTACCCACTTTACTTGCCACTTAGAATAAAGTAAGAGTAACGGCTCAAGAATTACTAAACTAATTACTAGGGTGTTTAGGAAGGGCGAGTGGAAAAAAGTCTCTCTGCATATTCAACTTTTGAAATTTGACGATAAATAACTTTTCTACTAAAATATTGGAAATGAAAAAAGTCCTTTCAAATTTCAAAATAAAACTAGTTTATAAGTCTTTACCAACAACAGTATTACTGATTAAATGTAAATAAGTACATACCGATAGCAATGTTGGCTTTTAAATTATATCCATAATCAAATCTCACATAAGTCAGGTAATGTATGTGGTAGCAAAAGAAAGATAAAAATGGCACAGCTAGAGCAATTGGCATCCATAAGTTTGAATTTGAGCATATCCTGAAGAGGAAAAAATTATATATTTCAAATAAAATACAGTATATAATAGATTAACACAAGTGATGTATGTGGTAGCAAAAGAAAGATAAAAATGGCAGCAACTGACATCCCTAAATTTGAACAGGGAAAAATTTATATACTTCAAATAAAATACAATATATAACTGATTAACCTAAAAATGTGATGCATAATAGATTAACATGAAATTTGAATAAGCAATTGATTAAAAAAAGTTTTAATTAATCAAATAGAAAAATTAAAAAATATAGTAATATCTAAAAAAGATTACTAATAATAAGCAACTTTAAATTTAGCAAAGAACAAAAAACAAGATAAAATATAGTCCTTTTTTAAGGATAAAAAAATAGTCTCTTATAAGGTATTTAACTCTTGAAAGAGACTTAATACTATTTTGAGTCTTAAACTAATCTAGTGCTCTGAATTTCACTTCATTAATATAAAATTTAATTTAATAAAATATTTATAAAAATATTAAAAAAATTACAATATTTTTAACACATTCTTAATACTAATATTTTATTTAATAAAAATAATATTTATGTTTCGTGAAAATTTGAGCAGCATTTATAAAAAAATTTGCAGATCAATCTAAATCATTGGAGCTTGTCAGAAAAAAAGAAACAGAGATAATTTTATGTTTAATGCAGTAAATTCTTATGGGTTTCGTTCAGAGAAGTTTATCTGGTACATTAATTTAGTTGACACATTATTTCAGAAAATATTTTCCAAATAAATAGTTTTGTAGAAATCTTAATTACTTATAACTTTTGGATTCTTTGCTTCATCTTTTTATGAAAAGAAATAAAAATTCCTTCGACTAAAAAATTGAAAATGATATTTATGATAAGAGTAACTTACCTTACACATAAGGAATAAAATGAGTATAAGACCATGGAAAATGCACAAAAATAGTCAAGTTTCTGAAAAAGTGTGGAAAAAATCTTTTATTCACCTGGTTAAATGATTTAAAATAATATAAATTATAATATTTATTTGTATTATATTTATTTAAAATATGTAGATAATAATTATTATTGTTGGGTGTTTAAAAATGTTAATGAAATCCTCATACTAAATTATGGGTCAAGTTAAAAGGTTTCCACACATGATTTTAGCACTGTGAAACTAACTTAAATTTCAGGATCATTAACACTCAGAATTCACTAATGACATAATTTCATTCAGGCAGTTCTTTAAATTTTACACCATATATAGTAAAACCTAACGTAACATATTCCTAACGATATAATAACATTTCAGCATGTTATTCATTTCACCACTACAGTTAGTTATGCTTCTTAATTTCCTTTTTTAGTTCTGACTAAACTTTTATTAAGGGCTTATTATAAAAATTACTGTATTTTTACTTATTTAAAAGAATATGAAATTTTTACTAAATAATTTTAAATTTTTCGATTGAAATTTTCTTTCATTTTTAGCAATATAAAAAAAATTCTTTGTTACATAATAGAAGAATATAGCCTACTGCTGTGTAATTAAGTAGGTGGGGAGGGGGAGAGATCTACATCAGATTAAAGTAATTTAAAAACAAGTTTATACTATTTACCATGTCAAGTTAATGATGTATTTTATTTAAAAATTTACTATTTATTAAAAATTATATTTATTTAAAAATTTACTATTAAAAAGAGACAAAAGTCAAATGAGGTCTATTAGGAAAAGATATTGGTTATAATATAATACAGGGATAATTTAAAGGCAAATTATTTAAAAATAAGCATTTCTTAGCAATAAGTACAAAAAACCAAAATTGCAAATTACATGTAAAAATAAAAATATAACATAAAACTCACTTCAGTAAAAGGAGTATCTCTCGCATGGAAAACTGCTGACCAGAACCATGCATTTATAGATAGCTGTAAAGTAATCATAATGAATAACATTGAAAGAAGCAGGAAATTAAATTTTCTTTTACTGACAAAAAAAGCTTTCACAATAAAAAAAAACAAATGAAATCACAAATAAAACACAAAATATAAATCTTGGGACTGAATTATGTTTACCAAAGCATCTATGAATATTAATTAAAATCTCTGTATTAATAGCCCGCATTCACTAACCGTTTTTAAATTTTAGCTCAGGTTAGCAAAAATGCTTACTAAAGGGTAGTCATTCAGATTCAGTTGGGATTCAGATGCAATTACGAGACCTTGCTAATTCAAGTATAAGATGTATCAATGGAGATCTACTTTACTGAATGTCTACTTTAATAAATCAAATACAATTAATTGTATATACTGTACAAAATTAATATTAACTTTGACACAGGCAATAAATAATGCAATTAAACTATAATTTTTTGGAGAGAAAATAGGTACTTTTTTATGGCAAAATCATTATATACGGAAAACAAAATTACTTTTCATTATTTTTTTCCTTTTTAAATGAATTTTTCTTACTTTTGAATGAATTTCCATATCATTTAAAAATTATGTTTAAAGTTTTTTTGCAATTATTTTTATTTATTTTTTACTTTATAAAACCATGAAACGTTTTTTGTAATTTTCTTTATTATTCAGTAATTGTAATTTTTTTTTTCTTTTAAAAATGTTTCTATTACAGGATTTTCAAAATTATTAATAGTAAGATAATTATGCTTTAAACACGAGTTACATTTATACAGGGATGAGATTAGCCAAAAGGCGAAAAAGCTGAATTTTTACATGAGTAAATCTTATGAGCGTGCAATTGTTTAATAATAAATTCCAGACAATTTAAGATAATAAACAACTATGTGTTGATAATTGTGTACTGATTTATTAATATTTGAATAATTACATAGACACTTAACATTTAGTAAAAATAAAATTACAAATAGAAAAAATAAAGATAAAAATTATATTTTTCAACAGTCATAAAGGAGTCAATTATTATTTAAGAATGTGTCTAGTTTAGCACATTAAACTACTGAAAACCTACATTAACATTCAATTATTTTAATAAATACTATAACGTGATTTATAGCAAAAATAACAGTAACATATTCTCATCCAGTTTCACTGATGGTGTATTGCCTATATATATACCAATAATCATCAATAGAACAACTGGAACGATTTTGGATTTTAAAATCACCTGAATATGGATCGAGATATTGGATTTCGAAATCACGTGAATATGAAACTCGATATAGGATTTCAAAAATGTGAAAATACTAATCATGACGTGCAATTTTTAGATCGCGTAAATGCGAATCACGTTGCAAAATTTCTAAATCATGTGAATATGAATCCAAAGCCTAATTTTTAAATTATGCATAATTACGAAAATCGATGTTTGATATTACAACCGCACATTGGATTATAAACTTCTGTGAATACGAATTGCTACATAAGATTCTAAAAACGCGGAAATACGAATCGAGATATTGGATTTTTAAATCTCGTAAATAAGAAATGCAATGTACAATATTGAAATCGCATGAATAAGAATTGCTATGCGCAACTTTTAAATCGATGTTTGATAGTAAAATGCAGCGACGTCTAATTACGAAAATGCATGAGTAATACTATCTGGCGAGTAAGTAAAAATGCTTAGTAAAATGCATAATCTTATTTTTTATGCGTAAAAGAGAAGAAAATAGCTAAAATAATTAAAAGTGCGGAAGGGTTGGCAGCTACGTAGTTTGAATTTTCTGTTTATCTTTGAAAATCAGAAATAAATATAATTATTTTATTTCAATGGCTGAATTTTCCGAAAAAGCGGAATATTTACTTTTAAAAAAAAAAAACTTTTAGATAATTGGAGTTTCTGATAAAAAGACTGAAATTTGAGAGACAAAAGCGAAAAAATCTCCTCCCTGATTTATATTATTGTTTAAACACACTGCAAAAATTAAATTAAAATTTTGCAATTTCTAATTGAACAATTAAAGTTTTAGTTCTAAAAACTATAAATAATAATTACTTTTTAAAAACGTTTCACAATCAAATGAAATAATAAGATAAAATAAACTATTAAAAACGATTTGAGAAGAGCATTTATAGAAAGAATAAAACCCATAATACTGCTCAAATTTGTTTACTACAATTTTCTTGTTACATATATATATATATATATATATATATATATATATATATATATATATATATATATATATATATATATATATATATATATATATATATATATATATATATATATATATATATTGTATATATATATACAGCAAAATAAAAAAAAAACAGAAAAAATTAAGAAAAACAATAAGATATCAAATAGATTCTCTTTACCTTTAGGCATGCTAACAGAATGGAAATGGGGTGTTTATTATTACTTTAAAAACCTTATTCTCAATAATAAGGATTATTTAAATAACAGTAACAATCCAACAATTTTTTCTAATATTGTTCAATCAATTGAGCAACTTCAAAAAAATTTTGTAATTACTCCCATAGACAAAGCTAACAATAATTATGCAATCTTCTGTAAAAAATTCTATGTTGAACTTTTAAATACGGAATTAAAAAATAGTAAAAATTTTAAACTTAGTAATTTGAATAATAATATTGTCATTAAAAATTTTTTAGCTTTATATAAGAGATTAAAAATTAAAATTAGCAATATACAATTTCCTTATTTAATTATCAGTCCGAAATTTCATAAAATTCCTGTTAAATTTAGAACTATCACATGTGGTTCTAATACTTATCTAATTAAACCTTCAAATTGATGGAATACCACAAGGTTCTAATTATTCATCTCTCTTAGCTAACTTATTTTTGCATTATTATGAAAAAAATTACACTCTTAGTATTAAATTTGTTTTTAGATATATTGATGACTTAATTATCTTTAATTTTCAAGACTATACTATTTTATTTAATGATATTTACCCCGAGGAATTAATCTTGCTTCGTAATCATGATGATAATATTAATTTCAATTTTTTGGAATTGGGTATCATAAAAGAAGAAAATTTCTGCTTTGATGATTTATACGATAAAAGAAATGATTTTAATTTTAATATAAATAAACTAATTACTTGGAATTCTAATGTTTCTAGGAGCATCTATTTAAATACTACTTTTAATGAAATTAATAGAATTAAAAGAATATGTTGTAATATTTATTTATCCAAAAAACAAATCGATAAACTCTTTCAAAATTTGATAAAAAACATTAGATACCCAACTAAAGTTATAATATTCTATATAAAATCATTGAGTTAATCGCATATTTTGTAAATATATTTACTAAAAATTTTCTTTGTTGATTTATACAATTTTCCCATGTGCAAATCCATTTCGGGTAAATCCGTGGCCAAAAAAATTTTTTCTAATAATTTCTTCCTTAATTTGTATAATTTTTCCTTGTGCAAATCCGTTTCGGGCAAATCCTTGGTCGAAATTATTTACTAAAAAATTCCTTTACTAAAAAATTCCTTTGTTAATTTATAATATTTTTCCATGTGCAAATCCATTTCAGGCAAATCCGTGGCTAAAATTATTTACTAAAAAATTTCTTTATTAATTTATATAATTTTTCCATGTGCAAATCCATTTCAGGCAAATCTGTGTCTAAAATTATTTACTAAAATAAGTTGTTTTATTTTTTTATTTTTTCTTTGTTAATTTATATAATTTTTCCATGTGCAAATCCATTTCAGGCAAATCTGTGGGTAAAATTATTTACTAATAAATTTCTTTGTTAAATTATACAATTTTTCCATGTGCAAATCCATTTCGGGCGAATCCGTGGCTAAAATTATGTGCAAAACAGGCAATTCATGCTTCTTTCTCTTTTCTATTTTTTTCTTAAATAAATATTTATTTTCTAAAATTATTTATAGTCAACTTTTTTAAATTATCCAGTATAATATTACCTTGCCCACATCCGTTTTCTGGCCCATCCTTGGTAACTAACAAATCAAACGCACTTCAGTAATGCAGCAAGAACGCCCTTTAAACTCCTCTTGTTACACTCAATTTGCGCTTTTGTTTTCACATTTTGCAATCTGGCAATCTTGTAACGTAAACATTTTAAATCATTCTTGAAAAATTTCCCGTTCAAGTAAGTCCATTATATTTCACTGCTCGCTTTATAGATTTTGTTTTATTCTGCTCTTCCTTTATATTTTATTTTCTGTTTTTACGTGTTATTTTTACTTATTGTGTTTTATTTTATTTTATTTGTCGTAATTTTTGTAAAAAATTTTTTGAGTGCTCCTCACCCTATTGTATTGATATATTTTGCTTTGGCTATATTGATACAATATTAGAAAGCACTCTTTTTCGGATATAATCGTGTGGGCTGATGAAAAGATTATATCTTATTTTCCGGGTTTTTTTAAAAAAATAACTTTATCCTCTCTTTATTTTTTTTAAATTAATTCTTTTTCTTTCCCCAGTTGTTTGTTATTATTATTATTCCCCCCCCCCTTTTTTTTTTCATTTGTCTGTAATTTACCTTTGTTTTATCTTCATTTTGAACATATATATATATATATTATTTTATCACTTGTACCAGTTCTAATATCAGTTTTGGAACTCCATTATTGTATCAGATTTATAAATATCTTAATTAAAGGTTAAATAAATTTTTGTATAAAAGAAGTGAAACAAGTAACATTGTTTTTTAGAAATATGCCAGTCTAACTACTTTTGAAAAATTATTTTAAGTCAACATTTTGCAAAGAACTTATGTTATTTTTGTACACTAAAAGCAATAAGTAACAAAGAAAAGGCAATGGGGGAAAAGGAGCAAAGGGTTGAGCCATATATTTGGAGTTGAAAATTATGAGGAGAAAAAAAGTAATGAGCAGTTACATTATTTTTAAAGTCACATTAATTGTTACATAAAATTATTTTATACAATGCAATTTTATTATAAAATTAATATTTTTACCACTGCTTGAATATTCCAAACTGTATTGTAAGGTCCTTTAGGAACAGATTTTCTAAATTTCTGCCATGTGAAATAATGAACACATCCATTTAAAATGGAGAATAAAACTGAAGCTGGTTCTTGAAGACCCCAAAAACGATAGAAAGGCCACTGAAATTAAATATAAAATATTTCAAGAATATGCGCTCAATTTAAAATTACAATAGTTATTAATAGGTCCAGGCGTAGTCAATATCCAGCACAACTGCAGATTATTATTTTTTTTTTTTCAGTTTTCTTTTTATTCAGTTTCAGTTAATTCAGTTTGCAAGCAAGCAAATCAGGTAAAATTTTTAAAACTCTTTTTTTTTAAATATCTCTGCTACTTGCTTGGAATAAAAATTAAAAAGCTAAATTAAGAGATCACTGTAAAAAACAAAGAGAAAGGATTTTTTTCCTTCTGTGACTTGATTACGGGCTAAACTACATAGAAATTAATTCAATTTCTTTTAGTAGGATTTGTTAGAATTCAATTTAAATTTAAACATAAAGTTTTAGGCATAATACTTGAGGACTTAGTGCAAATTTTACTATATGAGTGTTAGATCAAGCTGAATAATTATAATAATCTTTGACTGCAATGAGGTCACAGACAAATTTGAATTTGAGAAGAAAGGGCTGCAAATGCACTCCGTAAATTCTGCTACTGGCTTGGGTTAGATAAATTTCAACGTTTATAGGCATATTTTAAGAAGATGAGCAATAATATAGCTTTTATTTTAAAAATAAATATAAATTTAGACTTTAAGATAAGATGAATGAACACAACATATTACTACTTTATAGAAATTTTTTTCTCACGTTGTTTGGGTTTCTGGAACAAACTGTGAAACTACACAGTATAATTCTTTAAATTTTATTGAAAGAAACAGAAAAAAATACTTAGTGGAATTGTACAACATACAAAGCTCTTTTTTTTATCACCCTCACTCACATTCTGGTGGTAAAGACAAGAATAAAGAAAAATTAAATTTCCATCTAAAAGAGGTTTAACCGAAATTAAATTTTGCCATAGCAAGATTTTACTTTTTTTAAGTTAAACAACATCACTGAACGGTCTGCTGTTGATTAACTAAGTGGTTTACCTTAATGTATTTCTAAAGAGTTGGGAATTTCTTATTAAAAATATAATGTTCTAAAGGAAAAAACTTCCAACCCACCCTTTAAATATTCTTTATTGCTCCATGGGGCATAATTAGAAAACATGTATGTAAAAGAAAAGGCTTATTAATAAAATAATTTATAAGAACTATAAAATGAATCTTACATGAACTATAAAAAAATTACATTTAAAACAAAGAAGTATTTTTTAAACACACATTTAAGAACAACAAAATTTTCTAACAGAAAAATGCTAAAATTAACAAAATAATATTTAATTAAAGAAATTATAAGAACAAAGTTTATTTTGTGCATAAAAATCATACTTTTCCATGAAATTGGGGTACAGACTGGCCACTACTTTGAAAGAGTTTAACAGCATGCCACATACAAAAATGTTCACATTCATCCCAGCATTCCCATTGCAGAAAGGATAAATACCATGGTCTTTTAGCTTCAAATTCTGCTAAGCGAGTGGAGTTAGAGCAATTGTTTGCACTACACCACTGCAAACACTTCTTATAAATAGGAGAACGATCACCATAGGAACAATCTGCACATTGTGTAAACAATACAATCAAACATACAATAAAAAGTCTTCTTCCACTTATTTCATTGATGATGAATTTTTCCGGCATACAAAGTCATTTAAATTTCAATTGCAGACAGAAATAATCGCACCTGCAAGACAATATTGGCTTTATTTTTAAAACATAATGTGATGAAATTTTTATTTACTTTTCCTACTGCAATTAATTACTGCACTAATAAAAAATATTTCAAACTGAGAATTTACAAATCTGTGTATTGGTTAAAATTTTCTGTAATTTCTTTAACAAAAATGAATTCATTAGTAAATATATTGTAACATATTGAAAGAAAATTAAAAGCTTCAGTTATTTTGAAAATAAAAGGTAGAAATTTTCAATACAGTTTGATTAATACAGAGTTCAGACTCAAGAGTGTTACATAATCTATTACTTTTAGTCTTAATTATCTTATAATTTAGTACTATGTTTTATTTTTTACACGGTCATTATATTTGAAATTGTTGAAATAGATTCAAATTAAACAGAAAATTTTGTGCTATTACTACCAAAATAAAAGAAAGCTTGAATGCAATAAACTAGTATATTTAAACACAACAGTTACTTATTTCAAATATAAACTAAGTACTAAAATATGAAAAAAAAGGGGAAAATTTCTGAATCGATACCCGTTCAAAAAAAAATCAGCAATTTTTGGTACAAACTGGGCAGTGGAACAAGAGAAACTTTAAAAAAAAGGGAACAATTGGAAAAGTATAATTCATAGCCATAATTCAGCGAACCATGATTTTTTTTTTTTAAAAATTTTGTTGGATAAATTTTTTTTAGTTCCTTTGAAATGGTAATTGATTTGATCAGGTATGTTACATAAATATCCTGAAAAAGTAAATATAATGAATAAATAAGAGTAAATTCTTCACTACGTCTTTCTGATTATCTCCACTATTTTTAAAAATCTACTTATTTTATCTACTTTAAAATTATTCACATGCACACCAAAAATAGGAAGGTACAAAAGTTTTCGGGGAGATTTCCATATCATGATCTGCTGCAGAATAATCACCAAGTCTTGCCAGCTTTCTGGCAGTAGCCCGCGAGAACCATCACAGAAAGGGAACGACTCGAAAGGTATAACTCATAGCCACCCCAGGGCAAACATCAACATACTTTGCTAAAAAAAAATTGCAAGCTGAAAAAACTATTTAGCAAATTGGCGATTGTAGTTGGCGCGATAGATCATGATACAAAAATATTCCCGTTTTTTCACACACTAGATCACTTCCAATGAGTAAAATTTCAGATAATCTTCAAGTAGATGCAGGAAATTAAAAGTTCGCTATAGCTAAATTAAAGAAAAAGCAACTATTTTACCATTGCAAACAATAAACAAACTAAGCAATGATGGAAAAGCAAATATTACACCATTTATAAAAAGTAAACTGATAAATTATTATGAATATAAAATTTATCTGTTCTTAATAACAATATTTGGACTCAGTAGTTATGCCAATGTTATAAATCTGCAACAAGCTAGAATGTTACTGTAAAATATCTACAAATACGACTTTCATTGATGATGTTTTCTTTGTATACCAAATGTTTATAAAGTAAAAAAAGAATACTAAAATAATTCTTACAACAGCGAAGATTACATTTTGCACACATATATAGGGTGGGTCTGGTTAGAATTACCAATTTGCTGGAAGGAGTTGTTTCCTTAATCATTACTATTAAATAAGTTATACAAACCTAATTAGCTCATCAAAATAAAGTTAGATGATTAAGGAATTTGACAAATTATAATAATTAAGATAAATCAAAATTAGAGGGGGGGGGGGAATCAAATACTCACTTTCTATCAAAACACTAGCAGACACTTCTTACGAAATTTCAATTTCCTCTTAATTTAAACAAATACTCTCTTCAGTTCTGCTCTACTAATGCAATTTTCATTTGAAAGTCCAATTAAATAATTTGTTTGTTTGACCTTTTGCTAATTAATGATAGTTTTTCATCTTTACATCATTTTTAACCTAAACATTAAATTTGAATATTATTCCTTTTATCATCTCGCATTATCTTTTTTTATTACTTTTCAAATTCATGATCGCAACACTTGAGTACGCCCTCTAGCGGAGAGCATATTTTCAGGCTTTCATTTATTAAGTTTTCATATTTCTTTAGCAGCAAATAAGAAGCAAAATTTCCCTAAGAAAAAGGCAGAAGAACTTGAAAAAACTACCCAGATCATTGGTAAATCTTTCTGAAACAGAACACGTCAAACATTTGAAAAACAATTTCTCAGTAATTTCTACTTTTTTATTATCAACAAACTTACAACTATTCCGATTTCGGGTATGATGGAATTTCAATTTTCATTCATCACTCATTTTATTTGAATTTTCATTGAATAGGCATTTCAAAATCTATGAGATCATTATTCAAAGTTTATTAAAAAACGCTAAAAAGATGTTTTAAGAAATGTTCTGAAATGTTTTCTATTTATGTATTTCTCAACCCTTCCCTTTATTTTTGCTAGTTAAATGTAATGTAACTCTAGTTTTATAACGGGAAAATGCACTATTATCAAAATTGATATTTATTTATGAGTAAAAGGTGTTTTAAACAAGCATAATTATTTGATAAAATACGGGATCACTAAATATAGCAGTTTAATGATAAATAAATACAATAGTAAAAATTAATAATAAAAAGAATTGTAAAACAAATGAAGAAAATTAAAATGAGTTGAACAAATTCTTTCGAAGAGACATTTACTTACTAAAAAAAATCTGTTAAAAATATAAATGCATAATCAACTTGTGGCGCACTCTTTAAATTTACAGGTCCCGCAGTGGACTGATCGTTAAGACACGGTTCCCAGCAGATCACCGAAGTCAAGCATCACTGGCTGCGGTCAGTGTGCGGGTGGGTCACCTCTTGGATCAGTCTGCGTAGGGACCGAGGGTGTGCGGTATTAGTCCTCGTTAAACTGTGCTACCGTAAAGTGCTCGACTTCGCGTGCAGGTCGTTGGGCTACCGAAGCAGGGGTGCCATCCCCTCTGCAGAGGATCAAAATTGTGATGGCATGTCTTCGAATCATCCTCAGGGATGTTTCCCAGACCGTCGCCAATAGCCCATTGTGCAGCTCTAGTGCGACGTAAATGAACTACAACTACAACTTTAAATTTTCAGATGCCAACGCAGATTTGAAGGATTATAGTGTGAAATAAAAGCGGCGGCATCTAAGATCGCTCCAAAATTAATTAATTTCCAGTTGGCAACTGTGCCATTACTGTCTGTGTGTATCAGTTTCATTTTTTCACCGTTTACAATTTTCATGAAACTTTTCCGTTGATAATATTTAATTGTTATAAAAATGAGAGAAATAAAATTGACTCGAAATTTTTTTCTCTGGTGTATGTCTGTTGTCTACCTATCAGCATTTAGTTCTTTATATGTGCAAATACCAGGTTTGTGGTTAATATTTTTTATTCACTGTATATCTTACATTTTGTTACATGCTATAGTTATATTTTATAATATTAACGTACATTATATGCATCCTAATGAAGAATGTAAAAATATTCATTATAATAAGTTTAAAAAAATTCTCTAAATAAACTACACAAATAAATTTCTTAATTGTGAAAATATAATTTTGCAATACCGGTGAACTTAAAAAGTACTGATCAGCAGTTTTCTGATTAATTATAAGGGATGCAAAGTGAAGTTTTTCGTATATAATCACCAATTATATAACCACTTGAATAATTTGTATATAATTTCTTATATTTATATTTTTTTATAGAAGTCGGAAAGTCTTACAGAAACATTTAAAAAAAATTCAAGTCACAAGAGTCTGAAATGAATAACAAAATAAAAAGCTAAAAAATTACGTGGAAATGCTTTAAATTCATACTTTTTACAAATATGTAATTTATTAATTTTATTTACAAAAATTATACTGATCTAAGTTTATTTACTTCAAATAATATTAAATTGGTCAGAAACATTTGTTTTGTTATGTTTTTACCATTTTTTTAAATTGGAACAAAATTTATAATTTATTTTTGGACAACAAAGAAAATTTAAACAGAAATTTTTGTACTCACTCATAAAAAGAACTATAGAAATATACTGTATTAATTTTTTTTAAATTATCAAACAATACATTCTTTAGAAGGAGTATTGACTAAAAATAAAACTTTTTCAGGTGTAAGGTTTTGAGATTAGGTTTGTATGTTTTTTATGTCTTAGTGTGAATTAAATTTGTGTTCAGTGGGGATAAGAATATTTTATATATGCAACAAATGTCTAAATATAATGATGTATGAAAATATAATTCTTAATTTTCCTGAATTTTATTCAGGAGATATCAAATTTTTTTATTGCACAGCTATTATTTTATGTCTCTTCATAACCTTAATTTGCTATAAACTATTTTGAATAATGTCAAGTTTGACTATGCGAAATCAATTAAGTACCAAAAATTTTTTACTTATAAAGTTTAATAAATAATTGTGTACAGTAAGAATTACTTTTTATTTTTTTTTTCAAAATTAAAGACAGGTACAGGTATATAATCTTTAAAATAGATTTTAAATGCTAAATATAATATAATGCAATTAATATTTTAGCTAAAAATATACTATATTTTTGTAATGTGGTTCAATGTGCTAATCAATTTTTTATGTGGTTCAAAGTGTGGACCAAGATACGCTCCCTTGGTATAGGTCACATTGGTGCACTTTTGTTGGTAGTTGGTCCAGTTATTTGTTTGATGGAAATTATTCCATTTAGTTATCTATTAGAAGTATTTTTCGTTTATATGATGCTGGTAAATTCATTGCAGTTTTTGTGAAGATTTTGGCTGTAGTAGTTATGATTTTTGGTACATTGCGTTTCCTACGACATAGGAGTTTATTCCAGAGAATTTCATAAAATTATTTTAGAAAAATTATCGTTGCTTTATTTTATAGAAATACAAGATACATTATGACCATTAAGATATCAAAATCATAAAATATAAAAATACTTCATTAGAGGGATGTAGAGATGCATTATCTCTAACATGAAGATTTTTGTTAAGTTCATTACTGATCGGACCGAGGCGTGAAACTCCCCTGTCCTAACTCCAAGAATTCAAAATTAAAAGTTATTGAATTGTTCCCAACGGACAGTTAGGAGCATGGTAAGAGATCCATAGTTGATGATTTATTGAACAATAAAATAGGGAATAACAGCAATATAAATTACTAAGTTTTTGAAATAATTTGGCTGTGGCTTAATCGCCATAAAGACTGGGAGAATTAGTATAACACTGTAACTGGAACATTTTTGTGGTTATAGAAAGATAGTAACTTAAGGAATAAAGCGTTAATAACAGATTTTGATGTTGTTTGTTTCGATATAGTGGCGACAGTGAACTAATAAGTTTTACATTTGTATTGAATTAAAAAGTTAGCCATTAGGTTTAGTGTTAAGAAGAGAATAAAATATTTATATTTACTTTTTAAGAAATGTAATAAAAATTAAATAATTGGTTTAATTTAATTAAAATTAGATTAAGAATGATTAAAAAATTTTTAGAAATTAGAGAAATTTTTAAAGCTAGGAAATATTTAATGCCTATTATGGCATCACATAACTTTTCTAGGTTTTTTGGAAAAATTATTAAAGAAAAAAAATATATTAACTGATAATTTGTTGGAAGAAAAATCATGAATAAGGGATTTATTTTATAAAAAATATCAAACTATATGGTTAATTTTGTAATAAGATTTTAATAAAAAATAACTGAAAAATAGTCCGACAAACTCTAGTTATACTTCTAGTTTAACTTTTTATTACAATACAGTCCATTTTCTGAATAATCATTCAATAGATAAAATACATCTTTTTCTTTCTTTTTTTTTTAAATATTTCTATTATACCCTTCTCAAAAACAAATGTTTTTCCTATTGTTATTGGATTTTCATCCTACTTTTAATCTAATAAATAAATGTGTTATTTACACAATTAATTTGTATAATTTTTTGTAGGTCTTTTTGGAGATAAAGGAATTTTACCTGCTAGAGGTATTATCTCGATTGGTAAGTGTTTTTCTTACCACATGTTTAATTAGTATGTGCATTACATAATTTTCAAACCTACACAAGCTTTTAAAAATTATTTTACTTTCTTGATGACTCTAATATTTTTTTTATTGAGTTTTGATAATTCAAGTTTTTTTTTTTTTTTTTTTTTTTTTTTGTCAAATTTTTCAAAAAGAGTTCCTATTTAAATTTTATATTGTGTACAAATTTTAAAATCTATAAAAAAATTATTGAAAATTTCAAAATTTTGAATTTTTGACTGTACAGGAAAGTCAGAGTTTAATATGAAGTCTGTTAAAAAAATATATCTTTTTGTTATTTATATTAACAATATTTGTAAATAAAATTAGGGTGTTTGTAGACAATTAGTAGAATAAAATACCTAGTCAGCATGATAAATTTTTATTTTTTTTTATGACGTTAGAACCAGTCAGTTTGGTCTTCCAATGTCTTTTTTGCCGGTTATCAGCCAGACAGAGATTTTCGCAGTTATAAAAATCCTTCGATTTACAATGCACAAATTTTGAAAGTGAGTAATCACTTTTAAGGATCTTTATTTGTGCTAATTTCATAGTAAATCCAAGTAAATTTTCAGCAGTTATTACTAAGGATATCCTTGTGGTTTTTAAAATTGTGATATTTTTAATATGATATTTTATAACCATTCAGTGATACATCAAAAACGAAAAGGCCAGATTCATGTGCTGCCGCAAGCCACACATCAGAAACTGTTAGGCGTCAAATTGTGCTATCCTAACTTATATAAAGAAAAATTTATTATTGTAAATGTTTTTTAAATGAATTTGTAAAATTTTTCCTAATTTTCAAAAATTTAGAAAGTATGATGTGTAGAAAATTAAACATACTGATATAAATATATTAGGCAGGGTATTATCCCCTGAACATAAGGACACTGCGTAAATTCAAGCAATTTATATGGATAACTGGAGTCATTCGAATGACTATAAAAATATACTTGATTTATATATATATTATAAAAATATACTTGATATCTATGTTATCTTGGCTTTTTTTTTTTTCGCTTTGATGTGTATATTTGTAAGTTTAACTTCACTTATCAAAGCAAATATTTATTTTAGAATCTGGAGCTGAAGTTATTAAAAAGAAAGCTGAGCAAGTACCAACACTTCTATGGCTGGCCCCAGCTCTTGGTATAGATGTGCATCTTATGATGGACCTCATTGCATTGCTAGGTATGGTTATATCATTTGGAAGCATGGTATGGGGTAGAATGAGAGATATATGCAACTTTACCCTTTTGTGGATTTTGTATTTCTCGCTATTTCAAGTAAGTGAATATGTATGAATCGAAACCACTTTTCTTTTAAAAAAAATCTATTAATTCTAATATATGATTCTTTTACAGATTGGGCAGACTTTTTTGTGGTTCCAATGGTAAATAGAATTTTATGTAAATTTTTTTCCCATTCAATAGTGAAAAAAAATTGCAGATTTGATTCCCCTGATTTTCTAATTAAATACAAATAAAGGAAATTTGTTTCGTCATGCCACAGAAAAATTTTCAAAATGATATTGAAGTTCTTATAAACTCTTAAATAGTTTGCTAACATATTTAGAGAATATTGAGCCATAATGGCTCAGTGGTTAAAAGCGCTTGGGTAAGGGTTTGATAATCACTGCCGAACTAAAGAACAATGACTTAAAACCATTACTAGTATGTACACATTTTACTGGCTCATTTACTCCTCTCTATTAGATTTTTGTTTAAAAAAAATAACCCCCCAAAAAAATAAATAGAGCAAATTTAAATGAAAAATTACAAATAGCAATTGTGTAATGCAGAGCTCATTCTAGGCAGGGTAAACAGGGCGCAGCACCCTGCTGCCCTTTTAGTCAAAAGAATCCACCCTGTTGCCCCTGATGTAATAGACTCTATACCCTTTTTGCCCTTTCTTTCCTCAACCCCTTCTTTATTTTTTCCCCAAACTCTGCAATGGATTTCTTAAACTTTTGTTATTTTAAACTCTTTTTATTTAGTTTGTCATTGCTGTCAATACATAGATTTATATGGGAAAGGAAAAATAGCCATCACACCCCCTTGTTGCACTTGTCTTAGAAAGTTTGCAGTTACTTCCACTATCATTAAATCATAATTATTATTAATCATTTTAATTATTAAATCATAAATACAGACACTTAAAAACATAAATTTATTATTTTATTAATATATGCATGCATTTTAAATAAATTACTAAGTTAATTAACTCGATATATATGTCAATTTATTAATAAAAATTAGTAATTAATATGATTGCTTTGCTACTTTTAGTGCAGTAAAAAAAAATGTTATTTTACTAATTGATAATGTTTTTTAATAGAACGTGTAAAGCCCATAGAAAGAAATTATTGCCTTTTTAGAATAATAATGCCCTTTTTTAATGCACTTTTTTAATGCCCTTTTTTACTTTGTACAATGTCTAGTGTTTTATATTGTTATTTCTTTTATTAGGGATACTTTACTACTTGAGGTTGGTTTCTTGGCTATTTTGGTAGCACCTCTAGGATTTTTACAAAGCTCTATAAAGACTGGATTCTTTTCATCTTTACCAAATCGACCTCATGATATCATATCAATGTGGATGGTTAAATGGTTACTATTTAGATTTATGTTTGCATCTGGTATTGTCAAACTAACTAGTATGTGTCCAACATGGTGGGATTTATCTGGCAAGTATTAGCCTTCAAGGCACCCGTAACTTTTTTTTTTCGTCTTTTCTTTTTTTATCTGAATTTTAATTTACAAGTAAAATCTACTTTCAGTGTTTGCTGCTGATATAAACTTTGCAATGGTAGTGGTAGCTGTCACCATTTTAAAACAAAATACATTTTTAATTTATAAAGAACTTTTTTTGAATTTTCTTTTCATTTTGTGATTATTGATTAATTATATATTACAATGCATATCTAAATTTAAAATGTGTGGATATATTTCTATTTAATTTCAAATAGTTTAAAAGAATCAAATTATTGTTGGAATTTTATAGAATGTTGTAACATATAAATTTCATTTCTGACTATGATTCTTTCTCCCTTTAGCTTTGTATTACCATTTTGAGAGTCAGTGTATTCCAACTCCTCTAGCTTGGTATGCTCATTATCTACCTAAATGGCTTTTGAAATTAGGAGTTGTGGGAACATTTGTCATTGAAATACCTCTCCCATTCCTCTTCTTTGCTCCCATCCGTTCTCTTCGGATCTTTAGTTTCTATGCTCAAGTGAGTAGGGGATGAAAAAATTTTAAACAATTAAAATAAAATAAACAGGCTATAAAATTTTTTCTCATTACCACGATTTCCCACTCATACTGAAAAATATTCATCTTGTTATTTTTGGTTTATATATTTTCAAAGATTTTGAAAATAGCCACACTGCCAAACATTTTCTATTGCACACTTTTCAATGTCCATAAAAATTAATCAAATAAAACTTACAATTTATAGATGCAAAAAGATTGAGGTCAAGTTCTGGTAATTTAGATTTTTCATTGTGGCCTAATAGTGAATAATTTATTAATTAAATTGTGTAAGTCATAAGTTTTCTAAATTAAACAAAGATTTCTATGATCCTTTTTGCTACCTAATTCTTTCCCATCTTTGTAATATAAGTTTTAATTTTATGTAGTTAGTGTAGTAAATGCCATGTATAATAAGACTGAATTTAACAGAATTCTGGATTTATAAAGCAAAACAACGTTTTGAATGGTTCAATGTTATTAATATATTAGATTGCACTCTTTATCTAAGCAATTTGTTCACTTTTTCTCAAATTTAGCAAAAAAATTTTTTTTTGAAACCTGAAATAAAAACAAATATTTTAAAACCATAAAAAAATCACCCAGTACACTATAAATTCTTTAAAGTTATCAAAGGTATTTTGTCACATTATTGTGAGGTATGTATGAGTATCATTTAGAAATAGTTGAATCAATTTTCAAAGTTATCGACTGGTGGGACCTTCAGAGAAAAAGCAGAGATCTGCCCATTGTCTCGTTTATAAAAGATTAGGAAAACTTTTTAAAGGGGTTCTTGAATTTATAAAACTTTATGTTGATATTATAAAGTAAAGTAATTTCAGTAAGACATTTTTTATATTTAAGTTTTTGTACTTAGAGGGCTTAAGTTTTTGTACAACTACGCAAAATAGTTTCTAGAGTAGTAAACTAATAAAACTAAATATTTCAGATTTTTTGGTAATTTTGCTACAATTTTAAAAACCTCACCTCAATAGAGCTGAAACAAAGTGGTGTTTCATATGAATTTTTGAATAATTTATGTGTAGCTATGAGAAAATAACTTTAAATTCAATTTACAAAGCAAAGTATCATATACTAAAACATAAATTTACCTACCACTAGAAGAAATTTTCCTAAAAAAGTAGAAAGTTGGCAGCTGTCTTGAATTGCTGGAATTTTGAATTGTTGGCCATGAATTTTTGAATAATTTATGCGTAGCTATGAGAAAATAATTTTAAATCCAATTTAGAAAGCAAAGAATTATATACTAAAACATAAATTTACCAACATAATTATTAGAAAGTTGGCAACTGCTTTACTAACTGAATTCGGAAAATATGGCAATAACAAAACAATAAAAAGAGTAAAAATTAATCTCACCAATGACCCTGGTAAGAAGTAATGAGTCTCCTCAGTATAGATTTAAAAGAAGTAATTCACTTTGACATGGTTTTTCTTTTAATTTACACCATAACAGTGTTCCATACTTTTCGAACATTTCACATAACTTTTGATATAAAATTATTATGAAGTTGTTTAACAAATAATCATGCATTGCCCAATAATTTATTTTACTTTTAAATATTTCATTGCATCTTCTTACGCCTTATAAAACTATTTTTCCACTCATTTTGACTGCTCTTTCGTGTCTTCGGAGAACCTTGATCTGTCTCCAATTGGTTGATTTATTAGCCAACCATCTTAAATATCTTCCCCATCTAAGTATAAGTCATTGGTGAGAACCAAGACCCCTGCACAACACAAATGCATCAAAAGGTACAGTGTGCTTTAAAAAAAAAAGAAAAACTGTCGTCATATCTAACTGGCAACACGAACAACTGAAATAATGACTAAGCTAAATAAGAATGCAATCATTTATATACATGAAAAAAATTAATAAAATTTAAATACAAACAATGTTACACCAATCTTGCCAGAAGTTTAAAAAAAAAAAAAAAAACTTGCTGTTGCTGTAAGTTATTATTGCATAGCAATTCTTGAATGACGCCATTACAGTTATTTATTAAATTTGCTGCTCCTAGATTAGTTTATTTATTTTCTTTTTTTTTAAGCCTGCTTCCTAATTGTTTTTAAATTAAATCTTTTTATTTTACATGCTTTTCTTTTTAACTTAAAATTATTATTTTCAAAAATGTGTTTCTCTTTTAGGTTTTCTTTCAAATACTTATTATTCTAACTGGAAATTATAATTTCTTCAACATACTCACCATTGTTATGTGCTTGTCTTTGGTCGATGATGACTTTCTTTTGAGCCTTGTTGGTCGCCCGGCTCCAAGTAAGTTGTATTATTATATGTGTTTTAAAAATAAAATGCATTGCATAAATCATTGTTTTTTTAACTACTTTTTTTTATTTTAGCTTCTAAATCATCTAGTGGCGCAGCTCTTCGATGGACTAGGAAAATTCTAACTTTAGCTATAGAAAATATTGTTATTTTATGTATTGTATATGGCACAATTAAATACTTTTCTCTGAAATTTCAACCTGGTTGGACTCTAGATAGTAAAATTGGTAGGTTATTCATGAATTTTTAGTTTTGATTGTGGTGATCCTGTTAATGTTCTTAAAGTTGGCTGCCATATTTAGCTTACCTATCATTATTGTTACATAAAATCAGCTGCGTGAAATATATTTTTTTTCATAACATTTGTTCTTTTCTTTTGCCATTTTTAGAGAGCATTTCATAAACTGGAAATAATCATTTTATTTTATTTTCAATTATGAAAAAATGTAATTAAAATTTTGTACTTTGGTCTGTTTTTTTAATTTAATTGCATATGTTAAGCTAGAAAATCAGTCTGCAAAAAATTTAAGAAAAAGGCTTTTTTTTTTGTAATTAAATTTCTGTGCTGTATTCAAAACGAACCTTTTCCAAATCATTTAAAAATGCATCTGTTCAAGGTTTTCAAAAAAATACTAGGTGTACTTATTGTTATATTTCTTTTGAAGTGTTCTGGGGAAAAAAATTCAGATTTTCCCTTATGAAATAAAAAAAGGCCAATTTCATGTAATTGTGAAATAGAATTCCATAAATAATCAGTGATAATTGTAAAAAAAGTGCATTATTATTTACCAGGGTTATATATCAATCTTATTATAAATATTAACTGTATTACAATATCTATGTATTAATTTTACCTTGATTGGTTTCGTAATCACCTTAAAATTCAAATCTCAAAAGTGATGTTCAAACACAAGTTTAAACTTTTTAACTAAAATTTACTCATATTTTTTCTATGTTTTATAATTATAGGATTCCGGTTATATCTAGATTATCAAAATAAAATTAGTAAGTATGAGTACATTAGTTGTTAGGACATTCCAAAAAAGGAAAGTCATTAAAACTTGTATCAATCAAGTTAAAAAAAAAAGTTTTAAAGCTACAATTTATATCACTTAAATCTCTGAATTCATGCAGTCAAAGTTAGTTACTATTTGCTTTTGTCTTATAGGTTTAATTGAAAGTGGTTCTGCATTTATTTTATTGAATATATTTTTTTATATTTTTGTGCATTTAAATGTTTTAACATTTTTATAAATGAGACTATTTTATGCCTTAAATTAGAGGTGCACAACCTTTTTCAGAATATCAGTGGTGCAAGTACTGCGCCGATCAGCGCCAATTGTGAAAACCTGCGTCTACATGCTCCAAATTGAAGTAGTTGGCTTAAATTGCGCCAAAAAGGATATTTTCCCCTGGGTATCGCCAAGTCACAATTTTGCAGCAGCCAAGCTACTGCTATGTGGGGGGTTGCTCTGGATTCAGTGGGAAGGATTCTTGCACTCTCATCTGCAACTCTGCTTCATTTTGCAAGATATTCTCAATTTCAGGCTTCATTTTCTTCCTCTGAAATGGAACCGAAACTTCTCTCGTATTTTCGGGGACCAACTGAATATTGCCAAATTTTAATAGCAAAAGAAAATTTTATTTCTCTTGTTACTTTCATCGTTATTGAAGTGCCATCGTCTTCGTCAATGGCAAGCTAATGGCCTTCTTGCACTATTCTATCTATAGATTAGTACCATGATTTTTGAATTAACTTCGGGTCCAATCACTAAGTACAAATTTTCATGTTAATCCTCAGAGCAGTCACAAAGCTTCATATTCTCAAAATTTCCATATCCCTTCTATTCATTTAATTGAATAAAGATAAGAATTAATTAAGTTTCTTAAACGTAGATTTTTATCTGAGGGACCATCCACTAATTGCATATTGTTTTTAAACATTTATTTTACTTTATTACTTTTTTTTTACTAATATTTTTTTTTTTTACTTATTGTATTTTATTATATTATTACTTTCAAAATTTACAGTGCTTTTAATTTGTTTTAGGAAAAAACCTAATTGTATTTAGAGGCAAGATTTTAAATAAGTATGAAGAGAGGGGCTTTCAATATTTTAAGTGCAGCAAAAAATCTTATGCTTCTTCAGATTTGTCATTCAAAAATACTTTAATTCGTCTCTTATTGATTTGATTTAAAACAATTGATATGAAATTTTTTAATTATCACAGATTTGTTAAATATTATCAGTGTAGGGACAATGTAATAATTTACTTCTGACAAAAAATGTCTAGCTTTAATACTCATTGTATTTGCATTTAAAAATTATTTTAATTTTTTTTGATCATTTCATTAAAGAAATACTGTACTAGGTAACCAGTTTCAATAAAAATTTATTAGGGGCCATTCACTAACTTACATTTGTAATATAAATTTATTAAAGTTTTCTTAATTTGCTTAATTTTTTACATATTTTTATTAATTCTGTATAATCAATATTAATCTTGCTAATGTTTTGTTGATTATACTATTACAAATGTCATTTATTTAAATTTTAAGAAAAATACACTCGATAACCTTAAATAATAGTTAAATTAATTAGAATTTTGAATTACCTTCTACAGAATTAAATAAGGTAATTATTAATTTAAAAAATAGTATGAGCCACTCAATATTGAGTTTATTTAAATTGCTTTTGCCAAAAGCTCTTTTTAAGAAATATTTTTCAACTATATTAAATAAATTTTTAGGTCTTTCCCATTCTGAGGCACCATTGATTCACTTGCTGTTTGATGAAATGGTGTCTCTAGTTAAAGCATTGTTAAGGCGTTTTTTAAATAATTCTGCTTTTCTTAGTTTGTCAAGAAAGGACTTAAAATCATTGGTTGTAGAAAACGCAGAAATTTGGCAAAATTCAAATTTAATAGCTGTTGGACTAGATACCACAAAGGCGATGACATCCTTATCTTCTTCAGAAAAAAAAATCTATGTATTTACGTGCCAGGTCTTTTTACTTGGCATGTGCAAAAAAGTTATTAAAAGAATTGCCTCTTGAAAATTGGTTACTGCACCATCTTAAACTGTTGTATCCTGTAATGAGAATGGAAGACACTTCTATTAAGTCCATAAGATATCTGGCAACAGTAACCCCATCCATTGTAAAACCTGAAGAGGCATCTTTGTTACTAGATGAATGGACAAGGTTACGTGGGGAACCAGAAGGTTATTTTTCTGACTCAAATGAATGTGCACCAATTGATGTGTTTTGGGAAAACTATTTTGTGAAGAAAGATAATTTGGGAAATATATAATATCCTCTTTAAACAAAGCTTTTTAAAGCTCTTTTGTGCATACCACATGGAAGTGCTGATCTTGAAAGAGGTTTTAGTGTGAACAAAAAGCTACTTGACAAGGGCAAGTTTAAATTCGCATAGTGGTAATAGTTTGAGACGCTCGTGCAGCATTTAGAAATTATTCTGCTCGATTAGAGGTTGAGAAAAAAGAAAGCGAAAAGAATGTGAAAACGCTGAAACTGAGGAAAGCAGATTGAAAGCTGCTGAATTTTCAAAAAAAAATATTGGAGGCTTCTCAGGATCTCGTAGCCACAGCTGAAAAAAATATTAAAGATGGGTAAAATAATAAAGACTTGTCAATTATAGAAAGCGGACAAATCCTCTTATCTGAGTCTAAGTCGAGTATAGCAGAATATTTAACAGCATTGGAAGATACCAAAAAGAAACTTAATTTGTTAATGCAGGGACCTTCAAAAAAATTTAAAAAACAAGATATGTTATTAATGAATAAAATTAAAAATTCTTGTTTTAATTTTTTTTATTAAATATCCTCCAAATCTTTTTTGCTGCTCCAAAATTGCTTTTTTCTTGCTCCAAAACCATGTTTTGCCACTTACACCACTGGAATATGGCTGCAGAAAAAGAAATCTGTTTTTCAAGTGTTACAATTAGAATCAATTAAATAATATTTATAGTAAGGGTCAGTAATGATATTTAAACTTGGAGACAGTTTTTATCTGATAAATTGGGAAAATATAAAATGGCTAATAAAAAATTAAGTGTAATGTTTACCGACATTAATTAAGCATTTGCCATCAATGATAGTATGACGATTTCTTACAGAGACAAATAAATACCTTTACTCCATTACTTTTGGTTTCTAGTTCATATCTTATTTCTTTAATTTCAATATGCATATATTTCCTTAATTAATTACACATCATTGGCGTTGATTTTTTATGTTTATCCAAAACAAATGAGTACCACTTTCACATTAATTTTGCTTTTGGATACATAAATATTTTTTCTATTCATTACCATTGGCTTTAAATAAGTAATTTTTTAGAAACACATTTAAAAGAGTTAATATAAATAAAATAAAAGTGTGTGATACTTGACAAAGTATAAATTTGGTGACATAGACCACTCGTTCTACCACATAATAGTCATTGAATTTGTCTAACATAGCGAATATTAAATATTTAAATACGTGCAATAAACTATTTTTTTGATTAAATAGAGCTATAAGCTAGCCATTATCACTGATGTTATCTTTAAAATCTGCAAAAAATGGAATAATTAAATTTAAAACAATGGCTAACGCTTAACCAATCAGAAAATTCCATTTTGCTTTTCGCTCATCCTGTTCGAACGGTTTGTCGCAGAATGTTCTAGCGTTGACAATAACCTTCCTCATGCTTTTAACTATCAGTATGTCAAGTTTCATAGCTTTCTGTCGGATGGTGTAGGAGTTTATAAAGGACACACACATCCATCCATTTTTATATATCAAGATAATATTTTTGGCGGCCAGGTGGCCGAGCGGTTAGCATGCCTGACTGCGGGTTCGAATCCCGCTCTGGGCATGGATGTTTCTCTCTCTATGTGTTGTCCTCTAATGTGTGAATGTGGCCCACCTTATGAACGGGTTTGTGGCGTGGGTAGTGTTGCTCGCCTTTGTGACTTTGATTCACAAGTGCCCACTGGGTAACGTAAAATGAGTAACAGTTCCTGCATCTTCTAAGGTTAAGAATAAAAGTTCAGTGCCTGCCATTTGAAAAAAAAAAGATAATGTTTTTATAAACCAATCTTTTAGGTTAAAAAACATATTTTTTTACTAATTTTCTTTTTAAACTAGTATCACTCAAGTTTTGCAATCTTATTGGCGCTTATCTTTCCTGTAATTAATATTTTTATCAATGCTAATATATTGAATTTTAATTGTTCATAAAAGAGTTTTTTTTCTTCCTTCACCTCATACCAATAGCATAGGTAAGTTTCAATATTTTTCAATAATAACTTTAATTTATTTAATTAATTAAATTTTAATTTTAATTTATTTTTTAAAGCAAAAAATGTTTCTGTTCGGGCGTTGAATATTTGATGTTCGGCAAAATCACTATTCATTACATCCCTATTTATTAAACTCTAATCTTTAATAATATTTTTGCATTTTCAGGTGTTGTAAAATTATTTAATTTTTTCCTAGAGTTGGTGTGTTTGGTTAATTTTGTAAAAAAAGTATGTATTTATAATTTTTATGATCTGAGTTCATCACAATGTCATCAATTAAATGCAAATACATTTACATTGTCCTGTATAAACTATATTAATTTTAAAATACTTACATGCAACTTTAGGCAATTTATAATACATACCTCATAGTCAATTGCCTTGCTTACATCTTAAGCTTTTTAACTCAGTTGTCTGGTAAAATTTAATAGAAAACACTCAAGAATTCCTGTTTTTAGAATTTATCATTAAGAAAAAAATGAAGAAATTTATCATCAAAATTCAATTCTTTCAAATTATAAAGATTGGGAAAGTTAGCAATTCTGTACAGAAATCTCTTTACTGATTATTTTAAGCTATAAAATGCTTAATTGCACTGTTTTCAATAAAAAGTCAGACTCAGCATGAGAAACCTATTAAATCTTATTTTAACAGAATTTTTTATAGTGAATTAAAAAATTTCTGTTAATTTTCTTTCAGAGATTTTTATTTCTAATTGATTCTTTTGTACGTTGAATAGTTAAGGCTTTTATTTATAATAGTTAAGATTCTTATTTATAAGTCATTTTAATTAATTACTTTCTCAAAACCCCTAAAATGTTCATTTGTTACTTATTTTACTTTTAGGTTTTTCTGCAGCTGAATTTAGAAATACACTATCAGAAGTTATGCCAGTAACTGTTTTCATTGGTGCTTTTGCTCTGTGCGCTAACATTCTACTTGCTGTTTATAAGTAATTTTATTTATCATTTTAGTTATCTCTTAGCCCTTTCTTTCTTACATTGGAATTTCATTTTTTGCCACATTTCATATGTTTTTCATAAAAAAATGTATGTTACATATTTTTTTAGATTACAATCATGTTTTTATGCAAGTTACCTAATATTTTCAGAGAGAAGGGGTGTGTTTTTGTCGCCCCTCTCTCTAACTAATTCAGTGTTACAGTGAAACCCCCAGGAAAGAATACCTCTATGTAGCGACCTCCTCTATTTACTAACACTTTCGGAAGGACCAGAATTTTTTTTCCCATAGACTTTGTGTTGAAGAAAACCTTAAGGAAAGACCATTAAAACCTTTCCCAGCGATGGGGCAAAACCTTTGCACCAATTGTGGAAAAGGTCAAAAAATGAAACTCAGAAAAAATATCAACAAAAAAAAAAAACAAAAAAAATGTCAAACAAATAAACAGATTAAAATGTGTTCAAATTATTTGTGAGAGGCTTTTATTTCGAGAGATCTTTTTAACGATCTCTGAAAGAGATCTACAACCTCATGTTGCAGTCAAAGTGCATTAAAGACGATGCTATTAATAATTTATTTTTGGAGTTGAAAGTTAAATAATAAAAAAAATTAGCATCTGAAACAAACTATTTCTCATCTTTTAAAGCTATCTAATTTTTATGGTATAAAATTAAATGCAAACTGAAACAAAAAAACATAATTGTTTATTTAAACTGGCTCTATCATTCATTATTTGTAAATTTGTTTTACACATAATTATAACAGTAGCAATCATTTTTATTGATTTTAAATTTTATTCATCAATCTTGTCTTCATAACGCCGACACGGGTGGCATTTCCCTACCAGGAAAATGACACTGATTAAAAATAAAATCTATTTCGAAAAATCGATAACATTCGGAAGTCAATGGAGATAACCTCCATTAACGACCATTTTCTGTTGAACAGTGGTAGCTCCTGAGAGGTTTCACTGTACAAGCATACTATGTCCAATCACTTGACCTAATGCAAAAGTGCCATGACCAAGCATTCTAACACATAAGCTTGGTCAAAGGCATTTCTTTGGAAGAGGGAAGACTTACAATTCATTTTCTAAAATTGATTGCAATGCTAAATCAGTTAAATGTTCTTTTAAAAGTTTCTTTATTCTTTTCTCATTTTTTTAAAAAAATTAATGAAACTTTACACAAGTTTACAAATAACTTAACGACTAAACACTTTAAAAAAAAATCATATTTAGATTACTTTTTTCTGAATTTTTTGCCAATTTTATATTTATACTAACTGAATACCCATTCTTCATATGAGGAGGAAAAAAAGTAATTAATCAATAAATTAGTACTAAACAACATCTCAAAATCATGAACAAAACTGTAAAACATGTACTAACATAGTTAATACAGCTTAAATAATTCGATTTTTTATTATTACATGTTCTATCCTGTGTCCTATCCAAATATGTTTTGTATATCAAAGTATTACCTATTAGATTATTATTATTATTCGATTAATTATTATCAGAAAACCTGTTTTATTAGTTATCCTGTAAAAATTTACATTAAATGTATTCAGTATCATTTGGCATGATGTTGTTGCTCAAATGTAACTTAGGCATTCCAAAATTTACCATAATCAAGAGATTTTCTCTTATACCTTTTGATGTTTGTATAAAACTTAATTCTACAGTTTCTAATTTAATTCTGTACTGTATTGATGCAGTTTCAATTGGCACCAAATATACTAATATAATATATAGTACCTATATTAGTAATGTTCACGACAGCATGGCGACAAATCTACAAATGTCGCTAAAATCACACATGAGTGATAAATTTGTAGTCCTGAAATATGTTTGAAGTATGTTATTGTGTGTATAAAATAGTTTCAAAAAAATGTTTTTTTTTTACATTGAATTCCATGCATTTTTTTTAAAAAATGTAATATTATTATTGTTCTACGTGTAGTATAGAATTCAAATGCAGTAACCGAAAGTGTCTGGCTTAAAAAATATTAAATTTAAATGTTGAAATTTTAGATTTACATGTTGTACTGTGCTTTGCATTCATGAACTGGCAGTATAATTGTTCATCAATAAAATAATAATTTTTACTCTTTTAGAATTGACTTTATTTAGAATTAATATAATTTTTAGATAGGTTATTTTTATCTCAATAATATGTTAGTTCTTACTTTCTCTATTTTCCTCATTTATTTATTTGATCTCAGCACTTTCATCTCTATGAATCTATTTACTAATATTG
Organism: Parasteatoda lunata; assembly: GCA_949128135.1. Classification (NCBI taxonomy): domain Eukaryota; kingdom Metazoa; phylum Arthropoda; class Arachnida; order Araneae; family Theridiidae; genus Parasteatoda; species Parasteatoda lunata. The sequence goes on along the minus strand of OX421971.1, from coordinate 86,951,373 downwards.
TAGCTTTTTTTTATTTAATTTTAATAAATATTAATCTTCAATCATTATGGGGTGATTGACCTAATTAGCTTTAAGGTGTTATAGATTGCAATTAAAAAATTTTGATGTGTACCATAACATGAATAATGTAATTGTGAAGTTAGGTTTTTTTTCTCAATTTCGCACACCATATTAAGTTTTATGACTACTAAATGAATACCTAAGTGGTCATATTGGACCACTAAATTTTCTTTGCTGGTGAGTAATTTATATGTTAGTATATTTGACATCTATTAAAATTGCATCAAATACCATAATACCAGTAGTGCATATTACCAAAATAATTAAGCATCATTGACATTAAAAATAGCATGGCAATTTTTTGAGTTCTTCTAAACAAATTATTACCATTTCTCTACAAATTTGAGTTCTTAATACATAGCTAATTTTTTATTTCAATTAGAACTTATTAAACTTAATTTATTAATCACCGTTGGGTGTCAAAAATGGTATGATGATTATTTTTACACTGCTCCTAAATGAAATTTTCATTTAGGAGATTTAATTTTTTGCTTTTTAGTACACGTTTTTTATTTTAATGACTATTGATTTTAAACTATTTAGTTTTATTGAAGCTTGTTTTAAAAGGTAACTATAAACAAAATTAACACCTGCATTGCTTTTAAAATATGGATTCGGTAATGTAGTCCACCTATGTTACTACATTCATGTTGGTGATTGAATTTATCTGTCATAACTATTGAAAAATGAGCAATAATCTCTTTTTAATGAGAGCTATAAGCTAACATACATCACATAAAACATCAAGCCGAAAAATTGTCTCTTGTTTAGTTTTTATCAATGGCTATTTCTAAACCAAGGGGAAAATTTCATTTTCAGGATGCTAGCTCAAACAGTTCTGGAGTACACACAAGCATAGTCAAACTATTTATTTTATTATTGTAGACAAGTATAAAATATTGATGTTACTCTATAAATAAATAAATTTTTAAAATTCGAATTTTATTTCTTAAATTACCATTTATTAAATATTTTCTACAATTTACTCAAAATTACTTTTTTTTCCCACTTTTTTTTACACTGCAATTTTTTTATTTAAATGTTTTACAATTCATTATGCTTTTTTAATTTTAGTTCAATTACTGAGCCTGGTATTTTCAAAAAATTGTATGCACTCATTGGAACAGCTTTTGTATCAGTTGCTGCTCTGTGGCTTTTTACCATTAGTGTGGTATGCAATTTTTATTTATTAATGAAAATAATTGTCAATTCCTGTTAATTACTATTAATAAAATACAATCATAAAATATTGGAGGAAGTACTGTATGTTGTGTCTTTTAATTGGAAGAAACCCAAAATGACCTAACAAACTTCACTGAAAATTGTAATTTATCAAATCTGCTGTTTAACTAAATGTCTAATTTTCAAATTTCTGTTAAAATATTATTTTTTTAATCTAATAAGTTATGTTCTATATGATTGACAGAAAGCTGAAGATGGAACTTAATTAAAAATTATAACTTCAATTTCAATATTATCACAGAAATATTGTCAGATATCAATAAAATATAATTATAGCTATTTTATTAATATCTAATGTTTAATAATTGAAAATGAAACTGATAAGTTAAGTTTTAAAAGTATGAAAAAATTCTTACTAATTTACTTTTATTCTAGATATGTTTTTTGTTTGTTTAATTTTAAATATGTTATTATAAAATAGTGTACTGGAACCTATCAAACTGACTGCCAAGGCAGTTATTATTCAATAAAAGGTTAGTTTTATAATCAATTATATACATGTACTATATTTTTAATAATATTTTTACTTGCTTAGAATTTTTTCATATTAGTTTAAGGATTTTATTTAATATGTTAAATAGTGTCTGATCACTTTCACGTAATCTTTTAATAACAGGGATGATACTCTGGTTAATGTTAAAATTTCAAAAATGTGACTTGTTAAAAGCAGAGAGGGCTATTCAAAAATTAAAAGTAATTGAAGTCGTAATTTTATAAGGATAAAGTAATTTTTGATTAAATAAAAAAAAATCATTTAATTTTATGACATTCATTTACTTATTTATAATTTTATGAAGATGTGGGGATAAATCAAATCTTGTATGCTAGATACAAGCTATGCTATTTCAAACATTTTTAATTCATTTCTTTTGTGCAGTTCTTTTGAATCCTAATAATAATTTTATAATTTTCTAAATCGTAACCTAGATATTGTTTATTAAATCATTTTTTTATACTAATGTTTGGCTGCATTTAAAACTGTTGAAACACTTTACTTTAAAACATTAAGTTCTGGTTAAGGAGTATTAAACCCATTTATAATTTTTAATGAAATATTAAATCTTCAGTTTGACTATTCCAATTAACAGTTCAGTAAATTAAAATTTCTAAACAGTTAACAGCAGAGTCATTTATTTTTGTTATAATTTTGTTTCAGCGTAATTTCCCTTCTGTGTACAAGTTATCTGTATCAAATCAATGCATTAAATAGTATATTCAATAAGTATAACATCTGAAAAATTAAAAATATGCTGTATATATTGACAATTAGGCATTGTAATGTAAGAGTAACTAAAATCATATAGGACTAGATGGCTGTGGCATTTCTATCAATGTAAAGATTTAGATGCCACCAAAACACTAACATGTTAAAAAGTTTAGGGAACAAGAAGGAGTTCACCATAATAAATGACTTGTGGTTTATATTAAAGAGCATGCATAGAATCTTATTTATTGTTATTATTTTAGAGAAGAGTTTCTTGAAATAGATAGATGGTGAAATTTTGCCTCAAATTCCTCACTCTGCTTAGAGGATTCTATGCTCTGATCTGTAATGTCGATGAAACCAAAAAATTCTTAATAAATTTTTGATCTACTGCTGCAAGATCTTATTAAATAAATTTTTTGAATTAATTTTGAAACACTGTTCAATAATTAAGGTACTGTTTTAAAGATAATAATTATGCGATTTTAATTTTTGAAGTTAAGTTTTTTTTTTTTTTTTTTTTTCAGTTAAAGATTTTTAAAGTTATCTTTTAACACTTTTTCTTGGAATGAAATCTAAGCAGTTCTATTTTTCACGTTTTTTTAGGTCCCTCATGGTGCTTTAGATGTTCCATTCCGCAACAATTTGTGGCCTATAGTTCACAGGTGGCATAAACGTGTTGAAGAATTCCACATATCTAATTCATATGGTCTTTTTAGAAGGTGAGATTACTGTAAACTATTAACATTGATATTTATTAATTCATACATATATCATACCTGCCAACTCTTCCGGATTTTACGGATTTTCCTCCTTTTTTCCGTTTTTCCGGGTAAGAGCAAAATCTTACGGATTTTTACCCCATTTTTTGGAAAAATAAAAAAAACTCGCCAAATTTAGCGCTTACGAGCCTTTTGAGGAGCGATGCTCTAAAATGTGCGCCGAAATTGTATTGCGGGTTACCGTAGTAAGGAGAAACAACCCAGCTTTCGAAGAATTCGCCAACTCCCCTGCGGGTGTTACTGTGACGTCAGTTTATGAAGAAGCCCGCGCATCTTCAGAGGAGTTCGTTGAATATAGGAGAGGGGAGGGGAAGGAAGACGGAAGACTCTGCGCCGCACTCATTGACGCCGGTTACGGGAACGGTCAGTTGTGTCGCTGTTTACTTTCAGCACTTTTTTACGAAAATGAGCAAACGTTATCTTCAATCATTTAAGGAATCATACTGTAGTGATTTTCCTGGAGTTTTGCGATCGCGAGATAGGGATAAATACGCATATTGTAGCGTTTGCTCCTGCAACTTTATGATTTGTCACGGTGGAAAAAATGTGTTTAACTTGTTTTAGTTATTCATGCTTAATTAAAATGTTTTGAAACGTTCTTGGAAGTGTGAATTTTTTCCTTAATTTTAAAAATATGGTTGGAGTCCAGTGTTAACCTATTATTTATAAATCATTTTTCTTTTATGGATTACATATTTTTTCCATTATGGTAATTTCTGAAAGTAACTATATTAACTTAATCATTACTTTATAAACATAATCAAAATTCTATTTTATTGATTTTTTTATTGTGTTCTCTATATATGTATAACAAAATGGAAATTAATTATTGCATATAGAAGTTATTGGAAGTATGTCTTGTGAAGTTCACACAATATATTGTGTGAAGCAGTTTTTAAGGTTGTATAATAAATATAAATTCTTGCTCTTGAAATCTTGCTAGCTCCATCATTCACCTCTTTATAGACTCATATACACTTATGGTGTGGTATTAGATGTACAATTCTTTATAATGTTTGCTATACAAAACTGATTTTAGTATTGTAAATTAGATATTCTTACTCTCAGATTGAAAAACGGAGTTTTTGATTATCATTTCTCAAATTTTGCGTTCAAATTTATACCATATAAAATCTTCTGGATTTTTTTCCCTGGAGGTTGGCAGGTATGATATATTCTGGTGTATAAGTCAACTTTTAAAATCCCAAATGTTCTATGAAAACTAGTTTGTGGACTTGAACTATACATTGCAATATACAATTGGATTTGTATGCATTAAAAAATGAAATATTTATTCATTAAAAAGAGATATGAATGACTCCCATAATGATAGAATGAGAAATGTTCAGATAATTTATTCAAAAGTATATCAAAAAATATATCACAATGAAAACTTTTAAAATATACCATTATGCTACAAATTTGTATATTCCATAACATCTGTGTTATTCTGATCTCACTCATTAATGAATTCTACTGGATCCTCACAGTCTCACAAAAAATGATCCTCACCTTTGCACACTTTTTAAAAGATTTTGCTATAACTTTTAAACTTTTATTTGCAAGTGAATGTATCACATCCAGAGCGAACAAAGTGAAATATTTTTGACTTGCGAAAAATTTTGTAGTTCTAATAATTTATATTTATATTAATTTAAAAAAATTTCATGTTTGTTTTGTTTTTTTCCCCGTTCAACTTAAACCCCTCAGATACAAAAAATTTTCTACCTGTAATCAAAAGTAGGGGATCGACTTTTACTATGGGATATACAATATATGTCATCACTATTTCAAGTGTTAAAAAGAGACCAGCAAGCACAAAAAGATTTCAGATTTATGGTCCTATATAATCAAGCTGGATACATTTGAAAAAAAATCTGAATACATTTCTTCAAAACTAAACAATCTATTTATTATATAGCCTTTTACTCTTAAGTTCAAACTTACAAACAAAAACTTACTTGCATACAAAATTTACTGCTTGCAGATTGACACTGTGGTTGCGCCAGAAACTTTCCGTTCCTTTACAACAACAATATTTATTCGATTGAAAATGCTGAAATTGAATTCTTACGAAATTAAAAAATTTCTACTTACTTCATTTGAACAATATTTAAATTATATGCATTTTATAACTGTTGCGGATGTGCATTTTTATTATTATTTTTATAGAATGACTGGTGTAGATGGTAGACCAGAAATAGTTATTGAAGGCAGTAACTCTTTGACAGCTGGATGGAAAGAATACCACTTTTTATATAAACCTGGTGAACTATCCCGACGACCTCCTGTTTTAAGTAAGAAGTTTTTTATTTCATGTTCTAATTTTTATATAGTACATTTAAAATTTTGTTGTCCTAATGCAGGGATGGGCAAACTTTTTTGGTCGAGGGCCAAAAATCGAGGAAAAAATTTTTCGGTGGGCCAAGTAAAAACTTCAAAATTTTAAGGAAAAAAAAGCTATATACAAGTTTGAATTTAAATATTTAGTGAGATCAATGAAATTGCGATTTCATTTTTAAAAGTTCCTTATATTAAAGTTCGAAGTGAGATGTGCTTATTTAAGGAGCAAGGCTAAATGCTCTTCTGTTAGACTACATCTGAAATGATTTTTTCTAAGGTTCATAGTTGAAAACTTTTGTTCACATATATAAGATTAAGCAAACATAGCACTAATTTTCTGGGCATGAAACATTAAATTTTGGAAACTAGCTTTTGGTAACGATTTGTATTTAGAAACAACTGCTTCAGATGATTGTTAGATTGTCTGCTCATTGGAGCTTAAAATGCGCAGTCTGCCAAATGTGAAGTACTATTTACCTGTATTAGATTCCATAAGTCAGCTCCTCAAGAAAGACAAACGCTAGTTGGAGCCATTCTACGGCTATTCTATAAAGAACTTCTGCTTTCAAAATTTTACCAATTGAAGCTGTCTGTGCTAATTATTTCCATCAATTCATGTTTTGTAGAACAAAAATAGAGAAAGTAAAAAGGTCACCAGTACTTTGTTAAAAAAGGAAAAACAGAAATAATTTTAAACATAGCCGACAAGAAAATGGATGTATATTGTTAATATTTGCCACTGATCGACAAATTAAAATTCTGTCCACGGGCCGGATAAAACCTTCCGGCGGGCCACAGTTGGCCCGCGAGCCGTAGTTTACCCATCCTTGTCCTAATTTTTCGATTCTATTGTTTTATTTATATTTTAGACTTTTAATTTTTAATTTTTTTTAAAAAATTTTTTTTAATATTTCTGCGTACCTAACAAATGCCTATTTTTCTTAAATTTAACCCTCTGATTTTCATTTTAAAAAACAAATTGTGTTGCCTCTGATAAACACTTACATTGACTTCCAGTTGACTAATATTTTGGTATAAAATAATTAAACTTAATAAAAAATAAATTGCACTACAAAAAAAGGGAATTTGAATTTTTTTTTGAGGAACAACTTTTTTTAGACATTATGATAGTTTCCTTTATGATTGAGAAATATGTAAAAAATTATGTTTTAAATTTTGAAAGTGGTAAGATTTTTATTACCATTTTATTTTATAGTGGTAAGATTTTACCTAAAAAAATACATATTTATTCTATTTTTTACACTTGTATAAAAAAAATCCATTAAACTTTCACTTTGCTCTTTGTTTGCCATTTGAAAAAATCAGAAGGAAGCATAAGATTTTTTTAATATAAGTGCTCTAATTTATTTTGTACCTGTTACCATGTATTTTTTCCAATTGACTGTTAATTATTAAAATATATAAAAAATTAAACAATCTCATATTAAAATACTTTATGTAAATTTTTTATTTTAAAAGAATTAAGTTCATTGAAATCAACAAACCCTTCATAAAATATCTTATGTTTTATCCTACTTTTATTACAAATATAGATACAAATTTAGGTCAATGTCTATCTTGATGTGGCACTATTTGCCCATGTCTTAATAAAAACAGATACTAATTGCCTCAAATTATTTTAATTGTATTTAGAAGTTTGACATTACAGCTTTTTTTCATTCATTTCACTAACTTTGATTCTACAGTTCCCCATCAACCACGTCTCGATTGGCAATTATGGTTTGCCGCTCTTGGAACATATGAACACAATCCCTGGTTTGTCAGCTTAATGTATCGTCTGCTGGATGGGGAAAAAGACGGTTAGTATTTTTTTTATTTTATTTAAAACCTAAAAAGCCTTTAAATTTAATTGCTTCTTAGGTTTTAGTGAAACTCATTTTCATTATTTTTCGATCTATATCTTTATTATGAATGGTGCCAAATATTTTATCTTCCAACTGAGGCTGGAGCCATATGAAACAAGTATGTAAATAAAGAAAGGCAGTTAAACTGGATAGAAGAATGGGAACATTAAAGGGTCACATTCTTTTATCCCATATATATTTCGTGTTATCATTTGTGCAGAAAGGATTCAAATGCATAACCTTAAATATGATAAAATGTGCGGGCAATATTTTAGATGAAAAAATTTAACTTTCTCTGAATAAAATCTGGAAAATATGGTTTCTATAGTTTAGACTGGAGAGAGATCGAAAGTTTAGGTTCCTTACTATTTCACTATTAGCTCAAGAACTGTTTAAGTGGATAAAAAATTTTTTAAAAGAATTGTAAAATTTGATAATTTAATAATGATTATATAAAAAGAAATCTTAATTTATTTATTTAATATTCGTCAAAAAATTTTGTATGATTTAGTTTACAAATTTTTATATTATTTTAAAATGTGTTAATGAAAATATAAATTTTTTTTTTTTAAAGAAGTCTGTTGCATGGTTTGAGAGTTATTCAATTTTATTGTTTTAAATATAGACTACTACGGGAAATGCGTAGGAGTATTTTACTTGCCAGATCGACTTTTATTACCAATAAAGGGCCCCTAATCTATTTGGATTGTTAATGTTAAAAAAAGCTTAAAAGTTTGTAAAGTTTAGATTAATTAGACAATTACTAATACCTTAAAGAAACTGAACTTGTTCTCAAAATGACATAGCCGTTCTGGAAACGTCAAAAACTGTCTGAAACGTCTGGAAACATGGAACTGGCATAATTAAAAACGAATCCATCGGATTTTTAGTCTACAAAAACAGTATATATGCAGGTGGTGATATCAACAATTCTGATGAACTTATTTTAGACTCCCGTGTATTAAATTTATTTTAATTCAAAATGTCATATATCAGCGTTTGAAGGGTTTTAATATCAAACAAAGAATGTTTAATAAATTGTCAATATTTCATTGTAAATTTCTGGTGTGTTTATTTTCTGTATTTTTTAATATTTATATTTCAATTCATTTTCTTTCATTCCTTTCAATTATATTTATAATAAATATTTCTACATTATTGCTGAAATACCTTATTTCATCATTCACAATAATATAGAAATTGGCAAAAGAATTTTGTATTTTAAATTCAACCCCCCTCCCTATAGGAGTTTTTCAAAAGATAATATCTAGGAAATAATGGTATACAATTTCTAATGTTATATCTGTAGTTTTCGTCAATTAATTTTCATTTGGAAGGTAGGACGAGGAAGCATGGATTATTTAATGCTCATTTAGCCCATGAGTTACAAGTTATGGACACCTAACTTATTGATTATTGTAAAAATTATTCTAGATACGCATTTTTTTATTGGTTTTAAATTTTTTATGCAATAAATATATATATTTATTTAATTTATAAATTTTTGCAGTATACCTTTCACTTTATCTGCTGAATTTTACAAAAATAAATTTACTTCTTATCACTATTACAAGTTTATAACAAATAGCACTTGCTATGTTTTCTTTTGTTTTTTTTTTTAAATTAATTTAATGAGTAGAAAAACTATTAAGACTAATAGTTTAGTCTAAAATTTAATGCTTATAAGATTAAACTGTTTCAATAAGAAGATATTCTATAATAATGTGTATTTTTTTCCCTGTTAGTCTTAAAACTCTTGGATACTGAAAGACTACCATTCCCACCAAGCAAACCACCGAAATATATACGTGCTATACTATATAAATATAGTTTTTCTTCCCCCAGTGGTTCATCCAAGTAAGCATTTTTATTATTTTATTTTTCTTTCTTACTATTATAAATTTTTCATATAAAATTTTTGTTTTAATTTAGAAAACCCAGCGATTGGTGGACAAGACGTAAAGTACGAGAATATTTTAGCAGCGCAAATATGGATGAAAAGCAAATGAGTGAATTCTTAGATGCAGCTAGCATTCCTATGGTAAAAATTTTCTTTGTTTTCTTATTATTATGCTTTTCTTCTGAGTATTGCACAACTTTTATATAAATATGCTGTGTTTATATAAATCCCAACCCCTAATTTATCATAAAGCCTGAGAGCCCCAATCTTAGGGCTCCCTCATTTCTAAATGTTAAATTTTTTTTTTTTTTTTTTTTTTTTGCTCAATTGTTTATTAGAACTAAGTGTTAACTAAGATAGAAATAGATATAAGCTCAAATTTATGTTCGACTTACGTTCAAACTTATTTTCTAAATAATTAAAAAATTATTCAATATAAATTTATTATTTAACAACAGATAAATTTTGTCCAAAGTAACGACCAGGAAGCCTCTGACATTTCTGTGCCTAGAGCCTTTGCATTTATATATCAGGCCCTGAATACCAGCTATGCTTAACGACAAACATGTGCAAATACATTAACAAAATGAGGTTATTATTCATTGGTATGACTTGCCGAAAGGTGATTTAAAGCTTCCATCTAAATTAAATAATTAGTTAAACATTTTGGTCAAGTGAAATACAATGAATCTTCATCTTTCAAAAACCAAACAATTATTTTCCAGCTCATGACAAGAAAAAATTAGCTAAATCAGTTCTAAGATAGAAGGCTTGTGGTAATTTGTGGTAGCTGCTTAGATACAAAAGTGTGTTAAAGGAATTATTATTATTATTATTATTTTTTTTTTTTTTTTTTTTGTTCTCCAATTTGTCAAAGAATTTTATTTTGTCTTGTAAAAGCAGAAAATAGTCAGGGAAACTTACTTTTTTCTTTTAAACAAAAACCTGTTTTAATAATCAGTCTTAGAATTGTCAGTAACAGTAATCCATTATTGAGATTTGAGTTACATAATTCTAACATCTAATAATATCACTTGTTTTTAAAATTCCACATTTTAGTAGAACTTTTCCATGTTTCCATCCTGATTCAAGGACATTCTTTTACTCACAAATTAATATTTAATCTCACAAATAAAAATGTCGCAGTTCTCCAATAAAAAATTGCATGGTTTAGATAAAACATGGTCTCAGTTTACATTAAAATTTTCCTGAAACACCTGGAAAAGTTAGTTTTCTGAAATTAAGTGGGAACCCTGATTTCTTCTTGTTTTAAATTTGTCATGTCATAAAAACTTAGCTAGTAAAATAATTAGACTTTAAAACTATGTAAATTATCACAATAACTTCCAAAAAAGAGATTGAAAAACAAGAATTTATGATGTAATCACACTTGGCAAATTTTTTTAAATAATTTTTTTAGTGCTTTCATTGTTAATAAAAAATATGTGATATAATAAAGTATGAAATGAAATAAATATCCTCATGATATAACTGTATAAATTACCATTAAAGGGAAAGTGTGGAATTTACATAAGTTTCACTATTTACTAAAATAAAGTACAAATCAAAGTTTGCTGATAAGCAGCTTAACTCATAAAACTTATGTATCTGCAAGTTTTAAATAAATAAAGCACATATTTATGCTGCATCTTGTATTTTGTACAATGCATTTTTGCAGAATAAAATTTGTGTTTTATATATTTTTTGTTTTAAATCTTAGGCTATTCTAAAAGAATTACAATTTTAACTTCTTTTCCTAAGTTAGCATTGTATTCTTTTTAATAGCATATTCTGTATTTCTTATAGTTTTTGTGCTATTTTTCCAGGAAAAAACACGCTACCTGCGAGTTACAAATGCGTTTCTAAAGAAAAGTTTGATCCAGATAAGAGATTACATTACATCAGTTCAACCTACAACTTTTATATGGTCTTTAATTGGTACTGGTTTCTGCATCAATTTCATTGCTCCAATTTTGAGGCTGTAAATGTTTTTGTAACACAGGCTTCTTGGAATAAAAAAAGGATTTTTTTTTTCTAGAATTTTTCTTAATCTCTAATATTGGATGCCTTGTGTGAAATGGAATCCAGAATTTTTCACCTTTATTAACTAAGGAAGAAACGCATATTTTAAGGCTTTCAGATAAATAAAATGCACAATGCGAATTTCACATTTCTATATGAATTGTACCAAAACATATTTTTTTGCATATGTTAATAACTTAATGAACATTTAGAGCTTAGGTTTTATATGTTAAAAAGCCTTAAATAATTAACTCAAAATGCATGTTGCCTTCAGATTCATTTACCTTTTTCATAATATCTCATGATTTCTTAAAGCAAGAAATATTAAGGATTGTTTAAAAATCCTTAACTTATACAACTGATATTTTCTATTTATGTTAGACTTTTGATCATTTTTAATATTTAGTTTTTTGGATAGTTAAAACCTATGAATATAAAATGAAGTTGAATTTTTTTTTTTTAAACTATCAATTTAATGTAATGACTTTTTTTTTTTTTTACTATAATTAATAAAATTTTATTTTTTATAATCGAATCTCTTGCAAATAAGCTAACACAATGTTTTATACCTTCAGATTTAAATTACTAAATAGCTTTTGAAATAGGATAACTTTGAAGGGAAAAAAAATATTTCATATATAATTAAATTAAACACTTACTAAAAATGTATTTCTTCAACTGATCTGATAAGTAAAGAAGTCTTACTAGGGTGTTAACTCATTTTTTTTAATGCAATGTAGTACTAAATATGTGTATGCCATGTTAACAAATAAGTTACAATTTTTTCTCCATGTTATTTAACATCATCCAGTTATTGCTGAATTTTAAAGATTGTTTAATCGTGAAGCAAAAAATTATCCTATTATTTTGATTTGTAATATGTAAATAATAAATACTTATTTTGTTTTTATAAATTAAATATTCTTTAATTTCTAAAACCTTTGTAAAAAAGATTTTATATTCAAGCTTTTTATAGTCACTCAGTTTCAATTGTCTCTGCTTATATATTTTTTAATTTTATGATTTTGAAGTATTAATTTTTGATAAAATGAAACTATATTGTCTCGTGATTTAAAATGTATCCAGCTGATATTAAAGATAATTTTCTATTACCATCTGAAAAATTATGTCTTTACAGAAACATGATAAAAGAAAAAAAAGTAATATGTACTTGTGCATTTCCTGAGCTAATTTTTTTTTATTGAAAACAATAGGTGCCAAATTTTTCCATTTTATTTATAAATAAATTTTAAATCCTCACTTTTAAAACTAAAAATGATTTTCATCTTTAATGCCATTATACATGATACTTTCAAATTTTTGTGATAATTTCTTTACCTTCTAACTTTTGATTTAAGAACATGCAGTGAAATATTTCTTTCATGAAAAATTAGTTTTCAATGATGCAAATAAACTTAATGTTCAATTCAGTTTGCTGCTGTAACCTAGATTTCAGAAATAAGTTGTGTCAATTAAGCAAAAATCTATATTGTTTTGTTTACCAGTGGCGAAATTCATCTCAATGTGCAGGCAAAACTTAATTCCCAAACTACCCAAATATGAATTTCAGCATTTATGATCTATTTTTCTCAACGTTTTTAAATGAAACAGTATGTTAAGTAGCAATAATTTTTTCCATGTTCTTTAATCAAAAGTTATTTGGTAAAAAAACTCAAAAGTTTTTTAGAGACATGCTGCCAATTTCGATTTCAATCATTTTAACTTAGTAATCATTTATTACTCAATTTTGATCGCTTTCTCATTTTTATACCGTTGAAAACTTAAATTATGTTTTTGTTCATTATATATTAAAGAAACTTTGTTAAAGAAATTTAAAACATTTATTGTATTAATTAATACTACAATTAAATCCTTTTTAATGTAATTAAATCTTAGAAGAAATATCAGGCTTTGTGATATTTTTTTAATCTAATCATTATTATGTCTTAATTTATTGTATTTTTAGAGCTGTTTTTTCCTGCCTTTATTAAAGTATTAATGTATTATGATTTTTAAAAAATGTATTGATAATTTTGTGACTACTTTAATCATCAAGAATTTTTAACTGTTATTTTATATAATTTTTAACATTTAACTAAACTTATGATTCAAATCTGACTGGTATAAATTTTAATTTTTTTAGAAATAGAAAATAAATAGTGCTCAAAATCTTAAATTTTACTTTTTTGTAAATATGTGAATATTTGATACTACTTGCTCATTTCTTGTTGTCTGCTTTCATTTGCTGTGAAATTGCCATTGTACTATTCACTGATAGTATTTTCTTTACATTTCTAAATAAATGAATTTTCTTTTATTTATTATGTCTTAAAATTGTATGCTGCAGCACGATTTTGTGATACTGTTTACTGCATTCAATGATAAATTACTGCATATTCTCAAATGTAAAAAAATTATTTTGTACTTTAAAAATGTTTTAAATCTTTTGTCTATTTATAATACTGGCTAACGTTTAAATTATGTTTAATAGTAATTTATTTAGTGATAAATTTATTTTTTTAAATGAATGCTATTTTGATACCTATTTTTACGTTAGTTTCATTTTTATCTGTTTAAGTTTGTATCCCACAATTCCTTTCTTTGTTTTAAAGATTATTTGGTTACATAATAAATGGATTTCCTTTTCATTTTCTTATGCTCTTTTTTATGTGGTGTCTGCATTTTTTTTTAAAAAAAAAAGCTCATTTTACTGATGATTTGACTAAGAAATTTATAACTGAACAATAGTTCTGTTTTGTACTTTATTCTGGTTTATAAATATTTAAATTTTAAGCTTCTGTGAAACTAGAAAAGAAGGTTTATGAACAGTGAGTATTATTTATTAAGTGGTTTCTGATGATTCTAAGAGAGAAAAACTGACATATTTTATAATTAAATAATTTTTGAAAACAGCCTTGCTCTGCAACAGGCTGTAGAGCTACAGAAGAATACTGATCACTGTTAACAATAATTAAAAATTCAGTGAAATCTTATTTAGTAGGCTTTCTTTACTGCGGATGTGAAATAATCGAAATATTAAATAAGACTATTCAACACACTTTCAATTTTTTTCCATCCCTTAGATGAAACTATGTGATTCACTATAAACAAAATGTGTTAGATCCATCACTCAAAACCAAATTGGTCCACCACATACTATTTTTTGTAGGATGAAAGTCACCAAGTTATGAATTTTCGGATATCTTGCTTCCTAATTAATCACTAGCCTCAAACTTCTGGAAAGTAGATAGTCCCTCAATCATTGAGGTGCACCGCGAAGTTAAATCTTTGGGAAGGAGAAAATTCCTATTTTGCTGAATGAATTCCTAATTTGACCGAATCATAAATTAGTAACTGCAATTATTCTTACTTATAATAAAGAAACTTATTTTTTTACCTCCTGCCATAAAAGAACAAAATTGCAAATAATTAGTTTGTAATAACAAATAATTATGAAAAATCCGATTTTCGTAGATATGCTGAATGGCCAGACAAAATTTGCTGAATAATAAAAATCTTAGAAAGGTCTCAGCGACCACCTGTGACTTCCCATCCCGACGCCCGTGGTTAAGTCGAAAAATTAGGATTAGGAGTTAAAACAAAATGGTGCTTGGTAAACAAAAAATATTTAAGAAACGAAAATTTACATTTGAAAGCAATTTCATGTTATTTGAAGTGGCATCAATTCCTCCAGAATTTCTATTTAGTTTTTAAAATTCAATCTTTAATTTGAAATTCTTTTCCACAATTTTTTTTTTTTTAATTGTGATTTAGTGGAAATCTAAAAAATTTTCTGCCTTCTGAGCTATGTACAGTCAGCAAAAAAAAAAAGATATCACCCTGGATAATTTTCGTTCTAATGATCAGATTTTCACGAATCAATCTTAATGGTTCCTGGGGGTGACCTCAAATATGCTAATTAGTTAGTGCTAACTATTAATTAAGTTACGAAATCAGACACAAAAACGTACTTTCTCTGAATAAACATATATATATTTTTACATATTTGGATTCCTTATCTTCTAAATATAGGGGGTAGCCGCAATCTGGGAAATGTGGTCCCCATAGTTTGGTCAGGAGAGCGATTCAAAGTTTGGACCCCTTAATGTTAATTTCACTTTTTGCGTTTTCAGTCATATTTTAAAAACTAATGAAGCAATTCAAAAAAATATTGCACCAACTCATAAAACGCATTTACCCAAAGATAATTCCATGAAAAAAATAATTTTTAATAATTATTAATTATTTTTTATTATTTAATTAAAGAGAGGATGAAAAAGTTTTGAATTATAAGGTATGGATTTTTTTATACCATATTAATCTACATGCTTTTCAATTGAAAAATCTAAAGTTTCAACTGTTTTTATTTATTAGAAGATGAGAAAAATTAAAATTAATTATTTTAAAAAAAATAATTTGGCGACAATGAAAAAATGATTAAATGGGGCGATTAATATTAAAATGTGATAAACTTACGAAGAACTTGATTTAGCGGGCGTGGCGTAAAATTTCATTCATATTTTTTTCGCTAATAATCGTTTGCTAATCTTTTTATTTATTTTTTAAAACTATAAAATACAATGTTTCTTTTTTAGTCCTCTAAAAATCTATTTGAAATTAAGTAAAGAAATTTGAATAAAACATTTTATTGAATAAAAAACATTTTATTCAACGAATGTCGAGTTTTATAAAAGCATGCTTTTGATAGAATATGATTATACACCAGATTGTGCTTATTTAATGTGATTATTTTTTAGTTTTTTTTTTTCTCAATAACTGATACAATTACAATAATATACATACGTATGAATAGATTTGGAATAAAATATTTCTCAGTTTCTTGTATATATTTTTTATGAATATTAATAAAAATACGTAGTAAACATATTTAAGCATATCTCACATCATCGCAAATTTCTCAACATCTTATATATCGTGTTAATCTTAAAAGTAATTTTTTAATCACCTGTCCGGAAGTGTTTCGCAGAACTATTTTACCAACTATTTAATTAAATTTTAGCATTTTTAAAAATTTTTATTCTTTACCCTACTACATTTATTATTTCCTCATTAATATACTAATAAATTTTTTTAGTACTTTAATTTAGATTTTCTTTAAAGTAAAGTTCCTTTTTACATTATAGTCAAATTTTTTTTTAGAAGAATTATTGTCTGTTAGCTAAGAATAAAGCCTTGTTAAGAAATTAAAAACACTCCGCTGTTTAAAATTATTTAATGCAAAACAGCTGATTATTTACTAAGCATACTATTTTTTTCGAAAAAAGAATATAAATCATTGATTGTCTTTTTTGTTTTGTTTCTTGTGACTTCAACAAAGATTATCTAAAATAGTGTCCATGTTTTATAAGTCACTACAAAGAGTATAAAGATACCGAACATAAAAAGCTGTCAAATACGTAGCCAAAACTTTTAAGCGTCTTAAAATATCTCAGTATCTTAAATGATTCTTTCTTTATGATTCCATGTAGATTTTTTTCCGGATAATATACTAAACTATTTTGTTCAATTTTTTACTTTAGCGCGATTCCCAAGATATTATTGTAGTATAATTTGTTATCAGGAACAATGCCTTATTTTGTTTAGCAGGAAACACTAAAAATTGAAATTTGTAAAAAGCTTCCGAAGCCGTGCGAATTTTAGAATCAGCTGATTTAAAAAAATGCAATAAAAAATACGTAAATTTCCGAACTTATTTTGATTAAAAATAATAAAAAACGTGGCAAGAAGGCTAACATACTTTTTACAGAACTGTGAAAACCAGTTTTTCCTATAATTCGTCAAAAGAGGATAAGAATGATATTGCTCCAAGGGACTTACTCAATAATTTCGCTATTTCCAGAATGAAATCTGTTTGATCGAAACATATTTCCTTGAAAATAAAAACGGGGAAAAAATTAACTTTTATTATTTATCTAAGCTTATTCCATTCATTTAATGATAGCGGTATCAAGGTTAAGGATATGCGATGGAAGCCCCGTTTACTATTATACTATAAAGGCATTAAATCATGTTGCTTGAATAATTTATTTCAAGCTTATTATTTAATATTTTTAAGCAAATAAGGGTGTAAAAATAAACTCGATCAAAATACTCCGAAAGTATACCCTAAAATATTTGTAGAATAAACTTTGGAATCTATATATACAAAATATCTTTTCAAACAACTTCGAGTAGGACGGAAACACTAACTTGTTTAAAATAGTTGTCCTTGTAACTATTTAATTTCGATTTCTGGTGCTAGGGGACATTCCATTTTCACATTCGACTTTTGAAATTTCAATTGTAAACGGAATTTTTTTATGTCCTTAAATTAAAATGTTAAGGCTTGCAGCAAAGAAAATTGTACTGCATTGATTTTTTTACAAAATAGCGAATTATTATTTTTTTAATCTAAGAACCTGTGCCTATAACTTAAGTAAAACTTATTTTAATATCGAGTGAAATAATTTAATATATTGTGTAACTAAATAGATAATTCCAAGAAATTAAATTGAAAATATAAAAACTTCATTGATTTAAAAATTAATAGATAATGATAAAAATAGACATGTTTTGAGCACAATAATAAAAGTCACAAGTTATTCAAGCTTGACAAGTTTTGAGAATGGGTGAATATATTTGAACGCTCGAAACATGTCGACTTTTATTTACCTCTTCAAATTTTTTAAAGCCAGTTGAGTTTTTATCATCAATTATACTGTTTTACATTAGGGTCTTGATCATTATTTTGATAAGGTTTTTATACTCGTTAAAGTAAACATATGAATTTTCATATTTTAACAGGAATTATGTGGTCTTTAAAAACATAAGAGCATCAATATTGTAAAAGTTATATTTAACTTGGTTTAAAATTAAAATTTTGAGACCAGATATTTTGAGTTAATGAAATTAAATATTTTATCTTTTAAGTTTTTGTGCCCCCCTTATCAGATATATATAAGAAAACAAAAATAATCATAGTATCAGTATTTGGTGGTAAATGTAGCTTATCGTAATTGAAGAATATGCTGTGCGATATTTTATGGTGAATTTGCGAACGTAAGTTTCTAAATGTATCGAAGCATAAGGATGCTATTTGCTAATCATCTTTATCCAAAGAAAACTTTGTTATCTAAACATCTAGCAGAATGAAGCGATTTTTGAAACAATGAATCATTATATGCAACATATTATTTCAATATCTTATTCTTAAACATAACCAATTTCAATGCTTTTAAAATACCACTAAACATTCAGCAATTCCTTGAGTTATAGGAAAAAGAAATATCATAAATAATATAAAAACTTGTGAATGCGCATTAGAATTACTATACAATATACATTTTATGTTTCACGCACTTTTTTTTTCGTCAAACTTTCTTGCCTAGAAGACTTGATTAAAGCTGTAAAAGTGATTATCCCTAAAATTTTGTATTTAGCCATAATAAGTTATGTTAATTTGATTTTAGTATGAAATCCTCGAATAAATATAGCAGAAACAACATAATCTAAATAATATCAGATAAAATGTTCATGTATTTAAATTCTAAAACTTAGAAAATCATAAATAATTTATAATCGATTCAAATTTTCTTTTCAAGGGAGATTAAAATTAAAAAAAACTTTGCTTTTTGGACAGAAATCAGCTTAAAAATTGTCAATTGCCTAGAAACTTGGAGATAATTTATATTAACTATTAATTAAACCTCTCTGAGTAATCACAGAACATTATTTCAATTTTTTTTCCAGTCAGAGCTTGGTTGCTTAGCAACCTAGTAAAATTAAGCATTTTCTTTTGAATTAGTCAATGGGTTATCTTAAAATATTCATTTGCGTTGGCGACTTTTTTTGGCGGTTTTCTGGACTATCGCCAAATATATAAACCTTTGTTACGACCCTATTTACCACCCATTTTTTTCAAAATTTTGTCTACCCCCCCTAATTCAAGTATCTGGATTCCAAATATGTAAAAAAAAATATATGTTTATTCAGAGAAAGTACGTTTTTGTGTCTGATTTCGTAACTTAATTAATAGTTAGCACTAACTAATTAGCATATTTGAGGTCACCCCCAGGAACCATTAAGATTGACACTTAGTTCGTAAAAATCCGATCATTAGAACGAAAATTATTCAGGGTGATATCTTTTTTTTTTTTGCTGACTGTACATTTTTTTTCTCATAGCAAATTAAGTTAAGAATTGAAGATTTTAAAAATAACAAAATTCAGCAAATTTAAACAATCGGTTTTGACAAAATTTTTTAAATGTTTTCCGATAGTGTGTGTATATTATAGTGCGCAAAAAATAAATAAAAACGAAACACTAAACAACTTGGTTCAGTAGTTCAAATATGCTGATTCGTGAGTGCAGACGATATTTTGAGTTACGAAATCAGACATCAAAACGTACTCTCTTTAAATAAACATGGGTTTTTTTCTGGCGGAATGTGATTTCTGACCCCGCAATCTGGAAATTATGGTTATTATAGTTGGGTCAGGAGAGCGGTCGAAAGTTAACTCATCCATCATTCGCGAATTTGTTTCGGTGTTAACAAAATTATATCAAACGCTTCAGTTGTTTTTCCGGAGGAATATAAGTAACGGTAGTAAAAATAAGTTAACATTCTTTCTCATATTTATCGTATTTTTAAAATAAATCTAGCATATAAGGACATTTTACATGGTAAACTCTTTTTTTTTTTTTTTTTTTATAATAAGCCGCAAGCTGTGCAAAATTTAAAAGCTAATTTCGGCATCTTTCCCTGAAATTTATTTTAATAGTTAAAAACCTATTAAAATATAGAAATCGGTTTCAAGTTCCGGATAAAAGCTATTGTTATAAACAGCCTACTATCAACAACATATTTGATATATTAAGCAACCAATTTTGAAAAAGAAATCTTTCTTAACGTTCAATATTTAGTAAAAAAATAAGCTTGATTGAGGAATAACACTTCAGGTATTATCCTTGTAAGATAAATTTTTAATATCTAATAATGCATATACAATCAACAACTTAAGTTGAAAGTTTTTGGTTTTGATATATGCATGTTTTATGTCTACATTTAATAATAATTTTGTTTTTTTGAAATAAGGCTGTTTAAGTTTCCTCTCTTTTTTTTATTTCTTATGCAACTCAGCTAGAGTCAAATCACTCTTTTTTTTTAGGTTATAAATTATTATACAGCAATGAATTTGTAACTTGAGCAGATCTTTCAATCTACAATTTTTTAGCATTCGAGAAGGCAACGTTTTAGTAATTTAAATATATGTGTGTGTGTGTTCTTTATAGACTCCTAAATCATCCGACCGAAAGCTATGAAACTTGCATACAGATTGCTCAAAGCACAAGGATGCTCACTGTCGATAAGAACATTCTATGACAAACTGTTCCACTGGGATGAGGGAAAAACGAAATAGAATTTTCTGATTGGTTAAGCGTTAGCCATTGTTTTATATTTAACGATTCAGTTTTTCACGTATTTTAAAGATAACATCAGTGATAATTGCTAAATTATAGTTCTATTTGATCAAAAAATAGCTTAGGTATTGTTAATTATTATATTATAGTTAAATATTATATTATAGTTAAATATTTTACATTCGCATGAGAACGCCTGAAGCTTCAATGACTTCGGTAACGGTAATGGAATAAAAAAATATGCATAAATTCAAAAGCAAAGTTAATGGGAAAGTGGTACTACTTCATTTAAGAGAAACATAAAAAATCGACGCCAATGAGGCTTAATTAAGATACTATATGCATATTGAAATTAAAGAAATAGCTATGTAAATGTACTAGAAATGGAGTAAAGGTATTTATTTGTCTAGAAGAACAGTTAGAAATCGTCATACTATCATCGACGACAAGGATGCTTAATTAATGTTGGTAATATGTATTAGTTGAAATAAAAAAAAAGTAATTTCTGAACTAAAAAGCAAGAATAAGGAGAAAAGATACTTTGGGTAACAGTAAAAAATCTGTATATTATTATTATTGAATCATTGATAATGTGAATGAACTCAATTAATATTGATAATATGTATTAATTGAAATAAAATAAGCTATGTGCTAAAAAGCCAAGCTCGTGGAAGAAAAATTAATGGGAAATTCGTTTAAGAAAACCGTAAAAAATCGCCATTCACAGATGACGCTTAATTCATATGTATCACTGACGACAATGCGTACTACTGGTACTACACATTATCGCATGGTAATTGGCGAATCGGTTTTTTTATAAGAATTCTACATTGGGTTTGCCGTAGTTTCAGAAAATATTTTTTAGAGTGGTACCTAAGATAGTGTAATATTTTAATGAATTAGAATTAAAATGAACTTTTTTTCCACTATTACTTAGCAATATTTTAACAGTAAATTAAAGGACAGATAGAGAAATGGTCATGCTCCAAAATTCTTATGAAATTCGAATTTTTTTTTTTTTTTTTAATTGGGATTTAGTTTTCTGCCGCTGACATATATATAAACTCAAACGGTTGAAGAGTTATGTAATAAGTACCAAATATACTAATATAGGTATAAAATATTATCTTGATATATTTGGTAGATTATTAAAACTGCACCAATACTAAGCAGTTTTAATACCGATACTTTGGAATTAAGCGTTTTATAGCCCCTCGAAACTGATATGTACCTGAGAAAATCACTTAATAGTGGTAAATTCTAAATATAGTAATATATAGGAAATTATCAATGAAATGGCCGCGAGCAATAGCATCATGCCAAGTGATGCTAAATATTTAAATTTTATCTTTTTCCTAATGGTATTTACAAACAGCGAAGTTTGCTTACTTCAATAACCCAAAGCCACCGAAGATTTCAACATATAATATTAAATAAATAAAAAAAATCGTAATTATTTTAGCTATATAAATTGAAAAACTTAGTAGAAGAGCCAGGTAAGTCGTGATATTTTCAGAACGAAAAAAGAAATTGTATCTGAATTATTTTATTACCAATTTATTAGAAGGTGGGACTAATATTTCTTTACTTTATTTGCCACTGCCAAATTTGAATAAAAATCAATGCAAGCATACTAAAAACGAATATGTAAAGATAAAAGTAAAAGCAAAAACAATTCCGTTACATTAAACATACCCATATTGACGCAACCACTTTATGTTATTTTCTCTAATTCATTAATTCCCTTAAAAATGTCATTCGCCTGGTTCTTCCCATAAAGCTCTTTAATTAATGTGTCGGTATATGCCTTTCAGTTTTGAGCATGATTTGCGTTGTGTTTCTCTTTACTGATTTATGTATTACTTTTTTATTCAGCCCGTGCGAAGTACGGGTATTCAGCTAGTATTGTATAAAATTGAATGAATAAATTGCATGAATTAATGGTGATATGCATGAATGAATATTTTTGTGAGTTTCACGAATTAAGTATTAAATTTAAAAAATTCGTGCACTTTTCAAAATCTTACGTCTGGGTTATTTCCTCCCACTTTCTCTTTTTGTTTATTTTAGGACAGTTTCTGCTAAATAAAGAATTAACGTGAAAAATTCTCAGTAACACAAATTATTATACTATTTCATGCACATTTTAAGTAAAAAAAATAATAAATTCCAAAAATAACGAAATAATTTTGTTAGGTTGAAGACCGCTAAGTCTAAAAAAAGTGTTATCTTGTTATCGTTCTTTGAATCATACGTAATTTTAAGAACAGACGAATATTTAAAAATAGAAACCTGACGGGAGTAAACGTCAGGATGTTTTACTTCTTTATCTTGTTACTGTGCGTGACATCACATTATTCCTGTACAATTTTAACGTTACATTTACCTTGAACTCACTACCTGATTTTATGGTTTAACTAGCTCGGAACATCTACCAGCCATCTATCATCTTGCATGATATTAATCTTCCTTCAATTATTTTCGACCTATGAAAATCGTTTTATCGTTTGCAATAAATTCCAATATTAAGGAATTACTTGAAATAAAATGTCTTTAAGAATATTAAGATTCAAGCTGAGTTAACTCATACAAAAATATAGTGTCTGAATATATAATAATTCTTTGCGTCTCAGCAAACATTGTTTCCCAAATTTATTTTTTAAATATACATATAATTGTTATAGGTCGAAACATCTGCTGTTTAACACCCATTAGAGATGTTCTCCAGTAAATTTCAAATATAGGGAAATTTAGCAAACATGTTCTTCAGAGAAAAATGTGGTATATACCTACATGCTTATCGAAGTTTTCTATGGCTGCAAGCTGTAATTGCGCTATTTTTGCCACTCCGAAAGAGTTTTTATAACTTAGTTTTGTTTTTAAAAAATAATGCTTACAGTGAATGTAAAAATGTAGCTTTTTTTTAAACAAATTCTAAAAATGGTGCAATTCCAAAATGGACAAAACACCCGAGTAAAAGAATGATTCTATATTTTATGTCCCCTGAAAATAAATTCTAGTTTTGATACGAAGAGAGTGTAGTGCTTATTTTAAATAAAGTCTTTTTTTTAAAAAAAAAAAGAAGAAAAAAAAAAGATTTTTCTAGTTTAAGACTATTCTAATATTTTAAGATAATTATTTCAGCTGAAATTCTTAGTTATTATGCATTCCAAGCTTAATTATTATTTCCCCCTAATTAGACCATAACTCTTAAAATTTCGAAAGCTACAGAAATATCACAATCCTATAGATTCGATAATATATATTCCAAATGAATGAATAAATAAAAAATAAGCTAGAAAATGTCTTGATAAAGATTTTAGTTTTCAACGCTATGAGATGGAGAGAAAAAGCACTGCAATTACAAATACGTATATAAAGGGTTTTCGATAATTTACCACCCGTAGCATAGATTTGTAGTATCTGTCGAAAAAGTATGCAGTACATTGGCGGTCGTAATTTAATATTAAGGAGAAGATGAAAGAAAAACGTTAAAGGTTTATGTATTGAATGAAGACGGTTTGAAAAACATCAAAGTTTGTTTGTCGTATAAGACTTAGAGACATATCAAATAATTGTCTTTCAACATTTGTTTTCTTCAGCAATTAAACAGGTTTTTATGTTTTCAGTCACGCTCTCTTCAGTAGTGCTTCATTGGATTTCGAAAGTGCTCTTGTTTTTTACTTCGTTTAAATATTAATTTATGACTTTTAATATGCAAACTTTTTTTTACATCATTTTTGATAAGGATTCAAAAAAATATTCATTTAGAGAGGTGATTGCTGGGCAACAAGTGGTATTAACTAATTTTTTCCTTCTAAAAAGAAAATTATTTTATTATAATGAATTTGTAATGTTATAATACGTATTCATCCAAGGTTTGGCATTCATCAAAGGAACGAGTATAATCGTCGTTCACTAAACTTTCATAGTAAATAAACTTTTAAAAAAATTCAATGAAAAAGTTTAATAAGTAATGTTTAAATTACAAATATAAGCTTTTGAGTACACTTGTCTTAACTCTCGCCCAGAATTCTTAGGCACCCATCTTCTTTGGTCTTTTTACACAATCGTTGATAAGTTGTACAAAACTTTATAAATTCAACCTACTAATTAAAAAAAACAAAACATTATTACGTTGCCTTATCATGATGCTTTTTTTTTAAATGTCTACCTAATTTCTATCTAAATAACTTCTTAGAAAAAGTTTCGTGTATAAATTCCTTATAGCAAAGCAGAACAATTTTTGAGATATTTTAGGTTAAGACAATCATACATATCCTTTTGTTAAAATTATCTCTTGTCTTTTATTGTTTTTACTAGTTTCTACAGTAAAAATCGCTTTCATTTGATACAAATTTGGTTTCAAGATAACTTTATCTTTCGATTGTGAATCACGTTTAGTAACAAGAAATTCCTGTTTCAAAAATAACGATATTAATACGCCCCAATTATTAAACCAGATTTTAATACATTTTCGAAATTATGCAAATGAATTACAGGATTTTAATGTTTCACTTATCCCACTATTTTCAATAAATGAGTAAAGCAAGTATGTAAAACCACGTTACTATTACGTGAGAATGTAAAACCACAATATGTAAAAGAATTACGTGAGTATTTAAAACTACAATAAAAATAAAAAACAAAGTGATTTCAGTAAATTTCTCTTTTCAAAAAAAAAAAGAAAAAAAAATACAACGATGAAGATATTTGAAGTTGAATAGATTTTAGTGAACATTTGGAAGAAAAAATGGTTATAAATAATTAATAATTTATTAACTTTTTCACTATAGACTTTTTTTTAGAAGGGGTTACATCTTAACCCGAAAATTAATTAACAACATGAAAAATCACCTACAGTCATGACAAAGAGTTTTTAAAAAATTACGTGAAAGAAAAATTATACGATATAATTGTATGAGACTTTTATAATAATAGTAAAATATTTACCACTGATGTTTTTATTGCAGTTATGCCAGGATAATTAGATAATCGCGCATGGCTTATAGATTCGAGGCAAAAGGACTACAAAAAGCTCTTGTTATTAGTTCTGTTTTTATTACAATAGCCTTCTTGTCTTTGAGATTGGAAATTTTCAATTAAAATTTCGACCCCTTTCTAACTTGATAAAGCTCTTAAATCTTTACTAGAGCTTTGTGCTGAATGTTATTAAAAGTGTCAGTCGTTTTTTAACTGTTACAAGCAGGATTTATTGTCATTGTTCCACCAAATATAATTTATCGTCAAACTAAATGCCGACTCCTGTTTTATATTAACAGGCAGAAAACTATCGAAACGAAGAAAATAGTTACGTAAAATAAGTTTTTAAAACTACGCTTTTCTGGCGGTCTCAAAAAGAAAAAAATGGTCTCATTTTTGTCAAATCTAAAATGATAAACGCTTTCGTAATAAACTTGTGATGACCAAACGTTTTTCGTTTTAGGTCTAACAAAATTGAAATTAAACTAAGTTCTGCAAACTTTTATTTTATTAAAAATTTTAATAAATTTTTTCACTTTAAAACCCACTTTTTTCACTATCATCCAAAAGCTATAATTAGATAAACATTCTAATTAATTATTTTTATTATTTATGATTTATTTTTTTATTTTTGAGGCAGAAATATAAACAAAAATTTTTTTTTTTTCATTAAAAATTGTAACTTATTCATTTGAAGTTGTTCGAAGCTTTTGGAATAATTTTTAAAAAAATCTTATCTTTTGTGATGATAACAATAAATTATACTTTTTTTTTCTTATCTCAGTTCAAAAACTTATTGATAGTTAAAAAACTTTTCTGAAATCTACATTGATCGTCCAATACATTTTAGAGAAAAATCATTGCATTTCCAAATAAGGTGTGGGAAAATTAAATGCAAAAAAAACTCACATCAGAGCGTTTTGGAGTTGATATTTTTAAGTTTTGTGTCAACACAACTGGCTAGAGGGATCATTTATAATATAATGATACAGAAGAATAGAAAAAGAAATATTTTTAGCGAATTATTTCAAACGAAAAAAAAAAGCATTTAGCTTTGCTACATCACATTTATTAAAACAAAAATTTAACAATGAAAATAACTTAATGTTTATTCTTAGAATTTTAAGTGGCAGTAAAATTTTAAAAAAATAAATCAGGTTGATCGCTCTAACTTCATCATTTATAATCCTAGTCAAAAATGAAGCAAAAAGAGGTCTTAGTAAGGGTAATTTATATTTCTCAAATTAGGATTAAAATTACGACAGAAAGAAAAACTATCATAATCTAAACCTTGGCCAAAATCTAAACAAAGAATCACTGCCGAAGGTTGCGACACTGAAAAAATCTGAGCCTGTTTGATTGCCTTGTAAAACTTAGAAATGCTTCGAATAATTGCTGTTTTACTCCTCTGCTTTGTTTACTTTGGTAATCAGACAAGTTTTGATATTTTTCATCTGTAATGCTTCCTTAGATTTCGCTTGTGTTTAATCTTTGCTTAAATATTAATTTGCGACTCCTAACTGATTTGCTTCTTTGATTTCTTTCCGAAGGATTTTAAAAGTATATATGAAGGATGTTTATAACGGAATATTCTGTTTAGTTGTTTAATGATAAAGGTTAACTACTTTTTATTGTTAACTGAGCCAATGCTCCTATGATAAGAAACTAACTCAATCTAATTCTTAATTTGGAATGATCAGGAAGTGGCGAGTGAAATCAATAAAAAGTTAAACGCTTGGTATAGTAATAGTAGTAGCGAATATATTATTTCCTTGAAGAAAATGCTTGAAATAATTCTCATTAACACATTTTCCATTCTGACATAGAGTTACATTAGTTTATGATGGATGACTTATCAACCATAAAAACACAGGAACTTCAATTCTCATGAGAAAGAAACAGTTTAAAATGTTTATCATTTCAAGGTTATCTTATCTACGCTAGTTTTCATGAACCTCGATACTGATATTGACGACGATTGTATTCGAATTTGTGAACTCAAGCTTTTTCCCCTCTCCAGAGATATAGGTTTTCCTCCACCTTCTTTTCTATCATTTTTTTTTAATGAGCTGCCAATTTTTTTTTCCGCATAAGCATCTAATGGGAGGGAGGATTTATGATTTGCTTATTTTTGCTGAAATAGGAGATGTAAGAGGATCAAATGCTCAGGAAAAGAGCCTCAGTGGCTCAGGCAGTAAAGCGTTCGCCCCTCGAAGAGAAGACCCTTGAAATCCCAGCGATGACTGGTTGATATGAATTCTGCTCCCAGTTCGCACCGACCACAGAGCAGACGTAAAATACCCTCAGTATTAGACGAATCATGGGTAACCCCCTTGCCGTCGGGCTAACCGTGGGAGGTTCTCCTCTCCATGTAACTCTAATGCGGATTAGTTTCATCAAAAAGTGCCCCACGAAGTCAAGTATGTCTCAATGCTTTATCCAGGAGCTCCCTTGTCTTCTGGGTTAGGTTCAAAAATTACGAGGCTACTGAGTTGAACAATGAGAGTAGTCAACTCAGAATTGGGTCGACTGTTCAACATTTGTTATAAAATAAAACAAAATGCTTACGTAAGACATTAAAATCCTGTTATTTCTAGAATTTTCTTAAAAAGTAAAGCAAAATAAACAAACAAATAATAAAAAAAAAAGAAAAAAATACGAGGAGAAAATTTGTTAATTTGTAAATAAAAATAAAAGTTGAATTAATTTGGGGGAAAAAAATCTTCAAAGAAAGGAGTTTAAGAGTTTTGAGCACAGCAGGAAAACACAAGTAATATTCCATTTAAAATTTTATGAAATGATTTAAAACGAACATTTTGTCTTATACAAAGTGTCAGTTTTGATTTAAATTTAAAAACGTAAATGGCGATGATCCGGTCATGTTCTTCTTAAACTTATATTAAAAGTAAGTCAAGTGTTTGACTGGAGATCTCAAGGCAATTAAAAAAGAGGAAGACCTAAAAATAATTGGCGAAGGGCGATTAGAAATTAACTGAAAATAATAGGAAAAGCACAAAAAGAAGCAAAATATCTGGTCACAAATTGAGTAAAATGAAGAGATTTGATAGACGCCCTATACACCAATCCGAAGCGAAGAGGAATATGAATGTAATCTTAAAATTTGTGTTAATACAAAAAAAGAAGTAGTAAAAAAAAAAAAAAAACCAATTTAGGTATCAAAAGAAAAAAATCTTTTTATTATTTTTGCATTTAATGCTTAGTTTGAAGCTTAATGAAAATTACACCAATTTCTCCTAATTTTCTTAATTTAATAAAACTGCTATGTATTTTGTATAAATTTAGAAAAGAAATAGTGCTTCAGTTTGAAATTAATGTTTAAAAAAAAATTTTTGTTTTTGTGTATTTTATTTTTAAATCATCAAAATCGAAGATCAACAGGACCCTTCACAGAAGTTTGTAGTCTAAATAAATAGGATTTTTTTTTTAAAAAAATAAATGTGTATGTTTTATTTTAAAGATTAACATTTATTTATTTGTTTCATCGGAAACCATTTTAACTGTTTACTTCAAAATTATTTGATTTTGAGCAAAATACCTATTGTTGTTTTTTGAAAAATTCAACAGTAAACATAGGTGTTTTCATAATTGAAAAAAAAAAAAAAATCTTTTGTATACATCTGTTAGAATAAAAATCAGTCATGGCGGTTAATGTTTTTGCTTTTTTTTTAATTTTTTTTTTTTAATTTTTTTTTTTAATACTTGGCGCTACGGTCTTTTCGTTTTTTATTTTAATTTTTGAGCCAGACTCTCTTACAATGCAGTTGATTTCGTTATGCACGTTAACTTTTGTGTTGTGCACCATGTAGTCGTTTTCAGTTCTTGATTCATTGATCTCGATATTTAATCATAAGTTTTGTTTTTAAAAAATATTATGATAGTTGATATTCATAAATGGAATAATTGTTGGTTAGTATAATTTGTTTAAAATTATGTATAAATAGTAATGAGGTAATTTTTAAGATACGGGGAACACCAATTTCTCCTAATTTTCTTAATTTAATAAAACTGCTATGTATTTTGTATAAATTGAGAAAAGAAATAGTGCTTCAGTTTGAAATTAATGTTTAAAAAAAAATTTTTGTTTTTGTGTATTTTATTTTTAAATCATCAAAATCGAAGATCAACAGGACCCTTCACAGAAGTTTGTAGTCTAAATAAATAGGATTTTTTTTTAAAAAAAATAAATGTGTATGTTTTATTTTAAAGATTAACATTTATTTATTTGTTTCATCGGAAACCTTTTTAACTGTTTACTTCGAAATTGTTTGATTTTGAGCAAAATACCTATTGTTGTTTTCTGAAAAATTCAACAGTAAACATAGGTGTTTTCATAATTGAAAAAAAAAAAAAAAATCTTTTGTATACATCTGTTAGAATAAAAATCAGTCATGGCGGTTAATGTTTTTGCTTTTTTTTTTTTTTTTTTTTTTTTTTTTTTTAATACTTGGCGCTACGGTCTTTTCGTTTTTTATTTTAATTTTTGAGCCAGACTCTCTTACAATGCAGTTGATTTCGTTATGCACGTTAACTTTTGTGTTGTGCACCATGTAGTCGTTTTCAGTTCTTGATTCATTGATCTCGATATTTAATCATAAGTTTTGTTTTTAAAAAATATTATGATAGTTGATATTCATAAATGGAATAATTGTTGGTTAGTATAATTTGTTTAAAATTATGTATAAATAATAATGAGGTAATTTTTAAGATACGGGGAACAAATTATTATTATTTTTTAACGATTTATCATTTTTTGAGTAATTAAAAAGAATTAAGCTAGGCACTTGTATTGAATCGACTTTGACGTACCTACTTTACGTGTTAAAATAAATGGTTGTTTATAATTATTTCAAAATCTATATTATGTAATTCGAATTTGCAAGATCTTAATATGCATAGTCCCACGTGTTTCAACAAAAGTGTCGAAACACGAGTTACTAAAAAAAACATTTAGAGGCAGGTGTTCATATAAAAAAATATTCGATAGAATTTCAAAGGTGCTGGTTGACGCAAAAATATATCTGTAGTTAACAGTTCAATCAGCTGTCTTGAATAAATTGATGCAGCTTAGTAAATATCATATTTCACATAGGCATTTTATTTATTTCCCTAATCTAAGTGGAATTGCGCACATTTTAATATAGTTAGATATTCCAATGTTTTATGTCCTAAATGGACGATAAAAGATTTTATCAATACTCAATAGTTTTATAGCCAGGTAACTTGAGAGGGGAAAGACATTTTCCCATAGGTTTCTTACGATAAGATGTATTAATATTCAACACATTACTATCAGACTTACTCACCTTTCAAACATTTAACTAACTAAAATGGAAAACAAATTTCATCATAGTTGTTAACGATACATTTTATTTTTCTTATTGTAGGCCAGTGACTGACACGGCTTGCAATCATTTGGAACTGCTGAAGCGGTTTTTTTAAATTAACATTTTAGATAGCTTCGCCCGTTCATTTCCCTTTGGTTGTCTCATTGAATACCCTTACTTTTATGCTTAATATTATATTTTTTACTTTTACTTTATAATCGTAGCTGAACAGCCTACCTAATTTTGAGTTTACGACTACCTACCTTCGTAGCCTTGTAATTTTGAACCCAATCCATAAGGCAAAAGAACTCCAGGATTAAGTATTGAGAGAAATTTTGCCACCGTGGAGAACTTAGATAGATGAACTAACCCGCATTTGTGTTTCATGGAAAGGAAAACCTCCTTCGGTTAGTCTGACGGCAAGGGGACTCTAACACATAACCCGTCTACCACTGAAGATATTTTACGTCAGCACTGTGGTCGGTGCGAGAGAATCTCAGCCAACGCTGAGATTCGACAACGGATCACCTCACAGTGAGGAGAAAGCTCTATCCCTTGAGCCACGGCTCATACTTTAATAATAAAAGGTTGAGCCCTTGCCAACCTCTGAAACTGATTGCGCACTTCTTTCGCTCATTCATTTAACCAAAGTACTCATAATTTATCTTTCATTTATTAGTATCACATTTCATACTTTAAATATCCTTAGTTTATAGTTTAAATTCTTTTACACTTGATTCTAAAAACAACACTTCGGGTTGTAGCAGATAGTTTGCAGTGGGGCTGCTCAAATATTACCCAAGCTCCAAACGGGAGGGCTGGGGTATGAGCACGTTTACGTAAGTCATAAAATCCCATTCACTTCAAAATTTTCTTATATTAAAAAAAAAAAAAAAGATTCAGCACAAAAATGAGCAAAAGTTATTTCGCGGGAAGAAAAATTTCTTTGAAGAATTACAGACGTAAACAGTTTTGAACACAAAAGTTTCTTAAAGAATATTTTTAAAATTTTATGAAATGAATTAAAATAACTTTATTTAATGTAAAGCTGTGTCTTTTTTTAGAACTAGGAGGCATAATTGCTTCTATTCCACCATTTTCTTTCCCTTAAATGAAAATATTTTCCAAAAACAAAAGATGTGTTTTTAAAATATACAATTATCGTTTTTCGTAACGAAATAGACGTTTACCTGGATCGGAAAAATAATCAGGTGAACTTGAAAAAGCATACAGATTGTGTGACTCAACTTTCAAAAATTTCTCTATAAATTATAAGATTTATATCTAGCAATAATCTTATTCTTTTCTGCTACTTATGACTGACACCTAGCCCAGTAAGAAAGAAAAATAAATTTTCTACAAAGGATAAATTGTCAATATTTAAAACAAAAAATACCAGGAAAAAGCACTTATTTACAATGACTTTCATGGCTGACAGAAGTATCTCATTTGAATTAACTGAGGTTCACAAAATGCCAACCAAGAATTCAAATTTGCACTTTTAATTTCAGGATTCTAAATGTTTTAAAATTAAAAAAAAAATGTTTACCTGTTAATTATTTTTCTCTCACACAACAGGACTTGTATTTTTATTATCTTCCACTGTTTTTTTTAAAACACACTGTGACATTTGAAACCCAAGAATCTTCCACATCAGTCAGCAATAACACCATTTATTCCTAAAGGATGATTCGGTAGCAGTTTTCACCAAGGAAACGTTAAAGCTCGCTTGAAATTGACACTTCACACACACAAAAAAAAAAAAAATGGAGAGGTCATTTGGCGATTTTAAATGGTCAAATTTTACATCAGTTGTATCAATGTGACAAAACGACTTATCATAGCAACCCCCCCCCCCCGCAAATAACAAAATTAATTCTCAAATCTATTTTATTTTGTCGTATCTCATGTATTTTTTCTACATATCTTTATATTTACGCCTTATAGACTTTGCACAGCAAACGAAATGTAACGTAATAAAAATTTGCAAAATATCACTTAAAGATGATTGCTATAAATTTCAAACAAGTTGGAATTTCGAAAAAAAAACAACAACTTGTTTTTCCCAACAAGTTACACAGTAAATAATTCTCCAATATTAATTTTTCTTTACTCGCTGTACATTTTTCTACACACGGTTGTAGTATTTTAAGTAAGAAGCATGTTGAATTAAATTTTAAACTGAAAAGCAAATATGGCTTGAAGGTCGTAATTTATAAAGCATCACCTCTTTTTTCTTTTCTTTCTTCTTTACTTCTGACTAGCAGATTTCAATGGAAAGTTTATTACTTTCCATTTTCATTTACTCCCCAAACTTTATTATTGTGAAATTTTAATTGCCTCTAAAATAATTTACAAGCAGTATCCACCCAAAATTAATATAGTTCAAAAGCAAAAAGTAGCTCTGCAATGTAAAAATATAAATACCTCCCACTCCTCTTTGCCAAGGTCAGGGTAACATACAATATCACACTAAATCCAATATTTTAAGACCATTAGATAAAATTTTTTACCGCCATATTCTTAGGGATGCACTTTATTGATTTTTAAGCCTAAAACTTTGTTTCCTGAACCCAACTTTTCGATTGGAATTTTTCTAAGCAAACCAAACACCCCAGTCCAAATTCTTCCTTACTATACGCTAGCACGCAAACTCAGATTTGGTATGCTGATTTTCCCAAATGCTCTTTCCTGATAATTATACTGTAAATAAAAAATTATTTCTAGTTAAAAACAATACACATATAATATTTAATAAATAATTTTTATTATGACCAGAATCTCATAAAATTTCAATACTATCTCCCATTTACAATTTTATAAACCAAGTTTAATAATTTGATATCACAAAGATTGTGCAAGTTAACTTAAAATCTTCCAAGAAATCAAATTTTCTTATAGCACACTCATTATTTACTTAACTGAATTCACTGCACAAAACTAATAAAGAATAAACTATGAAAGCAAAAATTCAGCTAATAAAATATTGTGATTTACTATAGAACACAGAAGGCTTTAAAAAAAAAGTAAGTAGTACAGAAAAATGGATAAACGACATAAGAAATTTATTTATCAAGAGAGAAGAGAGGCAAAAATAATTTGTAATTACATTTTTCAACTTTTTTTTATGAAAATAATAAAATGGAAATACTAAACTCTTAAAATACAGAAATAATCATAAGCTTCTTTACAATATATACACCAATAAATATAAAATCTTGATAAAATTACTAACTAGCCGGTGCTTGTCATAAAACACTTTCATATAAAGTGGAATAAATTTTTGCTCTATGATCTGGTAAAAAACAAGGAGTTAAAATCTCTTCAATCTCATTAATGCGTTTTTTAAAACGAAGTCTTTCTGTGGCAAAAACTTCCCATTCTCCTTTTCTATCAATCATTTCAATAGGACAGATTTCTTCAAGTTCTTCCTCAGGAGCAAAAGAAACCTATAATAACAATAAAATTACAATTCTGACCCTTTGATGAAGACAGAAAACAGCTAATAAACAATTTAAACTAATATTCATAAATTTTCACAAAAATTTAACAAAAATATATTTAAGTTTTAATAAATACAGAATTTAAATATTCCATATTATAGAAGCATGCTTTTGAGAGCTGAATAAATGGAACAAGTATTGGGATTCTTTGCAATAATGACATATACATGGAGTAACTAATACTTATCCTATAAATTAGAGCTTATTGAAATCAAATTATTAAGAAAGTGTTTCTAAATCCTCAATAGAAGTCATGGAAGAAGTCAGTACAGAAAAAAAAAAGTATACCTTTAATTACAACAAATATAACCAATTAGTAGTCACTTAAAGCTCGAAAAATGAAAGGGCTGTATGATACCCCCCCCCCCCACCATTCAAAGTTCAGTAGCAGCATGAAATGTTGCTTTTTTGAAGAATTATACACTATTATGTCAATATGGAGAAAATTAACTGTTTTAAAAAAATGAAAAGCATTTATGGTTTAATTTTTTTGATATTTAAAAACTTACTTCAATGCTGAATTCTGTAGGCACATAAAAATTTGCAAAAAAAAAGAAATGGGAAAAAGGCATTGATTTTGAAAATTTTCATCTAGTTGGAAAAATTTCTCCAAATTGGCAATCTTTTAAAAAGGTTTAATAAATTTTAAAATACGAGGGTCATCCAGAAAGTAAGTTTCCCTATTTTTTTTAAAAAAAAGAACTCACACTTTGAGGAACATACTTATTGGCAACAAGTACAGCAATGTTTCAGCTATTTTTCAACATAGCCACCACTAGAATTGAGACACTTGTCGTTTCGTGGGATCAACTATTGTATCCCTCCGTCATAGAACTCTCCCGTCTGTGAATGGAACCAGCGTGTGACAGACTTCTTCAACGGAACTACAGAAATTGCGACGTACCATTAAAAACAAGAGATGTGGAAGGCTTACTGCAGGTGTTGTGCTCCTCCATGACAATGCTCGCCCACATACGGCTCGACGCACAGCAGCTGCTTTGACGGAATTTGCTTGGGAGTTGTTTGATCATCTACCTCACAGCCCTGATCTTGCTTCCAGCGATTTTTTACGCTTTCTTGCACCTCAAGAAATTCCTGTCCTCAGGTGAGCATTTTGGCAACAACGAAAAGCTGAAGATGTCTGCCACACGCTGGTTCCATTCACAGACGGCAAGGTTCTACGACAGAGGGATACAAAAGTTGATTTTTCGATACAACCATGTGTCTCAATTCTGGTGGTGTATACGTTGAAAAATAGCTGAAACATTGCCGTACTTGTTGCCAATAAATATTTTCCCGAAAAAGCGAGGTCTTTTTTAAAAAAAAATTAATAGGGATACTTACTTTCTGGATGACCCTCGTATTATAGTTATTTGTCCATGCTAAAGCCCAGATGATTCATTACAGCAAGATGATATATAGAGCATAAAATTATGGCTTTGCTACAAGTGTAACATACTTAGACCATGGATTTTTTTTCTTACTTTCGTAGCACCAAAGTTTTTAAGAATCATGTTAAAAGTTTTCCCCACCAACACTTCCCAAAAGTAGCTACAATTTGGCGAATATTTTGGTACAAGTATCTAGACTGAATCTTCCTTGTAATATAGGCACAACTGAGAATCTAATGTTTTGCAACACATAAGGCAAATTTATACCATCACCAGGTGCAAGAGCCATTCCAAACATTCATGACTGTATGCTACAAAAATTTAAAACATACAAGACACTTCCAGGTTTCACATGAGAAATTCACATAAATCCCCTTGCATTATCACTATGCATTGCAATATTTTAACATACTTTTTTCATCATTCAATAAGTAACTTCACTTTTTGATAAAAGATATTTTGCAAAAGGAATAAAAAAACTTTTAAACTAAACTAAACTAAAACAGACTTTTAGTCATTTAAACACACCCTTTTTGAGATTGATATTTCTAATACAATACAATGTTATTTCTTCGTGACTTACCATTCCATCAGAATTTCACATTGTTTGATGATAGAATTCTTACTAGTAATTTATCCCTTTCACAGCCTGTTAAACATGATATTTTCTAATTGTAAATGGATGTCAGATATGCATAATATACTTGAACATGCGACAGCGTACACAGAAAGTTTTCTTAATATTACAAAAAAAATTAAAAAAAGCCTTTTCATATAGAGATTCTATTCAAGCCTATAGAGATTCATATTCATGTGATTTTAATAATCGCAGAGATTTCTGTTCACACATAGATACTTTAATAACGATGTTGATAACATTTTGTGGATAAAGGCATCCTACAATTTCATGCTTCAATTGCTATGCCCTTTGCCTCAATTTTAGGTACAAAATTTTTTTTTTTTTTACTCAACTCACTCCTAGCATGAATCAATTTAGAGTTCTATAAAAATGTAAACATATTTAAAAAAAAATAATCTGATTTTAAAACTTAATTTGCTCAAATGAGGTGGCGACAAAAGAGTCAAAACCAGCTATCGAGCCCATCTTCTTAAATACATATTTTAAGCCAGATTCATTTTCGTAAACACGCAATTTGAGTTATGTCCATACTTTTAAACAATCATTTTGAGCAATGCTAGGCTAAGAATAAAAAGAACATCACTAATTTATAATAACAGAAGCACTTGGTGTACAAAATATATATATATATATATATATATATATATATATATATATATATATATATATATATATATATATATATATATATATATATATATATATATATATACTTCCTGTATAGAATAAAACAGTAAAAAAAGAATTATTTAATTGCAACTGTAATAATTTTTGATCGACAGATAAAAATAAATAAATTGTATTCTAACATTATGGATGATATTTTCGCATTTCAATGAAAAAAGTTTATTTATTGCCTTTGTCACATTTCAAGCCCTCATCACAGGAATTAAAAAAGTATGTAATCTGTGGCAGTAACTAATGAAGAAAAAGTGACCCATAACTAAATCATGCAAATCAGACTCTTTGTAAAGGGGCAACTCAAATGCATGTTTCGAGATTCATTAATAAACATTAAACATTAATTAATATTATATAAGACTTAAAATCTATATTCTGCATGAACACGGTAGTATTCTGGAACAACGTCACAGCAATCCTGCCAAGGGGTACTTACTTACGTGT
This sequence comes from Parasteatoda lunata, assembly GCA_949128135.1. NCBI lineage: Eukaryota > Metazoa > Arthropoda > Arachnida > Araneae > Theridiidae > Parasteatoda > Parasteatoda lunata. The sequence continues at coordinate 86,913,548 of OX421971.1, read as the reverse complement.
GATGTACATACTTGTTGTGTGAAATAAAAAATTATCCTTAACACTAACAAACATCAATATTTCAACAAAATACAATAAGAATAAAATCTGCTGGCTATAAATCGCATATACTGTAAATAGAATAAGCGGGACAAAATAAATTATACATTAGACAAGACTTTTTGAGAAATTTCATAAACAATTAGAGCCCTCTGCTCTACAAGGTACTACCAGACAAGAATCTCAAGCACTTGATCCAAAAGCTTTCTCTTCCTTGCTTTTTGGCTAATTTTGTTCTTACCCTATCTTACGTATTTTATAACTTTGAAATTCTCTTTAACAAGTTTCTAATAACAGTTATATTGCAATGAATTATTAATTTATGAAATAAAAATTGAATTTATCCATCTTAAGATGTTAGACATATATGTCATAGCTTAATTTTAAATGGCCTTTAGATTTTTCTAAAATTAAATTTTGTGATTAACTAATTAAAGAAGGAAGACTTTAGTATATTCATAACTTAACTGTTGCTAAGCCTTTGTAATTGAAGAAAAAAATTTAAATTACAAAAGTGAGCAAATTTTAAGGGAATAACTTTTTTCTAGCTGAAACAAGCCATTAATAATTTGCATAATTTAGCATCTTTAACAGGAGTATAAATTTAAAATATTTAAACACAGAATTGAAAGACCAGTAACTAAAATATATAAGTCTGTGCAAATTTTAACTGCTTCGTTTAGAAGCTTCTATTTATTTTAAAAATTAAATAATAAAGCGATTTGAAAAGAAATATTAAAAACAATGTGAAAAATTTGTAACAATAATGTTCACAATCATGATGAAATAAATTAGTTATAAAAGCACAGACCATAACACAAAACAGCATATTATCCCCTTAATTTGATTGTCATTGCTGGAACGACCGATTAATTATATGCATGGAATTTCCGCCAACTACAATCACCAAGGTGTTAAAGCAGAGGTTTGCTCGAAAGATGGCTACGAGTTATACTTTTTGAGTTGGGCCCTTTTGGTGATTTGTTATTAGCTATTTTAGGGGGCGCTTGTCAAAAGCTACAGATTATTCTGCAACAGAGCACGATACAGAAATCTCTTACAAATATTACCCAAAATATATCTCGAAAAATTAGGCATAAAACAGAAATATCTTACCAAAGATGAAGATTTCTGTTTATCTTTTAAACAACCAGTCTGCTCATTCCAAATCTTATTCACTTCCTTTAATTTCGACTCCATTAGACTGAGCTCTTGTTCTTGAGCTTTGTTGTCAGGCTCATAAGTAAGCAAAGAGCAAGCATTAGTAGCACAAAAGCTAGCCACAAATAGACCAGATACTTGAAACTCAGAGTCATCTGCAAGCCAGTCAGCTTCGCTATTGGTGTCCCAGTCTGAATCCTCATCACCACTTTCTATAGTGACAACAAATGATGACAGATTCGGCAACACAATTTGAACACTTTTCGAATTATGTGATACAGTTACATCACATACAATATCACAATTCTTTTCCTCAGTTACAGAGCTTGTTGATTTCTTGCTAACATCACAGTTTGCTTGGGTTTTACAGTTTTGATCAGCTTTAGATGAATTTGACTTTTTCTGACGTCGTCTTCTCTTTTTAGATCTTTTTTGCAGTTCTTTAGTTTTGCGGTCAGCCATTTGTTGATCTAAGTTGCAAGTGTTTAAGGGCTTAAGCACTGTTTTAGAAATAGTAACATTAAAGTGTGCCTTATTATTTGGTGAGGACGCATCAGCTATAGACACAACTAAATGGTCACTAAATGAACTTCCATGAGCTGAAGAATTCTTTTCCAGCTCTTTTGCAGAATTATTTGGCTTTCCCATAGTCATTTTAGGCAAAGTATCTAAGAAAATATTTAAACCAGGGATAGTGTCTGCTACAGTATCTAGATCTATGGAACTGTTAAACAGTTTATGATATTCTTCAATCAAATTGGAACACGGAGCTGTTTTAGGAATATGAGGTAGCATACTATGGTTGAAAGTTCTGAATAAACTATGAAGATTTGTTTTAAAAGCACTCGAAGATGCAGAATCATTGAAATCACTAGAGAATAAACTATCTTCAATAAGTTGTTGCTGACATTCGGTAGGCATGTTTTGAAACAAACTGCTGGAGTTCTTCAAGAAGCTATGAGGACCTGCTAATTTCTTAATTAAAGATGTCTCACTATACTTCGTAGGAGAAAAAATCTTATCGAATAAAGCATCCATGTTAAAAAATATACACGCATAACAATATTTACAGCGAAATAAATAACTGTAATTAATTCATTGTTCTCTAGTGCAGTTCCATTTTGGCTCCATATGATTTTCAGGGAGATACTTGGGAATGTTGATAAAAGGTCCAATAACTTTAAACTTCATATGTTTAAGAGAATCATAAGCATTAAACAAATTTTCTTCAGCACATGTAGCATGTAAATCACTATCTTTCATGATAAAGAACGATAATTGACTCATGATCATAATATCAAACTACTTTCAAATTCACTTGAATAAAATGAAAGATAATATCCTAAAATGGCGGAGAGGATAACAGGATGTGGGCAGTTGGCGCAATATAACGTCATAAATTCTCGCCGCCTGAAAGCTATTTTAAAAATAATATTTCATTTATAGATTTTACGAATACTAAAATGAACTTAGTATAAATTCAGTATGAATTATAGCCACATCAAAGTGAAAAAAAATGTAACTTCATTCATTTTATTTCTATTTAAATTATTCCATTGTAGTTCTCCAGTAGCCAAAAAAGCGATTTATCATAATTCTGGAAACCTTGTATTTTAAAGTGCGAACCTAATGTGCAAAATATTATGAAAATAAAGTACTTTCAAGAAATAAAGTTACATTAAAAATAATATTAAAACTTAGAAACGTAAAATTTGAATCTTAACTCTAATATTTACCTGTTGTATATTCCAAATAAAAAATGATTTCCGTTAGGAATTACATCATATTTCCATTATGATAGTCACGTACTCACACCTTCAAAATGTAAATAAACATTGAAAATGACAGAATTAGCTAGCACATGGTTATTAAAATGTTTCGTGTAACTTATAATATGTTTTTGTTACGTTAATTTTTGAAAGAATAATTTAGTATTTAAAATACCAACACACTATTTATGAAGGGAATTTACAATTTTATGACATAATTATAATCGTCGTAAATTAAAACAGCTCTTGAATACTAGTTTCTTTCGCGTTATGTCTTCGAACTTTTATTTATAATGCTTATGTATTTCCTGGTTTATATTCGGAGCAAAATTTCTTTATTTTTATTGTTATTATTCCTAATCGATTTTTTTTGTCGTAGTTCAGTACTCCTATATCCTTTGATTAAAATTAGATGTTATACAAATGATAAACATTCGAAAATTCTTAAACATTACATTTTATTCCGAGCTATTTTCTCTGTGTGCTATTGCGAATTAAAAATAACATTGAATAACGCTTTTATGTGATTCTTTTGAAAATTAAAATACTTAACTATTTTATGGTATTGTATTACCAAAAGGAACTGACATTTTTAATTCTAATTTGTATTCATAAACAAATATGTTCATGCTCACTTTTGTATGTATTTTGTTCTTCCTATAAATTTACATTTAAAAAAAATAATAATTAGGATAAACTTAGCACTTATAAATTGTTAAACCTGTCAAAAGACAATTGTAATGCTAAAATTTTCCTAATCTATTTTACTCATATTTTCAATTCATTTAATCATTTTTGTCACAGATTATCTTTGTGTTCTGTAAAAAAATGTTTTGGTAGTGTAAATTTTATCACTGATGAAGGAGAAACAGTATTTTGCCATAAATTTTAAAAATAAATAAGAACAAGTAAAAAAAAAAAAAAAAACCCAACTAAAGATTTATAATAATTAATTCAGACGCATTTTATTTACCAGAATTATTCTTCTGTGTTAAGTACTTGGTGGTATTTATTTTGAGTGGAGAAATAAGGGATTTGAGGACCTGCAATGATGTAAAAAATTTTTTTTGTATTGTTTTAAATTGTCGAGTTAAATTTTCTTTACGTTGGAAAAATTTATATGAATACTAACAGAACGTTTAATTTTTATCCTGAAAATGTAAAGGTGTTTCTCTTAAAATAAAAATCCTGATACATTTTTATAAAATATTGGTGTGTAAATATTTAAAAAGCTTGCAATTATTTTTTTTTTCAATCATATAGATTCTAATAATGATGGTGAAAATGTAAGTTAATTTGTTTTACATAAATCATTAAACTTCCTTTTTTTTTATTTAAAAATATTATAATTAAAGAATGTTTCATTAAATTAATCAAATTTTATTAATAAGGATTTCTTACTCTAATTAGAATTGTCATAGTTTATTGAAACATTTATTAATTTTCTCTAAAAGATGGGAAGGAAAGTTGCACATAAAATCATTCAAGAGCCTGTTTAGCATTAGTGCTTAAAAAATTAAGTATAGTGGTATATTATTATCCTTATCATCAATTACACTATGAGATATCCTACCCTTTTAAAAATATATTTAATATAAGATATTACTATATCTAGGAAAATCCTATATAATAGCTAGGAATGGCATTCTTACATTTAAATAACTTTTAAAAGCTTATGTTAATTGCTCGTAAATATAGCAGGGTTCATACAGAGATCAGAAGAAGAAATCCAAGGAGTCCAAAATTTTAAGGACTTGTCAAAAATTTAAAAACTTTGTGTAAAAGATAACTAGACAGTTTTTTTTTTTAAATTAAAAAGCAGTTAACTAGTTATAAGGAACTTGCAAAACTGTATAGTTTGCATATTTTTTTCTAGCCCTTTAGAAATAAATTTTGGCTTTGTCAAACTTCATCAAGAAAAATAAATTAAAGTTACCACTTTTACACATAAATACATTTTCCAGTTTCAAAGATTTTCATAAATCTTGGTAAAGATTAATCAACTTGAATACATAAGAAAATCTAAGGCATTTTATACAAAAAAAAAAAATCACAGTAAATTATTGAGTTTGCTTGTAACATGTAAAATTATTTGCTGTTATTTTTTTCTTCTAACTCTTGCAATTCAATTTTTTTTTCTTTTAAAGTTTTTCTTAAACTATTAGATTTTGACAGCTAAGTCATATCATTTAGTTACCCTGTTTGGACAGCAAATTCATCAGCATACTTAGTAAGTTTATCTATGCAACACAATAATCTAAGGAATTTCTAAGGGCAAATTTAGAAATCTAAGTATTCCTTGGAGACTTTTTTATTTCCAAGGAGTATAAAGAGTCTGTACACACCCTGATATAGGTAAAATAAATTTATCATTTTGCTTCTGAGTATTAAATTTAGCTTATAAATATTAAATACTTTTTTTAGTACATTCCTTAAAAGTTTAATGATAGACAAATAAGTAAACATTTTATGAATTTCTTAATTACTAAAACAGATATAAATTTTAATAATGTTCTTGTTTTATATGTAGATAATAATTTTTTTTCTTCTTAGTTTACAAAATATTCAAAAGTTATCGCTTATTCAATTTTTTTATTGGTTAAAATTATTAATAAAAATTTTTTTGTTTGTTTCAGATACCTTAAATTTAAAAAAAAAAAAAAGATTTAAACCTGAAACTATCATCTTAAGAGGGAGGATGCAATGCATCCATTCTTTTTCATTTTTGTCTATTTTGATCCTTATTGTCTGAAAACAAGAATAGAGGAACTAGTTAGAAAATATGTACATTTTATATGAAGATACATCAGTGAAGTATAAAAAAATGGCCAAGTTAAATCCTACTATAATTTCAAGTTGTTATGTGGAATATTTTCATATGCTTTAACTTTCATAAAAGAACTAAAATAGGGAAACTAATAAAATTTCTTTGAATAGATCTTCAAGAAACTAATAACAAAAAGTAATACTTTGATAGGAATGCTGTACATATTGACAATGCTAAGAGGTATGTTTTGTATTAAAATAAGTAAAGACAACAATTCTAAAATTTGTTTTAAAATTTTATTAAATAAAATGACACATTTTTCATAATACTAATAATGATACATTTTATTTTGTTGATTTAAAAAAAAATTATTTTTTTCAATATACCTTATTTCAAAATACTTTATACAAAGAATAAAACTTGTAAATATGCAAAATATGTACAAAAATAAACAAATTTTTTTTAACAACAAAGTAGCTAATAATTACAAATAATAACCTGTTGCGGAGAATTTATATAACTATTATTGATTTTATTAGATAGAAACTGTATGTTCAAATAAGACTTAATAAAATGCTTACTAAATGCAAATTTTACAAACAGAAATAAATGTTAAAAGAATAAAATACTGACATCAATGTTTTTTATGAACCTTGTTTAAACGTGTATTAATGAACAATTGTTCACTGATTATTAAATTGAAAAAAAAAAAAAAATGAACTAAATGAACAGTTATAAAATCCATAAAAAGTGACATTTCAGTAAAACAGTAACACACTTTGCAGAAGTTTATCTTAAAAAAAAATTTATTAGTTTACCATTTTCCTATAATGGTATTAAAAGTTTGAGACTGCAATTACTGGAAAATAATCTTCATAATACAAATAAGGACTTGGCATACAGTCTGCCAAGATATTTTGTACTGTTATTTTTTATAAAATTTAATTTTTAGATGCCTTTGATTTCAATTCTAATGTATAAAACATGTTAACAATGATTAACTGAGTTTCAATTATTTGTGGCTGGAATTTGATCCTATAGCCCACTGCTTAGATGGTTAACAATTTCAGATGACCAACAAGAATGAAATGATTTCTAGAAACAAATTCAAATTTTAATATAATATCACTAACTCTTGGGCGTCTCAGACATTAAATATTTGAAATCGAAGAGGAGTTCGTAAAATTTCACCAGTGAAAAAAATTTCTTTCATCTTGTAAATGATTTTTTTTATTTTTTAAAACAAAACATATTAGGTTGTTTTTAACTAAGTTAATATTTAATTGATGATTAATGCTTTTTTAATATCTTTAGAATAGTGAAGACTTTTTTTTTTAAAATTTCTTATTAATCAGGGAGACATAAATTCCAGTGTTTAAGGGTTATGAGTTTGTTTATCAGTAGTATTTTTTAAAACAGATAGAACTTAAGTCAGAATTTAAAATGACAATTTGTCTGCCTGACCTTTCATATATCTCTTTGTATTATTTTTACGTAATGGTGTACGAAAGTCTTTTAAGTCTAATTTATTAAGATTAAATTACCTTTGTTAAATCTGGAAAAAATATCTACTGAAACTACAGAAATTTTGTCCTGGTTGAGGTCTATGAGACAGATACCCTTTCTTGTGTCAAGGACACGCATGAACTAAAGATTATAATGTAATGAAAAGTTTGGAATCATTGAAATCCATAAATTAAGTGCAACAAGCAAGTAGTCCAGATGCACATTGTCATTTTTTAAAAATTTTTTTATTTATTGGTATTAATTAAAAAAAAAAAAAAAAACTTCATTCCTTAAGTTAATGCCTGAGACAATGTGCAGCTTTTGCATCCGTATTAAGCTTGACTAGGTTAATTCAAATAATTATTATGAAACAGTAAAACAAATAAAAAAAGAAATAAAATCATAATAGAGTTTTGAATTATAACTTTAAACATTTATCTTAAGACCATCAAGATAATTTTATCTTCAATAATTTAGAAATTTATAATATCGGTAATATTTAAACCAATTCAAGTTTATTATAATGAAATCATATATACATAAGTATTTTTTTAAAATCATATTCAACTTGTTAATAGTAAAAAATATTAGTTTTTAAATAATTGTTCTATAGCTCTCATGTAAAGTATCATCAAATTAGGGTTGTAAAGAATCTAGCATTCCCAGATCTCCCCAATTTTGTTGTGCTTGCTGCTGTGGTTGTTGTTGCCCGACATTAGATGCCATTCCTCCTTGTTGAATATTTCCTGGCATTTGTTGGCGCATTCCTTGAGCATGTTGCATCAACATTGGATTTTGTTGGATCTGCTGCCTTCTCAATTGTTGCTGTGCTTGCTGAAAGGAAAAGTTTCAAATATAAAACATTCATTTTTGTAATACAATGTTTAACTTTCTAATGTCTATTTAATAAACACTGTTCCTAATTAATCAAACAGCAAGCATTTGATTTCTTTCTCTTTTTAAAAAAAAAGAAAAATAAAGTTTAAAAATTACCAGGGCATCATCTCAAGACCTTGAGTGTTTAAAAAAAAAATTATTTTTAGGGTAAAAAAAGAAATGAAATGATTCAACCTTTTTTTTTTTTTTTAAATCTAAACATATATTTAGACTACATTTTACCTTTCGTTTTTAGTTATAGATTAACAAATATAAATATAGATAAACAAACTTAATTTACTCTTTTTTATACCTTAGTCATATTAAAATATGAAGAATAAAATTAGTACATACCAACAGTACAGCATATACCAACAATAATTAATACTATTAATAATAATACTTCTTAGTTAATAATAATGCTTTATATTTGTCAATGAATAATGAAAGCAACTTCATGAATGCTTATTCATTTTTAAATTATTTTGTCCCTAATGCCCATCACTTTTTTGTTAATAACAATTCATGCTTAAGATTTATATTTAAAATAAAATTTTGATGATAAGACCTTTTTTCAACAAATTAATAATTGGTATATTAAATATGTTTTCGTTAATAAGTATTTAAAAAACGATATTAGGGGATGCAGAAGTTTTTTTCCAGCATGTATTTGTTAGACAAATAGGCCCGCCAGACAATACACAAGTTTGAAGATTTTAAATGCCTAGCTTAATAGTATAGTTTACCACATAATTATAGGTTCAGAACGCATAAAATAAACTTAAATTTATTGTAAAATTTAAAAGGTAAGGAAAAGTAGACAATTACATATCAATTAAAATTACTTTTACAGCTATATATTCCAATTAAATTCTGAAAAAATTCCAGTGGGTTGGGTTATTTCTAAAAACCCCAGTATTTTCACAACCTTGATTTTAGCATAAATACAAATAAACATTGTGACTGAGTATGATTAAAAAGGTTTTTTTGCCGCCTTTCTTAAATTTATTTTTCAGGTATTATGAGCAGTAATACATAGAAGCAAAATGATAATTTAGCTTTGTGTAAATCAAATTAGAACAGAACATTATTGAAAAGGAAAAAAAAAAAAAAAAATAGAAAATTCTCTTTTATTAATAGATTACGTTTAAAATAATTATTAAAATATGCAAATACATATTGGGTCATTAAGTATGAAATGTCAGATTACCTAAAGCCTCAAGTTTGATACCAGATGTCTCCAATATTTCACTTTGATCAACCTCTATTTTTTTTGCATTGAGAAGGTACGGCATCTGGCTTTCAGATGCAGTTTTTTTGTTTTTAATAGTCTGTCGTATTGTCTTCTGGAGGTTAATTATTGTAAGCCATGGATAAGACAAAAATGAGAGTTATTTTCGAATATGAGTTCAGTCATGGTACTAATGCAGCACAGACAAGCCGAAATGTTAACGAAGTGTTTGGCAAGGATGTAGCTAATGAACTTTCAGTATGTCGATGGTTCATAAAATTCCGATCTGGAGATTTTGGATCTTCAAACTAAACCACACGGGCGGCCTGAGAGCAAGGTGGATGACAACCAACTGAAGGCTGTAGTGAAAGCAAATTCACCTGAAACGATGCATGAACTTGCATCAAGATTTGAAGTTACCATCCCAACAATATTAAGTCACGTGAAAGCAATCGGGAAAGTAAAAAAGTTGGATAAGTGGGTTCCGCATGAGTTGAGCGAGCGTCATCAACGGAACCGCTTCGAGGTTTGCTGTTTTTTGGTATCAAGACTAAATGGCGATCCATTTTTGCACCGGATAATCACGTGCGATGAAAAGTGGACGTGGATACTTTTTGATAATCGCAAGCGTTTAGCACAATGGTTGGGCAAAGATGAAGTGCCAAAACACACCCAAATGCCAAGTATACACCAAAAAAAAAAAAAACTAATGGTGTCTGTTTGGTGGTCTAGCGCTGGTGTTATACACTATAGTTTTATGAGATCTGGGCAATCGATAACAGGGGACCTCTACTGCAAACAGTTAGAAAAAATGATGAGGCAACTGCAAATTAAGCAGCCGAGATTGGTCAACAGGGTCAGACCAGTCCTCCTGCAGGACAACACTCGACCACACATTACAAGATGGACGTTAGTTAAACTACAGGAACTGAGCCTGGAAACCCTTTGTCACCCACCATACTCGCTAGATCTCGTGCTAACTGATTACCATTTTTTCAGAGCTTTGGACAATTTTTTGCAAGGAAAAATATTTGCATTTCGGGATTTCATCACCAGCTGCTCTCCAAATTTTTTCGCTAGCGGTATTAATAAGCTATCGTTAAAATGGCAATGTTTTATTGATAGTTTAGGTGCATAGTTTGATTAATTATATTATTACTTGCCCGAGATATAATAAACCAAACTTTCGGTCTCAAATCGGACGTTTCATACTTAATGACCCGATATTTATATATAAAAGAATTTTACCTGCTGCAGTAAATTTCGCAGTTGAGGGTTATGGTTACCTTGCTGGTTCATTTGTTGCATATTTATAGTCTGCTGTTGTTGGGCCAACTGTTGTTGCTGAAGTTGCAGTTGCTGTTGTAACTAAAAAAATAAATCAAGGTGAATGTTTGCAAAATAAAAAAAAAAAAAGATACCTACAAATTACTGCTTTACCTGGCTTACCTGTCTTATAGCATTCTGTCTATCAATCATTTGTTGCTGTTGTTGTTGCTGCTGCTGTTGCTGTACTTGTTGTTGTACTTGCTGTTGCTGCTCCTGAGCAGCTTTATATTGCAATTCTTTCTGCTGTGCAGCTTCCAAGGTTTGTTGCAGTTGTTGTATTTTAAGCTTAAAAGAAAAGAAATTGTTATAACAGCCTGGTAATACTCATAGTATCTAACTCAAATAAAATTTCACCAATTCAAATAATCACTAGAATACACTATGAGGGACTGCACTTTGATTTGCATTACTTTGCTAATTAAAACTTTATTTACTTGTTTGGCGTCTTCTTTTGGCCTTGGCTACCTTTTGAGAAGGAGAATTGTTTAAAAACAGTGTTTAAGAACTTGGTAGGGTATTTCAGAAATGTAATTTGCATCACGAAAATTGGAAATCTAAATTATTACATCAGTTTGGCTAAAGAAAAGCATCTGTTTAGAGAGCATGCATATCAAGATAGAGAACCTACAGAATTTGGTATGAAATTTATGAATAATCTTTTAAAAGAGTAGCAATTATGTTATCAGTAAAAAAATTTTTTCTTTGAATAAAAGCTAATTAGCAAAATTACAAAAAACACCATTCTATCTAGTCTTCTATTTTGAACTTAGTTACCAAACGTTTACAAATTCAAAATTATCATATACATCTACATATTTTATTGTAAAAACTCAAAGTCTGGTAAAACCTATGTTTAACCAAAGTGGCTTGGCAAAAGTCTCAAGCATGCTTTTATATTATTTCATTACGGTCTCTAAGCCTTTGCAGTAAAACTAAGGAGTTACTAAAGCACTTAGGATTAACCAGACTTCAACATTAACATATATACAAATGTTTTCTGTTAAAATAAAAGACTAAACACATGCTAGACTTTCATACTCTGGTGTTTGCAATGTTCAAAATTGTGGTGCTTTTATGAAGGAATAGAATTTTAAAAACATTTGTAAAGTAGCGCCAATTTAGTTTGAAAACTCTTAATACAGGAAAAACTTTTTACAATGACATCCTCATTCGATAGAAAAACTCTTTCAGTATAACAACCTGTAATGATGATAACTGTAAGAATCATGCGAGTTTAATAACCAAAATAAAAAAAATCTATTTAGCTGGTGTGATACCATTTAAAATGAAACTTCAGAAAATTATGTTCCATAGATATATACTAAGTTCCTTTAAAAATTATCAATTTTTTTATTATTTACATTATTTTTTTCACATTCAGTACTTTTGAAAAAATGTGGTACAGTTAACTCATCTTAATGATTATGCAACAATCCTATAAAATTTTGAAAGTTTTTTATTTTTATTTTTATATATATATATATATAAAGGACTTTTAATAGATTTTTAAAATATTAGCAGAAATGGTGCAAAGTGTTAAGTATAATCTACAAACAATAAGTTTGTGACATACAATAAGTTTATTAAAAGATATTAATTTCAATTTTGGCAAATTGCTTTTGTTCCAACAAAAAAAAAAAAAAAATATGTGGAAAATAAAAACATTTGTGAATCCCTTGAAGAAAAAAAAAAAAAAAAAAAAAAAAAAGAAAAAAAAAAAAAAAACTGTTCAAGTATCTATAAATCAGATTCAAAGTTATTAAATTATTATATTGAAAAACTTACCAAATTTTGTTGTCTAGCAGCTTCTAAATGATTTAATCTGGCAGCATTATTAGATTGCGCATTCATGTTTTGAGAATGAACCATGCCATTATTATTGGCAGGAGCTTGTGCCGCTGGAGCATTATTTTGTGGAACTGGTTGTTGATTGATCGGCATACGGGCATTCATTTGACTTCCATTAGGGTTTATATTACTAGGTGCAAGCTATAATAGAAAAGCAATTTAGAAGAACTTAACAATTAAGTATTATGAAATACAATTCATCAATATTCTCATTTATTCATTATCCTTTTTGATTAAAAATAAAGAATACAGTATTAAAAAAAAGTTTTCATTCATGAATGACAATAAATTTTAACTAAGATGTCAAAACAAATAACCACACTTCAGAAAAACAAAAGTCTGCAGTAGAAGTAAATGAAATATATCGAATTGAGAAATAAACTATTACAGATGAAGCAATATCATATCTCTTAGAAAATATCTAGAATATTACCATTCATTGGTATATTAAAGAATTAGTTCATGAATTGGCATTAAAATTTGCTACACGTAATGTAGCAATGTCTATCAATTTACCCTAATGTATGAAATGCACCGGTACAGATTCCCACTCTTCAAATATCACAAGACTGAAATTTTTTTATGAATTTGTTTAACCTGATTTAAAGATAATAGCTGATTTATTGAAAATGCAATTTATTATTTCATGTATTGAATTAATAAAGGTATGTTCTATTAGTAATTAAAGAAAACTAAAGAATAACTACAAATAAAAGTTATTGAATTTCCAGCAATAATCTTTGTAATTAGCAATATCAAAATTGTATTCCTACTCATAAGGACTAATTAACAGCATATACAGAAATTTCACAGTACTAAGTCTTTAAATAATAGTGTAATTAATAATATTTAATGAAAACCATATGATAAGTGATACTAAACCCCACCCCCCAATTTTTTTCAGAAAAAAAAGCATGATGTTTGCATTGCGCCTGTGTCCCAGTGGTTGTTAGGCAGCAAATATATGGTTATACTCACTAAGGTCCTCTATGAAAGATTGTTTGTCCTGATGCTTGCTTTTGATTTGAATTGGAAATGGATTTGATTATCTTTAAGTTATAATCGTGAAATTGATTGGCCATTTAGTGCCAATAATATATATATTCAAGATCATATGATAAAAAGAAAAAAAAAAAATAAATAAGGGAAGGGGAATTCATGCCGACGAATAAAACTACTTATGCTTTTCACTTTAAATTAATACAATGCAATGAATTATAAAGACTAACATATGATGAATCTACAATAAAATCTAATCTGTTGTGTCTTTCAGATGATTCATGAAAATGAAATAATAATATAATTCACTATAGCAATAAACAACTATCATGGGGTAAAAAATGAAACTTAAGAAGTTATGGTTATAAATTTTTTTAAAATCATATATGCAAGTGAAAGGGATAGAAAAACATCATGATCTTGAATATAATTTCAACCAATACAATATAATATTGATGTATGCAAGGACCAATAGGTGATCACAGAAAAGGAATTACCTGTGGAATCATCATATTTGCATTAGTATTAGTGTTGGGTTGCACTGGCATATTATTCTCAGGTTGAGGAACAGAGCTAGCGATTTGCATCTGCAAAACAGTTTTAATTACTACAAATGCTTTTATAAAATAGTATTGTTACAGAAACTACTTCTAAAATGTATACCCTTTGTTTTTGTTGCTGTTGCTTACGATGATTATCATACATTTGTCGAATATTATTGAAAAATGCCTCTTGATCATTAGCAATAAAACCCATGTATATTCTTTTGTCAGGCATATATAGTATTACCATAATTCGGATATCACAATTATTAGGAAACTGTACACACCCCACCTAAAGCATAGGAAAAAAAATAATATTAATTATTTAGAACACATGAAACTATGTCATACATTAAAATGTTTACAGGTAGTATTAATCAATTTGTTGTAAATATAACAGGTTTACTCAGACATCTGCCACACAATTGGAAAAAAACATGCCCACTATAGATTTTTAAAAAATTGGCTCGATAACTACTTTCTTTTTACTGCTAATCCTATAAACGCTAAAATAAAATTGCAAAAAACTGATAAAAGAGTTTTTTTCTGGGAAAAAAATAAGTTGCAATGAGTAGATTATCATAGAAAAATGACAAATATGTAGAAATCTCAATTTTGAACTTTTTGTCACATATTCAGCATGATCAATTTTGTAAAAAGCAACCACTTTGAATCATATGCTAAGTACAAATAAATTTAAAAAGTAAAAAAAAAAAATTTTTAAAAAAAATAATTAACTTAAAATTCCTACAGTAGAGGAAAAAAAAGACACCACGGCAAAAGTAAAAGCTTTCGTATTGTCATAATCAGGGTTAGTATTTCTTCTGAAAAAATTGGAAATAAAAAAACCCAAAAGAAATTATAAGAAATTAAAAATGACCAAAACACTTGTTTAGCAGTAAGTGTACTTTTTTAAAAAAAGGAGATACATTCAAATTACACAGGATATCTTTTTTTCTTTTGTTCGTGAAATATTTGAACAGATTTTAGATACTTTCATGTCACTGATTTCACATCTACAATCAGTTTTTATCTACAAGCCACATTTTCGTTTTTTTTTTAAAAAAAATTAATCCTTTATTTAATAAATTATATAAATTAGAAACAGGTGGATTGAATTCAATGCATTTACTTTAATAAGATATAATACAGTAAAGCTGCACATGATAAAAAAATTTAACATTCTCACTATTATGATGGATACAAAAGTATGATATTTCTTATCTGATATTGTATCTACATTAAGGAATTTTGTATATTTAATTCCAACATGCACGCATATTGAAAATTATTAATTGGATAAACTTCATTGGTAATTATTAAAATTAACAGGCAAATGTGATAAATTCTAATAGATTATTTACTTACTTGAGTATCATTAGTAAAAATTGGCAATTAATATATTTTCAAAATTTCATTGTGTTTAATTATAATTTAAAATTTTTCAAACTTTCTTAGGATATTCAAATATATATCAAAGGAGTGGCTATTACTTTTTTAAAGTAATGCCAAAAAAAAAAAAAAAAAATTGTGCCTCTTTTAACTTTCCTACTTGTTGAAAATATAAAAAGGCGGGAAAAAAATTGTCAATTGAAGGTTGATAATGGAATTTTTCATAAAAGCACAGATAGTGGAGATTTAAATAATAATAACAATTATTAATAATTTAATTTAAATAATAATAATCTTTTAACTTTCCTACCTATTGAAAATATAAAAAGGTGGGAAAAAATGTCAATCGAAGGTTTATAATGGAATTTTTCATAAAAGTACAGATAGTGGAGATTTAAATAATAATAACAAAAATAGGATTTATTCTTAACAATCATTTTAAAGATTTAATCAGTTAGCATCAAATAAAAATGAATTCCTTGAAAGATTTAATTTTAAATAATAATTAAATTGAATCATAAATGTATGTGGCTTTCGATATTTTTTTAATGAGTCATCCATATTGTAATTAGTTCTTGATGATAATTATTGTTTTATGTTCATAAAATGGTAATATTTACTCGCGATTATGTGCTGATCTAAATTTACAACAATATCCGACAGCTATATAGATGATATGACAATACAACAATATATCATTGAACTGTTTAAAAAATTGCTTGTTAGAACTAATTTCAAAATTCAATATAAATTGAGTAATGGGTTTTTTCATTACAAAATTTTACTTATAAGTTTTTGCTATATTTTCAAAAGGCCCTTGTGTATGACAGCTAAAACCTTGCCTTCAGTACTACATCTATGATCTTACTAATTTAGTTATACCAACTTTGTTACTAATTTATACATAATCAGAAGTGATTGTGAGCACAACTAAAAAATCCTGAAAATTTCTGGAGTAAAATCATCAATGACGCATTTCAAAAAAGTAATGTGCTTATAAATTTAAATCATTGATATTTTTAAAACATGAAATTCTAAATAAATTATATGCAGCATAATTTAAATTAATAATTATGTATAAGTTTCTCTAATAACATTAATTATTCTACCAGAAACAAAATATTTCCAAATAAAAGAGATGCTAAGTATAAATTCTAGTTCTAATATTTTTAAATAAAATATACAAGAATTTTAATACATAAATGCGATCGACGATTTCTTGAAACCTCTGGACCTTATCTTTCCGAAACGCGGTTAGCGAAAAATCTAGATTTTTCCAGAGCACAATAACTTTGAATAAGATGAATGCATAGGCTAGAAATAGTGTGTACATGCTAATTATCATTAGAAACTTTTTAAAGAGACACCCATTTTAAGATACTAACATAATAAACATTTATAGCTAGTCTAGGTGTTGTATTGAATCTAGACTAACAGGTTTTCACATTTCAATTTAAGTGTAATATATACCTTTAGAAATTATTAAAATATTATTATATTACTAACAAATTTCTGATTATCAGGAGCAAAAATTGATGGTGTACAAAAAAATAATTTACTATGATATTTGGAAACAAAGAATTAACAATGCAGCACGTTCAAATATTATAAGAAAATATACACAATTTTTGACAGTTGATTTGCAATATACTAAACTTAGCATTGTATCATTAAAAGAAGTGGTTAAATAACATTAAGATTAAATTCTGAAAATAAAGTTATTTCTTACCAAGCCAGAACTCATGTTTTTACACAACTTGTTCAAAGCATCACAATCTTGAGTAAAATGAATAAGCACATGCTTGGCTGCAGTTTTCAAAATTGCAAATAAATTGGCTGCTACTATCAATTGCCTGGGAATCAATTGTAGTGAAAGTCTATTTGGCCACTTATCAGCATTGCTAAATTTAATAAAACAGGATTTGGTATAAAAATACAATCATCTTATAAAGAATTCACTTTTTATTAATATTAGTGACAATTAATTTAATAATATTCAATATATATAATGGAAAATTGAATAGTTACTTACACATCTAATTCCCCTGTATTAGCCACAACAGAAGAAAAGGTACAAGCCAAAGCGTGAGTCACTCTTTGTCCTTGTACCTGCTGTTGGTTAACTTTCTCTTGGAACTCGAGATAGCCCTGCCATATCGTTCGCCTGTCTTTTGTGGTGGCTAAGGGGTTACTGGGTTGTTGCCCTTGCTGTGAGGTGCCCTGAGAAATAGGCAAAATACCAGGCACTGACTGTAACGGCATGTTGGAAGTAGATGTCGTAGTCATGGTCTGACCTTGAGAAGAAATCAGCTGATTTCCATTGTTTGTGTTGCCTAACTTAGATTGCATAGAGGACATTGCATTAGACATACTCGTAGTCTGTTGTAGTTGAGGTTGGGAACTTTGGACAAAGCCTTGGTGTTGATTCAATTGAGGTGCAAGAGGATTAGATCCACCAATTGAAACAGGTCCAGATGAAGTTGTTGGCATTCTGAGGCCTATATTAGATAAGCTTCCTCTGATACCACCAGCATTTAAAACATCTGAAAACATAAATGGAATAAATAAATGAATGAATAAATAAATGTAATGATAAAGGATTAAAAAATATGAGCAACAAGCACAGCATGAAAAATAAAATGGCTTGAAAAATGACACATAAAGATAGTTTTTAGGATCTTCCTTAGTTCCAGAAAAGTTTTCATGTTTACCTCTTTGGATCACATCTTGTAACATAATATCGATAAAACCCTATTTTATAATGCTTATTAATTTAAAAATTTTGAAGTAAAAGATTTAGGCACTAAATGCCTTGCAATAATGAAATATTTCATTCTTCTAAAATTGGAAGCTGCAAACGAATTGTACATTTTAGTTCAAAATATAAATCAATGCATAATTGAACTATTGGAAAATTCAAAATACTGTTTATTTTTCCAAAACTTCTATCAATAGACGATGGGATAAAAATCTACATCATTTACTTCTGTTGGTCATTAATTTTTATTTATTAAACTGTTCTAAATTCTACTCAAAATTTTAATGTTAAGAACTTAGAATCTAATATTTGACTGCAGGTGTATGTATGGTGCAGATGCATGTTGTGTAAAAACAAGTAACAATTTAACAAATGTTTAGTTACCTTTGCATTCTTTAGTGGTTTATTTGCTTACTTTTTTTTAAAAATTAAAAATAAGTGATTTGTCTCTAAAAATTTTCGCATTTTAAATTATTTATTAAATAAAATAAAACCATATAATTTATTTTTGAATGCTTATATCCTTTATTATAGAGTGAAAAACCCTCTAACTACTGAAGACATGCATAGCGGTTGTATCTATGTTACTGAGGACGGTATTTATGATGGTTTAACATACTCATCTCCTGAAAATTTTAAAAAAAATAGTCTGTTAAGAAAAAAAAAAAATTTTTTTTAAAGAGGGGGGGGGGATAATTCAAACTTTATTACATTTTTAAAATTTATTATGAATTTAAAAATTAAACAGCTATTGACAAACTTAAAAAAATATTATTGCAAAATATTACTTGGAAGTATCCTATTATCATACTTCAGTTATTGACTAATAGTCACACATTAAATTTATATAGCAACAGATTAAAAAATTTTATTTATTAACAGCACTTACTTTGACCACTACTCATTGTGGATTGTGCTTGAGAAACAATGTTAGATACAGTTTGGTTCAAGGGAATCTGAGGTGAATTTAATCTAATTGGCATATTACTAGGACCTATATTTAATTGTGCAGCAAGAACACTGGTTGTTGGGGGCGTAGATGTAGGAGGTGAAGGTGCTGCGGCTTGATTCCAAGTCATACGAGGACCACCTGTTAAGAAGAAAGAAAAAAAAGCTTATTATCTTCGCCTGAAAAAAGCTTCTTGGTTTTAAAATGGTTTAAAACAGAATAATAAAAAAAGAAAAATTGATAAATTCTTAACATAAAATGAAATATTAAAAAAAATAAATAAATAAATAACTAATATTACATACAGGTTACATTTACAACAAGATTTAAAAGAAAACAAAAGACCTATAATTCACATAATATTTTGCAACTAATGTTAGATTTAAGGAAGATAAATATTCTTCATTTATAATTTCTTTCCTTTATAATTAAATCTATCTTTCCTTTAAAATTGGAACTATTTTTAATCCTGATTTTAAAAAAAAAAATATATATATATATATACATAATACAGCTACATTATTTTAAACTTAGTAGTACAGATTCACTTTAATGAACAATCTAATAATAATATAGACACACACATACATATATATATATATACAAAGAAGAACCTGGACTGAACAACATTATTCGGACTGAAGATAAAATTTGTAAATAAGGGGATGTCGCTTTACCGGGGGACATGGTAAGTAAAGCGAGTCTACACTTTTTTTAAAATTTTCTTTTATCTTATAGTACACAATGCCAATTCCCAAGGCATCAATTTCTCTCTCTTATTCTTCATGTCCTTGGAAGAAAATTTTCAGTCTCTGCAGCACTATTGTTACTACATTGAACAATGAAATTTGATCGGAAGACTACCAATCATCTTCCCCTCTACTAGATTCCATAATTTCAGCTATTGAAATTTCTGATTTACAAGCCATCAGATTGCAAACACTCCATGAAGTCAATATCTGCATTCTTTTCTGAAAAGCCTTCTTCTCAGTCGAAACTGAAGTAAAATGACATTCTCTGAAACCATTTACGATAGAACCTTCAGAAACCTTGTTATAGTTGGACAATACTGAATTTAAAGCCGCTCACAAGTTTTTTTTTTAAATACCTAAGTATAGTTGTATAAGACAAACCAAGGTTGACCCAGCCTTTCAACCCTCCAGTGGGTCGATAAAATGAATATAAAGCAAGTTTGGGAGCTTAACACTGGGGGTTCCGACCACTCAACCAGAACAGCTGCTCTTGCACCCTAGAGCCCAAAGTTCAAGAAAACTGAGATGGGTACAGTAGGCCATAGCCCTTTATGGACTGTCATGCCACTGAGTTTAGTATTAGAGGATGCTTTGAATACCAGAATTTCTTTTACGTAAATAATATAGGAAATAACTATAGGGAACCGAGCTGAAAAGATGTTTAAAGCGGTAAATAATTATTCACAGGCAACGTATATCCGATTTTTGGGTTTAGATTTTTAAAAAATTATTGAATTGAAATAAAATTAATTAAACCACATAAACTCAAACAACTTGATAAAGAATTTACAGTTATAACTCTTGTATATGCCATTGCACATGACTAAAGATTTTCTCAACAGTGTTGTAAACAGCAAGTGTTTTTCCATTGTTTTGTTACTCTGCTTTTAAATTCTCTGATGCATAGTGAACACTTTAGCTGAGATAACATAGGTTTTAAAACATATTTCATTGGAGAATAAATGGAGAAAAAAAAATGTTTCATAGAATGAAACTTTAAGAAATACGGAGTGAAAATAATATTATAATATAAAAACTAGGCTTACAATTAGGAACAGGAGAATGGCCTCTTTGAGGTCTAATACCATCTGAGTGTTGAGGTGGTCCCTTATTAGTAATTGTAACATTGGGAGGGTTTGGCTAAAATAAAGGTAATAGATTAATAAATTGAGAAGATATTAATAAATTAGTAACCAAGCAAATATGTTTCAAAACAGAATTAATAATTATTCAGATAAAATACAAGTTTTATAAATGTTTCCCCCCCCCCCCCAATTAATTTTTAATGTTCCCCGAAACTTATGAAACACTGCATTAAAAGCAAACTTCAAAATATTTTGTTATTAAGTAAATAAAAATAATAACATTTTGGATCAGTTTCCAAGTTTATTTGGGAAGTTGTTTAATAAAAAAAATAACACAATTCTCTTAAAACTTCTCTGCTACATGAAGAAAGATCCATGGCAATTTAAAGAAGATACTCCACATAGTTAGATGTTAGCAAGTGTATTCACAAAGGGGGTCAAGAATGTACACAAGCTCACTTTAGAATTTCATTTAGGATAAAAAATTTTGCAGAGTGCATAAATTGAATCAAAACAAAGTCAAACTTAGGTTACTGTTGAATAGAATAAAAAAAGTAGAATTCAATGTTTTCCTTTTGAGATAATTACTTAGTTACACAAGAATTAGTAATGATTTTATTAAATTCAAATAATTTTGTCAAAAATGTTAACTACTCCTCTTAGATATTAAAAAAAAAAAAAAAAAAAATCACATTTGTGCTTTATAGTTTAAATTTAAGAATCTTTATGTATACAACTTACATTACTCAACAATTTATTATTTTTTTTTCTTTTGTACTATTCATATTTTAGTATTCTAGAACAAAACATTTAATATTTTTCCAATTTCAAGAAATAATAAACAACCCACATTGAACTTGAAAGAATAACAATTTTAATATTATAATACCTAGTTTTTGATGGCAGTTTTATTCAATCAGAGAATTTCATATAATAAAAATGTAATAAATACAATTTATACCTGATTCATAGAATTGAGATGAGATGAAGGCATTGAAATACCAGTTCTTTGAGGCAATGCCTGATTGGGTTGTGCAGGCATAGAAGATTGGCCGTAACCACCTAATGGAGACTGTCCCGTACTAGGAGCTTGTAAAGTAGACTGAACGGAATTTTGAGATGACATTGTTCCACTTTGACTTTCTGAAGTGGGCCATTCTAATCCCCCAGGATTGTAATCTGAAAATTAAATATATAAAATAAAGATTCAATGTTTAGTCTAATGATACAATTTCTCAGTTAACAGAGTATACAAGTTGAGCTAATAATTAATAATTTTAAAATAGTTGACTAAAAATCCGTTTAGAACTAGCCATTTAATTTACAGGATATTACATCAAATGTTAAAGGAAAAGTATATCAGTCAAAATCTCTTAAATGTTAAAAGATCTTGGCATTAAGACAAACAAAGAATAAGAGACATTAACTACTTATAAATCAGATGCAATCAAACTTTTCCTTTTTATATTATTAGTTAACATTTATAAAGAACCATTTTATACACACCAATTGGGAAAAAGAAAAAACATAGCCTTCACGGATCAAAGTCACGCTTTTCTTAAACATGAATCTTAAAAACTTTCCATTAGGAGTTGACATTATTTTGTATTAAAATATATAACCTCCTTATCTTTTATATTAATAATCTATAATCCTTCAAAATCCATCAGAATTTTACCTATTTAAAAATAAAATACATACTCTGTGTATTGGGTTGTTTAAATCCAGCAGTCTCCCTAGGATGAGGCGGTGAGCTGGTAGCTGGTCGTTTCTGAGCAGTGGATGTTGGACTACATACAGAAGCAGTAGTAGGTTTGTTGTCCATCAAAGGAGGACTTATGGGCCTCTCTGAAAATATTAAAGTTTGCCATAATACTTTTATTGGAAAAAAAAAAGAAATTAAAAAAAGAATTAGGGGATAAAAATGCTTAATTAGGAATATTTAAAATAATTTTGCTGACATTTTATTGCATATTTTAAATTACTTTAGAAAATTACTTAGGAATGATTACTTAATGTATGATACTATTATTTTGCACTAACAAGATACCTTTCTTTCAAATATTTTAATCTCACAGACATATTTATAGGCACACAAAAATATAAAAAAATACGATGATAATTAAAATATACTTAGTTATGTAACATTAACTTCTACTATAATTAATTAGTCTTATTTTGTCACCTACAGCTTGAAAATTAATATTTTAGAAAATTAATAAAAGAAAAGCATTATCAATATGTAATCTATTCGTTATTAAGTTAGATAAATCAGTCTATTTGAAAAGAGAGTTAAATGGTAGATTAATCATTTAACTGTAGACTCTAATTTGAGTTTGGGGTGGAGCATGGCATCTTTCTAAAAGGGAAAACTTGTTTTTCCTTAATAAGAAAATACACTTCACTATGTTTTTATTTTTTTAAAAGAACAAATTTGACTAACTATTAAAAAGTTAAAAATCAATATAAAAGAAAAACACATTTAAAGACCATATAAGAAAATTAACCAACCTTGTAATTGGTAACCACTGAGAAGTATACAATGTCGACTATCCTTAGCATAATTCTTTGTGGTGATTTGTTGCATGTCTCCACCAGCCTAATTCAAGAAAAACAGTAAATATATGAGTGAAAACAATATTAAATAATATTTGTACATTAATGTTTATTGATATCATATTTGTCAGTCCACTCTACACTGGTTTAGCAAGTGTGATATCCTGCAAATAATTGAACAATAGATTCAATCTTACAATTATTTCGAGTTGCTTCAAAAAAAAAAAAAAAAACAGCTCAAAGATTGAAGCAATAAAAGTATTAAATTTTGCAAAACTTGAAACTTTTTTTGGGACTTTAAAACCTTTTTTTATATGGACTTTCACTAATCATCTTTTTTTAAAATTTCTTATAATAATTATATAATAATTTTTTTAAAATTTCTTATAATAATTCTTTTCTTATAAGTAATTAACCAATAATCCTACATATAAAATAATTTTTATTACATATGTTAGATCAGCATATTTAAGAATTTGATCTGGAGACAATACTAGACTTTTTCAACATACTTTCTAAAAATTATAATTATCAATAAATAAATATAATGTACCTTTTCATAAATTCTGTAAAAGGCAGGAATCTTCCTCAAAGATAACACACTGAAGTTTATGTGGCGCTAAAACAATAAGAAAATAACATATATTCACATAGGCCTAATTTAGGACTAATGAAAAAAAAAATAAAAAAAACTGATGATTCTCTATTTTGATGATAATTAATCTTATGATTATAAATTCTTTTTGTACCCAGTAGTAGCATAAAAGTAACTTAAAAGTTTCAGATTCAACACAAACACTTACTAATTATCAACATTATTTTCAAAAGAAGTTTCAGTTAATTTTTAAAAATACTTTAAGAGGCACTTTTCACATAAGTATTCTCAAATCATGACAGTATTAAAATAAAGAGTATTTAACATTCAATAAGATCTGCTTTAAATATCATGCTCAAGTAATCTTTGATATTTTTATTAATGAATGTTATCTGTAAATGAGTAAGCAATCTTGATAAACCCTAAATCAAAATCTAAAGAAAAACACATTTTCGAGTTTACGCTAAATTTATTGAAAAAAATACAAAACCACTTTTCCCAAAAAATTTAAAAGTATGCAAAAAAAAAAAAAAAAAAAAAAAAAAAAAAAAAAAAAAGAAAAAAAAAAAAAAAGAAAACCATATTATTCATTGTCTCCCAATTATACTGAAGGGATAAATTTTTTCAACTACACCTTTTTTAAAGAAAAACAAGATTACAAAGAAAAAAAAATAATCAAACAAATAAAATTATCTATTACACAAGACCAAACTATTAAACCCAATGTGATCAGTGTAAAACTATGTCTCTTTCAGGAAACAATTTTAAAGTTGCATGTTATAAAAAACACTCTGCATTTTAAATAAGATTACTTAATAGTAGAGTTTTTCTACCAACAAAATATATGTGTTAACATTGTTAAAAATATTTTTACAAATATAATTCTTTTATAATTCTCATTTCTTATTTTTATCAATATAACTCAGAATTTTGAGAGTCTTTTTTCTATAAAATGAAAGATCCTTTAACAACAATACCCCATCTGGTTTTACAAGTTATTCTCCTTTTTTTTTTTTTTTTTTTTTTTTGAATTTAAGAATTGTCTTAAGAATTTTGTTATTTTTACTTGTAAGTGAAAATAAGCACATAGAAAAAGGGGAAATAAGCCGTTGTGGTTCTGTCTTTAAAAAAACGGCAACACAGAGGGCTTTAGAACCGCATCAATGCACCTTGAAGGTAAATTTCAGATATTTTATCTTTTTGTTCGAATTGTCTTAAATATAAACTTCTTTTCATAATGGAACAATATTGATCTTCATTTGAATTTGTCATTCCTTCATTCGAAAACAAATTAAAATAGTTTACTACTATGAAAGTGGACATAAAATTATGCTTACATCCGCCATTGTTGCTGCTAATTGTTCAGTCATTAAACCAGAATACGCAGAACTTTCCAGAGCAGGGAGTGGATAAGGAGGAGAGTTACAAATCAAGATGCAATGTTTCTGAGTTTTAATACTTGAAAATAAATAAATAAAATGAAAAATATTAATTTTAGAATAATATTAAAGTCAATGGAACTTTTGATATACAATATTTACACATTTATAAATCAAAAAAGTAAATAATAAACAACTATAATTGAAAATTTTTTTTCTTCACAATGTGGAAAGTTAACTCAGTTAAAAACACTATTAAAGAATAAAAACTATACCCCTTTTATAAACTTGGAAAAAAAAGAAAAGAAATTTCAATGATACAGGTAAATACTTATTATATTTAGAACAACAAAGGGAATTTAATAGTAGTTAATATTATTAATACTACCACTCAATTAAATGTCTATTAAACTAACAAAGTTCTATAAAGATGAAATTAAATTAAAAACACAAATACGTAAATAAATTACCAAAAACTGAACATATTTACCAATTTAATGTATTAATATTAGGTAAGAAGACAATGAGTTCTATTATTATTAAAAGGGAGATTATAAATTCTATATCAAAAATTTTGATAATAGAAAAAAGATTTATGTATGCTATGAAAAAACAATATAAGGTACTTAAAAACATTATGAGATGAAAAATACACCCTTTTAAACTTAAAAGTTATTGAAACCACAGGTAAAGAAATATGTTAAAGAAACATTATAATTCTAAAATTCTATTATTTTTCAAAATCAGGGTGGTAGGAATTAAGCAGTTTAGTTTTGTAAGATGTAGAAATTTAGCAATAATTAC
This sequence comes from Parasteatoda lunata, assembly GCA_949128135.1. Classification (NCBI taxonomy): domain Eukaryota; kingdom Metazoa; phylum Arthropoda; class Arachnida; order Araneae; family Theridiidae; genus Parasteatoda; species Parasteatoda lunata. Next base: position 86,887,211 of record OX421971.1, on the reverse strand, counting down.
TTGATTCATAAATAGGAACAAAAAAATTTACAAGAAGTTTTTAATGAGATGGACATAAACAAGTTATTTGCAGCAGTGTGCCATCCATTATCAAATATCATTTAAAAAAAAAAATGGGATAACAAATAAAACATTAAGAAACTGTAATCTTTATAAGTGCAAATGCAAAAATTACAAAGTAATTTATAAAAAATAACAATAAATATTATGAGAAACGTTCAATAGGACAAACATCAATCAATTTCCAAACGTCAATTAAAAAATTGTAATTAGGAAATGAAATGGAAAAAAAAACAGTGAAAATTGACAACTCCATAATAGAGCATTTGTTCCTAAATTATATGCCTAAAAAAACATAAAAATGAACTAACTTGCTATCTCTGATTGTATGAAAATCATCGAAAACTTGAAGTGCTGTGCTTAATCCTTCAGCAATATGACTGTGGGATTCACCAGCTCCACCAATGAATCTAAAGTTCAAAAAAGTATGTATCATTTGTATAGAAATAACCATATACCGAAAGCATAATACATTATTATAAATTAAAATAAATAGACTATAAAGTAAGATAAATCTATGGTTTTAAATATATTCTCATCTCTGGCAACTGAATTATTTCTAGAGACATTTTATTTTGGCATTTTTCAAATTACTAAAAAAGAACATTAAAATATATAAGAAATAATGAATACTGGTGAATTTTACACATAGTGTACAAAAAAATTTTGGTACAATAATGGAGGAAAGTTTGGGTTAATTAGAAATATTAAAAATACTTCTAAATCAGAACAAATTTATTTTACATTATATTTTTTTTTTTAAAAAGAAGCTAAAAATATTTAATATATCTATATTTTGGTTTAGGCCACAAAGTTTTAAATGTGCATATGTACTCCATGGTGACATTGTTGCAGAATGTTACAGAAAGATATCTCATTAGGGAAACAAATTTTGGCCTCCTTTACAGCCCAAATTTTGCAAGAAACAAAAGTTGATCTGCAGAAAAATTTCCCACTAGAATTTCTTGAATGTAAAATTTTTTTCAAAAAATTGCTTTCTTAGTACACTGGAGTGGAAGGAAACATTACTAACCCTATGGAGCCTTCAACACTGAATGCTGTACACTTTTAGAATCTTCACATGAACAAGATTCGGAGAAAGTTTATATTTTACAACATAGTAGACAAATGGAATACAAGAGCAAATTGTTTATCATGATTCAAAATGATTAAGTAAAAAATATATTATGTAATGCTCACCTTTTAGATTTATTTTTTTCATTTGAAGAGTCCTTTTAAATTTTTTTTCAGTTAAAAATATTACTTCAAGTAAAAATTTAGACCTAAGCTATGCAATTTAGAAATTTTTTTTATATACTACTTTAATCTATACACGTAGGTCTTTTTCATAAACACAAAACTCTTCGAGTAGTATAAATTGGTTACATATACAGGGACTGTGTTAAGCATTTCAAATTATTAGCCATTAAATTTGCCAAATATATCAAAAGTATTTGCCAATTTTCGAAAGACAGATTTTAAGATTTCAAAATGCAAATCTTAAAATTTTTTCATGATTAATATTTTTGGACCCAATTTTAATTGGTTGTGTGACGCATCTACCGAAAATTACCGTAATCAAATAAAAAAAATACAGATTTGTTTAGAATAATTCATTTTGTCCTAATTTTGAGGATCGAGTTATATATATAATATATATATTTATTTATTCCCAGTAGAAAAGTCATTCGCCAAATTTACGATTTTATCTCATTTGGCAAGATGGCGAATGCTTAGCGCGAACCCTACATATATATTTATTACTATTAAAAATATAAAGCATAGAAAGATATTAATGATAGTGAGGTTTGTTGCAGAAAGCCTAAAAAATTACCGACACAGGGAATATATACATGTATGTATTAAAAGTACCTCTCTAAAAAATGTACATAAAATTGTACACAAAACATCTTAGAAACAAATAAAAATTTTGAAAATATTTATTTAAAGAATACTCACTTAATTTTCTCTAACCATGTTAAGAATTTATGAGTACTTGGAGTTGGACCAAACACAGTCGCAGCAGTTTCTGGAGCACAATCAGCAGCCATAAATACAACCAGTGCATACATGGTGCAGTTGGTCTGTAACAAATAACCAAAATAGTTTATTTTTTTCTTAAAAGGCTAAAATTTAGATAAAACTTAAAATATAAATGAAATTGAAATTCTTACATCACAGCCACAATCACGATCATCAGCAGGACCTCCATTGAAGTATCTAAAATATATAAAAAAAGATAAATATATAAAAAAAGATAAATATTTAAAATTGAAATAAAAACGTTTGTTCAAATATTTGCAAACACTGAAAAAAAAAAAAAAAATCCAATGTATACAAATAGCAACACAATTCTGTCATTTAAAATTAATGTGATGTCTTTTTATAGATGTTGCATAGTTCATTTCAAATTTATATGAGTTTCTTTAAAAAGTTTAAAATATTACTCAATAGTATTTATCATTGACTTCAATATGCAATAGTAAAATGTCATTTACTTATTGCTTTTAAAAATGATTCAAAGTTGCTTATTATAATATCTTACAGTTTTAGAAATTTATAAACAATATTAAAATTTTAAAATCTGAAATAAAATTTATTACATTCATCCTTTTTTTCAATTAACAGATGTGAAAAAGATCAGGTGTGAAAAAGTAGATGCTTATTAAAAAACAAGAAAAAAAGTACTCTCAATTTACTTTAAAAATGTTTATACGCAATTCTCTGCAAGTAATACAGCTAATACTACAAACTACAACAATCTTACAACAACAATTAATACTACAACAATCATCAATCAAGCTACACTTATAATTAGGAATATTAACTCCCTCATTGAAGGAAAAAGTACAGATTAATTAAAAAGTAACACAATGAAATTTATAGAAATTTAAGGGGTCTGGTACATTTCATCGATTAGTGCAATAGTATCTCCAAACAAGAACAATACAAAAATTTCAAATCAAACATATAATATTAGAGCGTTATAAAAAATTAATGAAATAGTAACATCACACCAAACAGGTGATTTTAAAAATATCATGGAGATCGCCAAAGAAAGCAGACTAATTTTTTCAGCAAAGCTCAACTAAATTTGAACCATTTCAAATTAATTATGCTACTGGGAATTTATGTAATTTTTTTTAATAAAAGATAGTGTTAATAAATTATGGAAAAACTTACTCTAAAGTAGGAATAATGTAGTTAGTTTTTAAACTTTCAAAGTAGGGACTTAGATTTGCTGTCCCTTCCATGACAACAACAACATCAGCTTGCCAACTACTTTGATCTGCTACAACCATGATGAAATAATAATAAACTGCAAATAAATAGTATTTTAAAAATATGACAAGTAATCTTAAGTTTACGACATAGAAGACACAAGTTTTCATCAGAATAATAAAAGCAAAATAGAATTAACAAAGCTGTAAATGCAAAATGACAATTCATTATGAGAAATTTCTAATGGTTATCTTATATAAAATTATCAGCATCTTTCCTACTTATATTTTTAGTTTAACTAAAATGAATAATAGTTAAAAAAAAAAATACTTAGTCTATTGTAATCTTTAAAAACTTTTTTCACTTTTGAACAACGAATTATATTTTCATCCAAGTAATGAACATTACAAACATGTACAGTTTCAGAAACCTCATAAAATATTATATACAGTATCTTAAGAATAACCCTTGTAACAGAAACACAGAATGTTACAGTTCTAACAGAAAGAAATTTCACTTGGGGGGAAAAAAAATTCCGAAATTTTTTTTTATGCAAATTTGTTTTCAAAAGATTGTCTTACTTGCAAACTAGAAGATACGAAAATTCACTCCAATGTGTGAATTAGATCATTGCTCAGTTATTAAAATTAATATTTTCATGATTTTTTAAAAATGCCAACCAGATCCGTCAGAATCGATTAGAAGTTCGAACAGGTTAATCACTTTTAGACATGCTCGACTTACGCTGATATTGCAGTAAATCCTTATCATGTTTCAGTAATTTTTTTACAGTTATTGGTATAAATTGTGAAGCTCTTTTTTTTTTTGAAAAATGCTTTTCTAAGAAAATTTTATTATGTCATGTGAAATTAAAATCACACATTTGAAATCCCCTTTAACGTGACGATTTTTCCATTTTTTTCAACAGTTCATGTTAATCATTTCCATTTGGTTTTAAAAATTCAGGTATTTTTCTGTAATATTATTACAAGAGGTGAAATTTAAAATGCATATTTAAATTATCACATTTAAAAACACCCAGTTTACAATGTCAGTATCATAAATTTAGGTGGTGGATTGATTTTTTATTATTATTATATTTTTTTTGCAGTTGTTACTAATCCCCCTTTTACATGGTTTTTTTAAGGACATGATATATTTCATATAAAATGGGAAATTTTAATTGTGTATTTACTTTGTCATGCAATGATTTTATTGTTTTTTTCATTGATATTTTGACAGTTTCTGCTATTAATTTCCACATAATTTTTAAAATCTGACATTTTTTAATACAATAATAACTTACAAGTGGATTTTGAAACACATATTTGAGTACCCCTTTTTAAGAGTCTGGTTGGCGCGATTTTATCATAAATCTACCTAATTTTGTTTCAGAAATTATTGTTACGGATTTCCCGCTTTTTACATTTTCCCCTTGTCATATTGATAACTTGTAAAATGTGAAAAAAAAAATAATTAATGTTTTTTGTCTCTTTCAAAATGGAAGAAAACAGCCATAATATTAGAATAAATATTCGTTTATACGTTGATGATAAAATTATTTTATATTTACTATTAAAAACAAGTTATCTACAGTTTTATTCAATTTGTGGAGAGGTTTTTTTTAGAAACTCAAAGTGCTTCTGTTGTTTACTAGCAATTATTATTGTTAAAAACAAAATTACTAGCAATTATTATTGTTAAAATTGTCTTGCTAAAAGATATGAATACTAAAGAAGTTCAAAGCTTTACTCAATGGAAGAGGGGGGGAGGGAGAGAAGACAGTGACATTTGTCCCAGGACCCGTAAGAAATTTTCCTTAAGAAAAAGTTATGTTTTCTAAATAGATTTTTTAATAAAATATTATGGAAAATTCTCTTATGTGTCGTCTATAAAAACTACAACTTTGAATAAAGACTCGTAAAAAATTCTAGTAAATATGAAAATAAAAATTTTGTGTTTTGAGGAAGGGGTCTAAAATGGGCCCGTAAACCTGTGTCCAACCTTGCAGAGGTTGGCCAGACAAAGCTACGAAAATTCTGCAACAAGGATAATAATAAGAAGAAAAAACTGTTTTGTGAATTTATTGGGCATGACATTCTCAAACATGAATTAATATTTTTCTTTTTAACAGGATAAATCTCTATGAAATAAAAAAGCTTAAAAAAGTAGAATGACTAAAGGCTGAAAAGTTTAATGCGTTATTCATTATAAGCTATTCAATGAATACAACACTTATTTAAAAAAATTCTCAGTTATATTGATTTTCCTAAAAACCAGACGTAATATAATAATTTAATTGGTCTGAAAATTAAAAACAAGTCTACAGAGCAAAAAAAAAATTTTTGCTTACATACATTTGCTTTATACATACATAATTGATGTAATTATTTCTATCCAAAGGTATATCAACAGTAATTATTGCTAAGATTAAACAATTTTAATGGCACAATAAAATTTACTAGTTTTTCTTCTTTATCACAATTAGCTATTCAGGGGTCTGTCTAGGTTTTTCTGAGAGGTACCTATTTTGTGAAAATTTAGACATAATTTGTGAAAAATTAAATTAAAAAATCAACACAAAAATATGGATTTTTCGTATCTTAAGGGGCACACAAATAAAATTTTAAGAAAAAGTATTCAGTGAAACTACTGTTTTTCCTATAGTTGAATTTGTGAAGGTACCGCTAAACGGTAGTAAATTCGGCCTGGACAGACCCCTGCTATTGTACATTTCATGGCTTGTAAGCACTTGATTAAAAAAGTTTTTCATGCATGAATAAAATATCAAAATTATAAATATAATTTGTGTCATAAATTTATTGTTCAAAATTAATGTAAAATGCATTTTAACAATAAAATGGTTTAATTTAATTTCAAAAATAATTTTAAATAGTAGCACGACACAACATTTAAAGTAAAATAATTCTAATCTATTATAAAACACACGCTGCTATTTTATTCTAGCCTCACATTAATCATGTATTTCAATTTAGCAGTTTAACTTTGCTATTTTATTCTAGATTCCCATTACATTAATCATGTATCTCAATTTAGCAGTGTAACCTTAGTTTTGATCTGAAAGTATCAATAACTATAAAAATTTAAATATTTATTTATTATAATACTTTAAAAATGCCTCTCATAATGAAACTCAATGAATTAAGCGTTTAAAAAATTAAACTGCATTTTATTTTTCATGAATGCTTTATATCACACACAAGTTTTATAATATATTAATTATACTATGATTATATGTTTTGATCAACAAAAACTGATTTGTCTCAATTTATTCTAAAATTAATAAAACATGTCATATGATAGATAAAGTAAAGTAAGAGCAGAGGAGAATTCTTTTACATTTCACTTATTTTATAATTTTTATGAAGGGTTCACTGAAATAGTAAACTGATTATTACTTATAATAAGCATATTTAAGTGACATTCACAGATTTGTAGATTTATAACTAGAATTAAATTCTATTCTGTTAAAGCTCGATTAAAAAAATATCTCGAGAATGAGTCTAATTTGAGAAAAAAAAATGGCTTAAATGCAAATATTTTGAACTTATAAAGTAACTTCAATTAAAAGTAAATAAACATGAAACAACTATACACTAAATTTATTTTTAACCAGCGTGTTTTAAACAATGATCCTTCATTTTCACTAAGGACAGAACTGATTGTACTTTAGTGTAGAATGAATCACTTACCAAAAACAAAAACTATAAATTTATACAATTCAAAGATCACATGCTACGTGTATATTAACAGCACATAGTTTGAACAGAGTTAAATACTTTTAACAACGAATTAACGAAAGATAAGTTAATAACATAGCATTTAGTAATAGACACCAATCGATCTCGTTATTCGGGATGCTTGCTTACAGCTACAAACAACAGTGGCGCAGATGTTTCTGATACTTATGTGAAACGGTTCTAGCTGCTTATTTCTGTGTGACACAAAATAGATAATACTGGAATATTGGAGCATTCCAACGAGTAAGAAGAGCAAAATAAGAAGCATTCTCACTGTACAAATTCTTTGTGTGATTCTCGTATGCGATACCACGTAAATGCGATTACTGAATCACAAGAAATTACACTTTTTTCACATGCGAACGAGAATCCCTGATTGGCGAGTTTTTCGGGGGTAATTATTTCGGGAGTATTATTGTTGGAACTTGTATTATTACCGAAGTTAGCATAAGCAGATCTGGCAACAAGAAGAGACGATATTAAGAATACGAAATAAAGTTTAATTATTTTACGTTTATATTACGTTTTAGTTACTTAAGATTACGATAAATTAGATCCTGTATAAGCAGCGATTAAGAATCTTTATTGAGTAACAACAATTATTGTTCTCATTAAATTTGGATCTCGAAAAATCGCAGGGAGTAAGAACTGACGATCGCAACGCTCGAATGCGTCACCTGGGGAGAGACCGGTTTCATGCTTTTGGCCATCCTCCCTTCCCTCTTCTCCTCTTTTCAGTTGTATAGGAATGTACTACGATATTTTCCCTTTTCGTATTAGTTTTACTTTTAAATTAATAAAACTGTTTTTTGAAACATCCGAGATGCTTTTCCTTAGAACTATTTTTAATGTAGTTTTCAGTTCCATATAGTTTTCCAACTTAAAAGATTTTAATCTATATGAAAATTAAGAGAGAAACTAACGTACTTCCTTCCTCTATGACTCTCCACATGCTAATGGGGAAAGCATGCGAAGTGTTGCCATAGGTAGAGAGTTCTGCTATACGCCACCTGCAGCCTATTTCGATTACTAATAGTCCTATACGTGTAGTTTGGAAATATTCGCTCGATTGTGTGGGGCAATTCAGTAGATCAGACTGATTTTGCAGGGTAGAAAAAAACCAGTCACTCTAGAATTGCAGAAAAAATTTTGAATGATGGAAAATTTTATGATCTCTTAAAGAGGTAGGATATTTTATTTACATCGTACTAGAGGTGCACAATGGGCTATTGGCGAAGGAGTAAATATAAAAAAAAAGGAAAAAAATCGAGGCATCACAGATCAATTAATGAATTGGCCTGTGATGCCTTTTTTAATTTTTTTTTTTATAAAAATTTAAAGTACTGATGAAAATTATAACATAACATTTTAAACTCAGTTGTATAACATATTCGTACCACTTTATTTTAGAACTAGCGTTGAGATGTTGATCCATATCGAATTTGCTATATACCTATAATTTTTATGCCAACTCAGAAGTCAGGATGAATTTTCGATCAAACACCCACACAGCCACAAATATCCACAACACATCTTAGAGATATCTCTTGGATAAAAAAACTGGACATTGCCATATCCATCAGAGATCCCAGAGACATCTGAATATCCATGAAATATCCAACAGAAATCCAGGGGTCGCATCTGTGTGATGTCTAGCAGATATTTGGATATTGATGTCTGCTGCATATCCAAGAGACATCTGACAGATATCTTTGACCTACCATGGTTATCCAAGGGATATCCTAAGTTAAACATTGATATCTCTCTTACATCGTTCAGATGTCTGTTATATTTAGTTTCTGGATATCCCAAGGATATTCTTTTAGATATCTCAGAGACAACCCTGAATGTCTGAGACATTTTCATTTACTAAAGTATTTAAAAAATGCATCTTTACTAAATTTGTATTATTTATTATTAAACGATACAAATTTTTAATTGAGCATTTCTTATTAAATTGAATTTATCTTGTATTATGAGTATATTTAGATTGTATATCATGTAAGTTTTGAGGATATTAATTGCAAAATGTTAGGATATATGTAAAATACTCTCATAATACCTGATTTACTTTATTTGACAAATCGTTTCAGAATTTTAATTTGAAATATTTGTATATTTTAAATTAATTTTTGCTTTGATTGCTAGCTTAAGAAGTTTATTAAAACAATTAATTTTATAAAATGCTGAATTTAGTAAAATTTCATTGAAAATTTTTTTTTTCCACGGGTATTGTAATATTCAGAATTAGTGTTTTAAATTGGAAACGTAATTACAATTCAATGCATAAACATTTTTATTGGAAGAAAAGAAGTGGTTGTATTTGAAAAATAAATAGTTGAAGGAATAATATGAAAATATTTCAAAATTCTGAATTTTTTCAATTATGAAAAAAATTTGTAAGACATCAATGATTCATTTTCTAAAATTAAAAAGTTAAATTAACTTTAAGAAATGTTTAAATTATTATTATGAGCTTTAATTTAAATTAGAAAAAAAAGGAACATTTCTGAAACTGAATTTTTTTTTATATTTTCATGCTTATTGAAAAGGGTGTTAAAAAAATATGGGTATAAATCTAAACAATCATATATAAATAGTTTATTTACAAAAAAGTAAATTCACAATTTAAAATTTTTTAATGAGGAAACATTTCTTGCTTTTGCATGCCGCAACCAGTTTTTTTTAATAGATTTTTCAATTTCATGGTCTGTTGCATTATCTTGGATCGAAGGATTTCTCCTCACAGCACCTAAAAACAGAGTAATAACATAGCATAAGTTTTAGAAATGATCGAAATTAAATATTTATGAATGACATTCAAGAAAAATATTTATTCTTTCCTTAACAGATTTTTTTTACCCCTCCATTCTCAATTAGAATTTTTTTAAAATAAAAATACTAGCTAAAATGTGAAATTTTTTTTATGCAGTTTACTTTGTTCACAGAAATGAGTAAAAATAAAAAATGTGTAAAAAAGTTGAATGTGATTTTTCAAATAGCAATTACTCTCAATAAATTTTAACTTTTTAATTGCATACAGAATGATATGCACTATTTTGCCACTATAATGTACACATTTATCTTTTCTATAATCTGATTAAAAGCAATAAGCTAAAACTAATTTGATTGATAAAAATAGTAGGAATTATGGAGAAGTCTACCAGAAAGAGCATAAAAATCCTTTTAATTTATACTAAGAAAAAAATTCTAAAATGTGTGCCGGTGAAAATAAAAAGATCAGTGGTTAAATTATTAGCATATTAGTTCCAAACATTTTTGTTGCAACCCTTCTCCATATTTTTGCTTCTTAAAATTTACCGAAATGTACTTTATCATTTAAGGATACAGTAATAATACAGCATATATAGTCAAATGCATGCGTATACAGCATATGCGTAGTCAAATTTTTCAACAAAAAATGAGCACTCATAAAATACTTTTTATCACTTTTTCAAAAAAATACAAACACATTTTTAAAAACTTAAACAAGTTTCGGTTAAATACTGCAAAGAAAATTGGGAAAATCACGTTTATTTTTTATTTTAGTAATTTGAGACAATAGGTACGCTAAAAAAAATCTCTTTTTAAAAAATAGAAAACTAAGCACGTTTTACAAACCCACAATAAAAATAAAAAAAACACCTTAAATGGCTTTTAAAATATGAAAATCAAAAATAAGCATCTTTTAGCACTTTTTAAAACTGCTAGGCAACCTGTTATGTTAGAAAACGAAGGTAGATTTCATCACACTTTATTACCTAACTTGGTTATATATATTAGATAATTATTTTTCAAATTTAAAATATTATTTATATAATAACTGAAAAAGAAAAATCTTTTGTTATGCATAATTCTTGCATCCTGTTAAAAAAAAAAAATATATATCAGGGAAATTACAGGAAAAATAAATCTCACAATATTTTTGCTTGGAAAGTTTTATTTTTTTATTGACCAAAAAGAAGAAACTCTATTGATTTTTTTCTTTTATCTGGAAAAATATGATTTTTATAAATGTATGTTTAAAAAAATGATAGGATTGTTAAAATTTTTATTTCAGAAAAATTTCCAGAATAAAAATTTTAATACATGTTTTTAAATATAAGTGTATGTATGTATGTGTGCATATATACATATATATATATTTTCCTTTTTATCAAATTAAAATCAGCTCATAAATAAAAATGTTTTATACTTCTTACGTCATTTTGATTTATTTAATCAAATCGGTAAACATATAAAATAAATGAAAATTTTGTTGAAGATTTGTAACATATACTATTTTTAATTTCAAAATTATTTTGTTTAGAAATGGGAGTTTTAACAGTGTCTAGCATTGGGTCTGGTAATAGGTTTAGGTAATATGAATAAGCTTTAACATTCCAAAGTTGGTAAAGAACAATTGTATCAGATTGAATTAATGTATATTCAAATTTTACATCCAGATCTGGGCTAGAAACCAAAGGGAGAAAAAAAGTAAGAAAAGAGCAAGGAAGTAAATAATAAAATAGTGAAATGTACAGCACTCTGAGGTCGTACCTGAGAAGAACAAATTAATTCAATAACAAAAATTATACATAGTTCATCACATCCTATTGAATCATATACAAACATCGTGTGTTAACTGGTATATACATACCAGTTGAAATTGCATTTGGAGGGGGAAAAAATTTATATGGCAAATCCAATCTGAAGAAGCTTCAGTTAGCTACATAACAAGTTTCCCAACTTCATACGCTTTTAAAGGAGGCCACACCTATCCTTTTGTTGACAACCAGGTCACTGGCACAACTGTAACCTCATCTGTCAATAGAAATTTCACAATTACAAAATTGGTCGGCATTATCTGTATATTGCAAAATTAAAAATACTATTGAACAGTTACATATTTCAGATATATACATGAATAAAGAAATTACAATATTAAAAAAAAATTAAAATAAAAAAATTCTTAGTTTATGATTTTTTTAAAATTAAAAGCTATATATACAATGATGATCCATTACATTCAAGCAATCATGTCTGTGCATGGAAACATTGTTTTGATACACTTGGTCATTATCCATATAATGCAAAATTAAACATACTTTTGAACATTTACATATTTCAGATATATACATGAATAAAGCAATTACTATAAAAAATGAATATAGGATATAAAAACTATCGCGAAATCAATAGTTGCCAACAATTAGACAGAATGATTACCTTAAAAAGTAAATACTCAGTACAGATTCCGATTTTGAAGACTCAGACAGCCTACCTACATCAGTAACAATCAATGATGCATTAATTTTTGTGTAAACTTCAGAATGAATACGTTTTTTAATTTTGGGCATACCTGCCAAATGAAATGTTACACACAATAATTTGTAAGCTAACTGACATGGAAATTCAAAAATCTAAGCATACATTTCAGAGATAAGCAAAATGCATATAGGAAAAATAAAAATGACAATATAAGCAATAGGAAGAAGAAAAAAATATTTAAATACAAAAACTCTTACTTACTTCAACAATAAATGATTTTTATATCAAAAAGAGATTGTAAAATGAAAAAAAGACGCTTAAACTGAATTCTGCGGTTTCGTATTTGGTATCAGGTTTCAGTTTTTTCTGAGTACGGTTAGAATTATAGTTATCTAAGAATATTAAAAAATTCAAAATTCAGTTTTAATTCAGAATAAAAAATCTGCATCAGAAAAAGAAAATTATATCAGAGTTTAGAATTGTAAATAAAAGAATATCTATATCCAAAAACTGACATCTGTGAGATATCGAAAACTGGATCTGCGTCAGCTATTGAGTACCATTTGAAACGTCTCTTAGGCATTCTACAGACATCCAGTGATTCATGTCTTAAACTGATCTATATTAAATATCCAAAAGATATCCAAAATGTCCATATCTAGGACTTAGATATGCCTGGATATCTCTATAATAACCAAATTACCCTATCCTCTAGATATCCAAAAATGATATCTCAGAGATGTCTAAAATATCCAACTCATGGACTTAGATGTGCTTAGATATCTGTAAGAAGTCTGGAACATATCCAAATATCCACTGGATATTTGGATAGGTAACAGACGTGTTTGGATATCCCTGGGATAACCGTGGCTGTGTGGGCATATGAATAAACTCGACTTCGAGGTCAGCTTTTTGTATAAAACGGCCGGCTTTTTGTATATGAGTTAGTCCTTCACGGTCGAGAAGAAGACAACTACTAAATCCTTCAAAGGTAAAACAAAACTTACAAAAGTCTACAGAAATCTTATAATTGTTATAATATCAAAAAACATCAGGCTAAGGACTGTTATTCCATTAGGAAAGTGGATACTCGGTTGAGGTGAAATATATATATATAAAAATGAATGTCTGTCTATCTGTCTGTCTGTCTGTCCTTTATAGACTCCTAAACCAACCGACAGAAAGCGAAGAAATTTACCCTACAGATAGTTCAAAGCACGAGGAAGGTTTCTCTCGACATTAGAACATTCTGCGAAAAGCCGTTCCAGCGGTATCAGCGAAAATCGAAATGGAATTTTCTGATTGGTTAAAAGTTAGCCATTGTTTTAAATTTTGCTCTAAACGATTCAGTTTTCAAATATCTTAAAGATAACAACAGTGATATTTTCTATCTTATAGCTCTATTCATTTAGAAAAGTGAATTACATATACTTTAATATTTAATTATAATTCACGCGTTCCCTTATGTCAGGTGAGCACAAGCACGTAAAATCAACGAGAATAGATTTTGTAATTATTGGTCGTATCACGGATTTAGTACTGTGAAAACTGTTTAATAAAAATAAAGGCGAAAGCAAATTTCATTCAAATTGCACGTTTTAAAAATTTATTTATATTTAGTATGCAATTTTAGGTTAGCACAATTAAATATAGTTTTTGAAGGTTTTCTTGCAGACAGTTGTGGTCATTAGAAAACTATTAGATTGTTTATTATTACAAAGTTTTTTTTTTTTTTATTATTTAAAATAAATATGTGAATTTTTGATTTAGCAAATTTGTGACCATTGTCAACTTTTACATTTCTTTTTATTTCTGAGAGAGAATATTTGAAAAAATAAACATCAGAGCAACGGGAAAGAAGACTGTTAACGAATCAACTACGCACTACTCAAGCCCGCTCGTCGGAAACATCAGAGCAACGGGAAGCAAGAATGAAAACCGATCGAGAACGCACTACTCAAGCCCATTTGTCTAAAACATCAGAGCAACGGGAAGCAAGAATGAAAATCAACCAAGAACGCACTTCGCTATTCAGACGCTGCCAATACTCTGATTTGAATCTCAGTGCATTTCACTATGATCCGACAACCAACTATAGTCTTCACCCAAGCATCATCATCAGAAAAATGAATCAATTATGTAAGTTTTGTAGTGCTCTCAAATTTAAGAATGAAACAGCTGGAATTTGCTGTTCTGGAGGGAAATTGATGTTACGTCACTCTCATATGATGACGTCATTCATTTAAAGTGTAAATATTAATAACGTGATATTAATCTGTGTATATGTGAAAAAGTATGAGTGGCAACAGAAAGAATGTTGTGCTAGATGTGTTCTAAGAAAATAAAATGGTTGCTTTTGTAAAGATGTGTACGCAGGTATTTCTTGTAAATTTAAGTTATTTCATCACTGGGTAGATTGGGTAGATTTATCGGAAGCACGAAACATTGTGGTGACCCGGATTTTAAAGGTTAGTTTCATTTGCAATATCAATTCGCGACTGCAATTATGGATTCTCTTATCGCCAAGCGAATTCCTGTTCGGGGAACATTTACAAAACGTTATAATCAGTTATTGGCGATGTGTAAGGAAAATAAAAGTACTCGTGAAGATATTGAAATTAAATTTTCATCTTTTGAACGTAGTGCTAACGATTTGGAATTATTAGATGAAGAAATATATAAATTATTAGTTGATGCCAAATCAGAAAACTTATCTGTAGAATACGATAAAATTGAAGAGTACAAGGAAAAAACTGATGCAATTCGTATTAAAGTTAAAATATATTTGGAAAAATTTCTCACATTTCCCGAAACTGCTTTGTCTGTGGTGGCTGAAAAGACAAAATTAAAGCTTCCCAAAATAGAATTAGTTAAATTTAGTGGGGAAGTAAAGGATTGGTTAAGTTTTTGGAGCCAATTTAGTCGAATCCATGATGATGAAGGTATGAGTGATGAGGACAAATTCCAATATCTCATTCAATGCATGGTTGTCGGAAGTAGAGCAAGGGAAATTGTGGACAGTTATCCGCCGTCTGCTGATAATTATGCCAAAGTGGTAGAAAGTTTAAAAACGAGATTTGGGCGGGAAGAACTCCTCGTCAAATATTACGTAAGAGAATTATTAAATTTAGTGGTGAAAAATGTAATGAACACAAAAGCAAAGATGAACATAATGCAACTTTACGATAAATTGGAGTCATATCTGCGTTCACTGGAGTCTATTGGCGTAACAAAAGAGAAATACGCAGCAATGTTGTTTCCGCTTGTGGAATCATGTATTCCAGAGGATTTATTAAGAGTGTGGCTGAGAAATCCAGTAATTACTAAGGAAAATGATTCAAGTGATTCCTATGGCAATAAATTATCGCAGTTATTAACATTTTTGAGAGCCGAAGTCGAAGGCGAAGAACGTATTTATATGGCAAAAACTGGTTTTAAAAATAATGACTCTTCGCATCGTAAAAGAGACAAAGATTTCGAAATATCAAATCCTGTTTTTACTGCAAATGATTTGCTCTCTGAGACTAAGCCAATAGCACTACATTTTAAACGCAACTGCATTTTTTGCGGGAAACAACATAATTCAGAAAATTGTTTTAAAGGAAAGAATTTATCATTAGATGAGAAACAGGAAATAATAAAGAAACAGAAGGCCTGTTTTTTATGTCTGAAGGTGGGACATCGCTCGAAACACTGCAGGGCTAATATTCGATGTATTGTTTGTAACAAAAGACATTGGCCTGTAATGTGCCCAGACTTGAGCCAAATAAATCAGACATCGGCTGTGGACACATCAGCTGAAGAAAATACTACTTTGTCGAATCAAAGCCAACCTGAAGTCTTATTGCAAACCCTTATGGTAGTTATTGAAGCCAATGGACAACGGAAAACTGTTAGAGCACTATGTGATACAGGATCTCAACGGCCGTACATCCTGAAATCAACAATAAATGAAATGGGATGGAAGACCAACAAATATGAAACTTTAACACGCGTAGTCTTTGGTGGAGCTAGTTCCAGAAAAGAACATAAAAAATACACATTGTGGATAAGAAATATGAAGAAAAATAACAAGTTCGAAATTCAAGTTTTAGACCAACAAGTAATATGTGGATATATTCCAAGTTTGAAAAATGGTCCTTGGTTAGCTGAATTACGAAGTAAAGGAATCCATATCTCTGATGTAGGTAAAGATTCTCAACAAATCGAACTTTTGATAGGAGCGGATTATATTGGAAAACTATACACTGGTCAAACCATGCAATTAAAGTGCGGACTGGTAGCAATGGAAACGTACCTTGGTTGGACTGTAATGGGAAAACCAAACCATACTTATAGTTCCACTGGGCTCATCTCAACATCACTTTTCATTCAAAATACTTCGGTTACTGACTTATGGGAATTGGAAACAATTGGAATATTTGATCCTTGCCAGACAGTTACTTCAGAAGAATACGATGCTCTAGCAACGGAACACTTTTCTAGAACTGTCAAAATAAACCCAGATGGTAGATATGAAATCAGTCTTCCATGGGTGAGAGATGTAAACGATATGCTTAGTAACAGAGATATTGCGGGCAGAAGATTGAAAATGATGACAACTAAACTTATCAAAGATAACCGTTTGGATAGTTATAATGCAGTTTTTGGAGAATGGATAAAAGAAGGTTTCATCGAAAAATCAAACGAAGGTACCGGCCATTATCTTCCTCATAGAGGAGTTTTCAAGTCCAATTCCACCACGAATGTCAGACCAGTTTTTGACGCTTCTTGTAAAACAAGAGATAACTTATCGTTAAATGACTACCTGATGAAAGGAACAAATTTGTTAAAAATGATCCCTACCTTACTAATAAAATTTCGAGAAAAGAAAATTGGAGTTATATCAGATATAAAGAAGGCTTTTCTCCGTATATCCGTAAATGAAGACGATAGAAAATAATTAAAATTTCTGTGGTGGGAGGATAAGGAAGCGAAAACAGTTAAAGTTTTTCAACACGCCAGAGTTGTCTTTGGTCTAAATTGCAGTCCCTTTTTGCTGGGAGCTGTTATTCAACATCATTTGAACAAGTATGAATCCTCCAAGGTCCAAGATGTGGCTATGAAGTTGAAAAAATCCTTCTACGTAGACAATTGTGTCACTTCGGTGGATTCTGAACAAGAGTTAAAAGAGTTCATTCACTGTTCGACAGACTTAATGGCTGCAGCGAAATTCGAACTGCGAGGTTGGGAGTTTACAGAGAAAGAAATAATAACTGAAAAATTTGAACCGTCACCAGTGTTGGGTCTTCTGTGGGACAGATCAAAGGACGTATTGTTTTGTGACACTCGAACAATTATTGATCCTCCAGAAATTATCACCAGAAGAGTAATATTATCTTTTGCTAATCGAGTGTTTGATCCAATCGGATTTACTTGTCCAGTTATGTTATATCCGAAGATTTTATTGCAAACAAGTTGGCAATCAAAATTAGGTTGGGATTCCAAGGTTTCTGAGGATATAAAAAAGAAATTTCTCAAATGGTTGGAAGATCTGAATACACTGCATACAGTGAAAATTCCCCGTCACGCTATTTTGAGAAATAGTAGCTTAAGTCTTCATATATTTTGCGATGCTAGTGATCTGTCATATGCAGCGGTTGTTTTCATTAGATGTGAGACAGAATATCAAACAACCGTACAATTGTTACTTGCTAAATCAAGAATAGCACCTTTAAAAAGAATATCTGTTCCTAGACTTGAACTTCTAAGCTGTTGCATTGGTACTCGTCTAGCAGATTTCGTTAAGAAAAGCTTAGAAATAGAAAATGTCAAGATTCATTATTGGTCCGATTCTACAACTGCTTTACAATGGATCCAGAAAGATGAGCCATGGAGTGTGTTTGTCAGAAATAGAGTAAGAGAAATCCGTGCTCTTTCATCAGGAAATTGGCGACACGTTCCCGGTCACTCTAATCCAGCCGATCTACCATCACGCGGCTGCTCGGTAACAAAATTATTGAGTTCAAGGTGGTGGGAAGGTCCTTCCTGGTTGAAATTACCTGAAAACACATGGCTTCTATCGGAATATAAAATTGATGAAGAAGTTATCAACAAGGAAAAAGAAAAAAGAACAACCATACTCATAAGTAAAAATTTGCTCGGAACAAACCAGTTTTTTTCTTATTTTTCAAGCTACACAAAAAATGTCGGAATGGTTGGATGGATTCTGAGATTCCTTGAAAATTGCGAACTGTCTGAAAAGGATAGGAAAAAAGGTGGACTAACTCTGGCTGAAGTAGAGAATGCAGAAATCAAACTTATAAAAGTTATTCAACATGAAGCATTTACTGCAGATTATATAAAAATCTTAAAATCATTGAATGTCTTCAAAGATGAAAAAGGAATATATAGAATTAAAACAAAATTGACAGAGAGAAATGATACCGAGAATTTTAGATGGCCTATTTTGCTTCCAAAAAAAATTAGGTTGGTTGATATGCTAATCAAAGAGGAGCATTTGAAATGTTTACATGCTGTACTGCAAATTTTACTGTCCAATTTAAGAGAAAATTATTGGATTATTAATGGACGTCGAGCAGTTCGTCGCACCCTCAAAACCTGTGTTAGATGCAAACGATATAATGCACGAAGTATAAAAACTATTTCCGTAGGCTTACCTGAAGACAGAGTTAAAGAAGCTTCTGTTTTTGAAGTGGTCGGGATAGATCTTGCCGGACCTCTTCATTTAAAGGAAGGTGTGAAAAGTTGGATTGTCATCTACACATGTGCCGTTTATCGATCAATACATCTCGAACTTGTGCTGTCACTTTCAACTAAGGCGTTCCTTTTGAGTTTACGAAGATTCATTGCTCGCCGAGGAGGACCTCACATCATCTATTGTGACAACGGGAGTAATTTTATAAGAGCTCAGAATCTACTTCAGTCCTTAGATTGGAAGTCAATTGAAGCTGAAACATCACTATACAAAATTGAATGGAAATTTAATCCGACATCTGCTCCCTGGTGGAGAGGCTTTTGGGAGATTATGGTGAAATTGGTAAAAAATATTCTTCGAAAAATTTTGGGGAAAGCATGCCTTTCATACGAAGAAATGATTAGTGTTTTATGTGACTGCGAGTCAGTTATCAATTCAAGATCTCTTACATACCTCTCAGAAGATCTGGATGACTTAATACCTCTTTCTCCGTCCATGTTTTTACAAGAGATCTCGACGGTGGGAGTACCTGATTTAGATCAGCTGGATGCAATAGATCTTAAAAAACGCTATAGGTATCAACAGACGTTAAGAGAACAGTTGAGAAAAGGATTTCGCCGCGAATGCCTAGCGACACTCCTTCAACCGTGCAAGAAGAATAACTATTATGATCTAAAGGTTGGCGAGATTGTGTTAATCGAAGATGACTTGCAGAAAAGATTACACTGGCCGTTGGCTAAAGTTATTGCCGTCTATCCTGGTAAAGATAAAAGGATACGCGTGGCTCGACTTAAAACAGCACATACCGAGTTTTTGAGGCCAGTGCAGCGGATTTATCCGCTGGAAATACGTTTAACACCAAATGAAGGTTCAACTCCAAACGAAAGCGCAACTTCAAATGAAGGTGACAAGCTTGGCAAGCATAATAATTTCCCAAGTACCTTACGAAACATCGTTACCACAAGAAGTGGCCGAACTGTTAAGATGCCATCAAGATATTTGGACACATAATTTTAAATTTATAGTAGATATTTTGTTATTTTGATTATTGGAATACACATAATCAAAAGGTGGGAGTGTTACGTCACTCTCATATGATGACGTCATTCATTCAAAGTGTAAATATTAAAAACGTGATATTAATCTGTGTATATGTGAAAAAGTATGAGTGGCAACAGAAAGAATGTTGTGCTAGATGTGTTCTAAGAAAATAAAATGGTTGCTTTTGTAAAGATGTGTACGCAGGTATTTCTTGTAAATTTAAGTTATTTCATCGCTGGGTAGATCGGGTAGATTTATCGGAAGCACGAAACAATTGAAACTACCAGATTTAACGTCACCAGCCGAACCATTATCAACGTTCTTATCAGGTGAAACAAACCAATCGAAAAATTTTTTGGCGAAAATACGCCGGTACAATTCGTGTTTCCAAATGACTTCATTCGGTACTTCAAGTACCGGTGAGCATATGGGCAGCCAGAGTTATTTATTACATTCACACTCAATCCTGCTTGAGCTGAAATTAAAGAGCTTTTGTAACCTAGGCAAACATCATCAGATCTTCATGATATTACCGCACGTGAGTTAAAACAAGTATTAAGCTCTATACTTGGTTTCATTGCAAAGCGTCAAGTTTTTGGAGTGACATGGTGTCTGATATATTCTATTGAATGGCAAAAAAGAGAATTGCCACATGATTTGGCTTATTGAAAAAATCACTCCATGCCAAATTGGTCAGCTCATATCAGCAGAAATACCTGATATCGATTTCAGATCATCATCCAAAATATGTTTCATGGTCCGTGTGCATCACCATACATGTCTGTTTGATAATGGATTAACGATATCCTATAGAATTAACTGCAGAGACTATCACTGATTTTTTCTCCATTAAATAAAATTCTCATTTCAAATCATAATCGCAAATCTCATTTACACACTTAAATACAAAATTGAAATTCAAATTTAAAGCGTTGCAACGCATTCAGGGTACAGCTAGTATTTAATACAATCTGATGTGGATAGAAAATGCGGAAGTTGAATTTCCTATAATGTGAACTTCGATTAGGAGTTACTACACGTTGCAAGTACTACGCATCCCTTAGAAGTAAATATTTGATAAATGTTAGATATTGTTTGTCCCTTTAAGTAAGAAGAAACTTGAGGGCAAAATTTTCTGATTAACAGTTTTAACTGTTTTCATTAATTTCATCAAGAAGCCAAACATCCCTCTTTGAAGCAATAGCTTCAAATGTGTGTTAAGTTGAGAGCCTCAATAAGTTGATTGCCTGTCTAAGTTGATTTTAATTAACAAATACACATATTATAAAAACAATTAAATTACCCCTTATTAGTATTATCAAAGCAATTATTAAAGCAAGTTGGACATTAAATTGTTGTCTCACAAGTTGTAAACTTACAAAGGGTGTTCCATTAAAAAACCTTTAATATATATTTTTTAGAATATTTATCAATACTTAAAACACAAAAACGCCTGCAAAATCTGACAAATCACAGGCGAATGTAAGAAACAATTCAGACAAGAAAAGAATGTAGTAATAAAATAAACAAGACATGTAATATAATAATGTAATAAACAATAAACATGTAATAAACAAGACACGTAATGCAATGGTGTAATAGACAAGACGTGCTTGATTGCGTAAGAACAGCGAAGAGTTGAAAGATGATTACTAGAAACATTATCAGGTTTCAACCTCCATTAAACCTGTTTTAAGGTTTATTACACTTGCTTTATTTTACTGTAATTAATCATTTTTGTTTTTTTTCGCTTAAATATTAATTTGTGATAACCAATGTGTATACTTTTTTCGTATCACATTCGATAAGAATTTTTAAAATCCACATCAAAGGCAGTCTTTACAGATCACTTTGTACATTGCCCACTATCTCTTTTTCTTATTGTATGAATGAAAATCTGTGATAAATTGCAAATTTGTTTTGGAAAACAATTTAATAAGCGCTATAATTCATTTGTATTGAAGTGAAGTTGCTTAACGGCTGGTTCGCAATATTCGTTATTGTCTATACTAAATGGTTTAAGGAATGTAATGAATGCATATTTTTAGAAAAGTTAATAATTCTCTTTAACTGAATATTTTTAATAAAGTCTTAAAATTTATAAATGGGTATTTGTCTCAGCTTTGAAAATTACACTTAACCCTTTGACACAGATGTATCTTTCATATATATTTTTTTTTCTGACGCTCTAACTATAAGCGCAAAAAATGTATTTTGGAATTTTTTAATTATAAAAAAACAGTTAAATAATTAATAAAAAATCTAAAGGAAGTAGTAGTTTAATTTTCTTTATTTATACATATTCAAAAATTTATGAATAATTGATTTTGTAAACTAAAAAACTTTCAATGAAGAATAACTGTTTCTGCTAGATCTAAATGACTGCAAATAAGTGCAACTTCCAAAATTGACTATTTGGAAGTAAGCTGTGTTTGGAAGATTTTACCTTAAACTCAGAAAAAGACACCTTTGTTTCATGCTGTATTTCATAAACCATGCATTATTAAAATACTAAAGATTATATATTTCACTTATTTTGACCTAAAATAATACAAAATAATGAAAAAAGTATGAAAAATATATTTAGTAAAAGTTCTGCGTCAAAGAGTTCAAATAAAAATGTGATGATAGTTTGTCTTATAAGCTTGTGTCCCTTTCTTAAATCACTTCTTCCTGTCAAACAGAAAATGGATCCTTTATCGTAATTTTTGTTATCTTCAACTAACTGATTCATGCACTAAGAACTGGTTGTGGTCATTTTATAGTTAAGTTTCTTATCAGTTTCGTGAATACGAGAAAATTATCGCCAATTTCTTACAGAAACTAAACCTTTTTCTCACGTGAACTACTAGAAATCACACAGATTTTATATTGTCTCAACTGATGTCTCAATTTGAGCCCAAAATTCCTCATTAAAATCTATATTTTTTTAAATGTCAACATTGTGAAAATATAAATCTAAATATATATTCAGTATAAAAATTGTTATGGCTGCGGTTTCAGAGGATATAATACGTAAGTAGACACTTTACTATATTTTCATTGTTAATGAATTCAATATGTAATGTTAGTATTTTTTTATATTGCCTTTGTAATACATATCCAATTCAGTGTTAAGAAATGTTTGTAAGATGATTTCGACACTCTTTAAATTTTTGTAGTTCATTATGATGTATTCCATAAAGCGTCGTTTTTTCCCTCTATAAAAATCGCCAATTTTAAAATTTTTTTTTATTTTTTATTTTTTTTTAAAATGTTTTTTTTATTATTTTTTTTTTATTTTTTATTATTTTTTTATTGAGCCAAATAATATTATTTTGTTCGTTTCGTTTGTATTTAATTTACGCTTATTTGAGTATGTATTAACGAGAGAAATTAATCGATTTAGGTTTTATGACAGAAATAATGATATTTGTGATACCATTATAGGCATTACATATTTCCTACCTTTTAATTATTTTTATTTTATAAAATTTAATTTTTTTAATCATTCTTTATCCAATTTAATTAAATTGAACCAATTATTTATTTATTATCACATTTCATTAAAGCCAATATGAATATTTAATTCTTTTCTTCACAATCAATGTAGCGACTAACTTTTTAACAACGCAAACGTATAACTCATTAAATCACTGTCGTTACTAAATCAAATATCAAAATCTATTTTTAACTCTTTATTCTTTAAGCTGCTTTATTTCTCCAACGACATTAGTTTTATTAATAGAGTTTTATATTAATTCTCACGGTATTTTTGGTGATTAAGCTGTAGCCAAATTATTTAAAATTTTGACACCAATAACGCGCGGTTGGCTTTGTTTTTGGCTATTTTATATATCGATAAATCACCAATTATGGATCTCTTCTCATGCTCCTAAGTTTATTAGGAGCTGCTAATTTCATGCACTGCAAATTTAAAACTCTTGACATTAGAACCAGTGGATTTTGGGTGCCTAATTATCCCGAAATCCAATCATTATTTAATCGCCAATTAAAAATTCTTAGCGTCAGGACAGGTTTTTTTTTGGATGACCAAGGACCCCTCAGTCGGACAGTTAATTAATTGCAGAAATTTTTATCATTTTTTTTTTTTGAAGATGGATGTTATGTCTCTATAATGTCGCATTACTGTGTTGAGGCTTATTATTTTGTTATCTTCTGCATAAAGCTACATTTGTGTTTTCCATAAATATTCTCTAGAAGCAAAAAATTTGCTCAAATTTTCTTGATGGCAAATACAGAATTTTTTTAAAAATAATAAACAAAAATCCCCAGGTTCATTCAAAACTAGCTCAATACAAATTATTGCCATTTTTTAAAATTTATTTTACAATTTAAAAATATTTTCTGTTGGTGCCATGATGATGATGATGTCTAACCCTTTGATGCAGCAGGGACACCGGTGTCATTTTTATATATATATTTTTTCTGACCCTCTAATTATAAGCAAAAATATACTTGTTGTTTTTTAATTATAACATATAGTCTAACAGAAACTAAAAAAAATCTGTTAATTAATCGGAATAATATTTGTACTAAAATATAAAATCCGAAAAATGTAATTCATAAAGAAAATTTTTTTTTTCTCCCTTCATATTCAAAAATTTATCAATGATTGATTTTGTGAATTAAAGAAATTTCAATAATTAATCCTTGTTTTTTCTAGATTTAAATAACTTAAAAAAAAATACAAATTTAAAAAGTTATTGTTTGAAAGTGAGCGGTGTTTGGAAGATTTTATCTCTATAACGCAGAAAAAGACACAGGTGTTTCCTGCTGTATTCCATATATCCATAAATTATTCAAATTCTAAATATAATATTTAAACTTATTTTGACCTAAATTAATAAAAATAAAGAAAAAAGTATGAAAAATTTGTTTAATAAAAATTCTACGTTAAAGGGTGAAAAACAGTAAATTTTTTGTTTTTGTTTCTATAGAAAAAGTTCCAAGCCAGGATTTAGTTTGTATTGAAACTAATAATTTTTGATTGAATACTAAGTTATGCCGTTTTCTCAGGTTGTATGAATAGAAAATATTCCAAAATCCAGAATACATTTTGTAACTACGGATTATTGAAGTTTCACATTTTACAATTTTGTTGTTGTTTTCTAGTGTGTTGAGAAACTTTTCTTTTATCTAGATTCTCAATTAAAAGAAATCTTGTCTTCAACTTACGTATCTCTCGACTTCGATCGAGAAACAAGAGATATCTTAAGGAGAGATATGGAGCAATGTTGTTGCGCCCACAGGCATCCGGATTGTTCAAGAACAAGATCTGATTCCAAACCAAAGAACAAACTGTTAGACTTTTTCAAATGTAGTGGAACAAAAGATAAAGACATGAGTTGCGACGATATTTTCTACACTGCAAGCAGTAAAACACCCTTGCGAGCAATCGGTGTTAAAATGGCTGTCACTTCCACACATAAGGACAGGTAATTTATTTTGTGTTTTCAAAACCTTGCTGTGCTAAAATAGTTTATACTGTGCTAAAGTCCACCAAGACGCAATGGTAGGTTCCGTCAGGATGCAGAATAATTGAAATTTCGAAAACACTTATAGGGTATTAAAAATATTTTTATTCTTGTTCTTTAAATAGGTGCTTTCAAGTTAATATATTATTTAGATTAGATAACGAAGGTACAGAGTGATAATATTAATGCTGTTGCCATGCCAGTGATAATTCACGGCTTAATATAGATCTTTTTTTGTTGTAAAGCACGCGATAATTGAATGATTTTTTCTCCGATTTTGCTCTTTTATTGTTTTTATTTATTACAGTTTCAAAACGCTAATAACTGAGAAAGTACATTTCATTTCCCCTTGCCTTAATCGAACAACTGCGCAGGCAGTTTTTCATTAAGCCTCTTACTTTTCTGAGAATCAATAACAAATAAATATAAAAAACAATCATAGCTCTTGGTGTATTAATTTTTTCCTGACGCAGTCTAAACACTAAAAATATAAAACTATTAACTTCGAAACATACTGCCAAATTTAGAAACCACTATTCATTCGCGCTATCTACGGTGGCAGTTTGCTTATGATTTGACCGAACTGCTGACTGAATTCGTAAAGAAACCAAAATTTTTATTCGAAATTTCCTGAGCTGATTTAAACAGTAATCAATTACAATTGGGCACCTTATTCTTTTTTTCACCAATTTTAACAAAATATTTATCCACCTAAAATTTATTTTCTACACTGATGTATTTTTTTTAGTTCAAATAATCTGCATTGATGCAGCGATGCTAATCTTTAAACTAAGTACAGTTGTCCCCTCCTCCCCCCCCCCAAAAAAAAAAGAAAGAAAAACTTCTTTTTCTTTCTAAATGCTTTAACGATTTTAAAGTAACACATCTCAAAGACTAACAAAATTAAAAGAATAAAGATTATAAATTTATTGAAATTTGTTGATTTTGAACATTAACTGAATATGTAAATAATACAAATGATAAGAAAAATTAAGGAATAATAATAATTAAATCATCGAGAAGAAACATGGCAAATTTTTAAGATGTTGCAAATATAAATATTATTTTGAAGCATTTAAAAATATGTATTTTTTTGATTTATAAATATTTTTAGTTGCTAAAACATGATATTAATGCATTGAAATTTTTTTTTTTTTTTTTTTTAAAATTATAAGGGATTGAAAGCAGTTAAATTCTTTAACTTATATTAACTTCATAACTTTATCACAAGTCATTATTTGTTTTTTTAATTTTGTTTCTTTTGTAGTGTTTGCAAATAATAAGCTTATGAAATAGCCTATTAAATAGACATAAACATAATGACTGTCTAATTTAGGGCCATAATAATAATACACTTGGCGAAAACGGTCAAAAAGACTATTAATTTTTAATTTAACTTGACTGAAAAATATAAAATAATAGTGTAATCAACTAGTGAGAGATCTTTTTTTAGTAGAGATAAATTTCAAGTAAATCGGACTAAAGATTTTAAAATTGGAGGAAATAAAAAGAAAACACGCCTTATGGGTAAATGGTCTTTTAAATTATCATAACTTCAACTTTAACTGAGATAGAAATAAAATTCTAATAGTTATGAAGAGATGAAAATGAATTATTTAATATTATGTAAAAGAATCTGAAGTTAGATAATGTAGTCATCCTTGGTCTAAAAAAGGTATTCAATTAACGGCAAAATTAGTTTGACAAGATAATTATATTAAAATATAATTAGTTTTTCCAAGTAAAATTTAACGATTGAGTTATCGCGACTGCCAAAACCCATCAGCGCATCACAAAAGTCCTTATTATTTTAGAAAGAAGGAATTACGGTATATAGCCTATTGAAATGTCAACCTCTTTACCATTAGCTTGAGTGCTCAAATTTCCACTGAAGCAAACTGGCTAATGACATTACAAGTCAATGTATATTTATTTTACAAATTTTAATGGTATATCAATGGTTATTTTACAAGTTTTAGTGGTTTTACTTCTTCACATGTTGGAAATGAATTGATATAAAATGTATTCGTAAATTTCAGGATGTACCTTTCAAAAACTAGGTACTCTGAAATACTAATGGACAAATAACAAATGCATTGATACAGATTCACCTTTACTATGAAACCTATAACTCAAAATTCGCTGTTACTATAGCTCTCAACTGAATGAATTTTAAGATTAGAAAAAATAATACTTTAAGCATTAAAAAAAGTTATAGAGTGGTATTATTTTTAGGAAGTTAAAATCGTTTTCTTCTTTTTAGTCTACTTGAAAGACGTATTTTTTTTTCTTTTCAATTTTTATTTTCTTTATTTTTTTTCTTTTTAGTTTTGGGTCTGTTAATTTGAAAGAGGTCGATATTTGAGTTCAGGATGTACCTTTCAAAAACTAGGTACTTTGAAATACTAATGGACAAATAACAAATGCATTGATACAGATTCACCTTTACTGTGAAACCTATAACTCAAAATTCGTTGTTACTATAGCTCTCAACTGAATGAATTTTAAGATTAGAAAAAAATAATACTTTAAGCATTAGAAAAAGTTATAGAGTGGTATTATTTTTAGGAAGTTAAAATCGTTTTCTTCTTTTTAGTCTACTTGAAAGAAGTTTTTTTTTTTTTCCACTTTTTATTTTCTTTATTTTTTTCTTTTTAGTTTTGGGTCTGTTAATTTGAAAGAGGTCGAAATTTGAGTTGACGATTAAACGAAGTTAAATTTAGCTATGAATTTATATATAGGGAAGCAAAACGAAAACTTTAAAATCTTAATATTCTCTTAAATATCAAAAACAAGAGAACAAGTAGGTAATGCAAAGATGTAAAACCTAAGATACATAAAATGTAAAACAATAGTATTTAAAATAAAAGAGATAAGGGCATTTACAGTCAGATTTACATTTTTGTTTTGTTATTGAATCATCGTATAAGTTTTCATTGCAGTGTTTTCTAAAATTGTTTATGTATATAAAATCCATAACAAACATGAATGATTTTATCATATAATATCCACACCAACAAAAATAATAAAATATTTTGTCATTACTCGAGTATTTAATAAAATTAGTTATTCACTCTTTTATTGTGTTTCAGCTAAAATAAATAAATAGATTAAAAAAAAAAACAACGTTCTTAATTTTTGAGATAGTATTTAATGATGCCCGGCTTTGGAAATATTCAAACCAGATAACCATGAACTTTCCTTTTTTACTAAACGAAACACCCGTGTTAGTTTAAGAATCTTCATCAGTTAGCAGAGGGATTTTAATTTTTCATGTTAACTTAAGAAGAATCATAAAGCCAATTTTTGAACCTATTGAGTTTATTAATTTTAATATTTTTCGTTCTGTTTTGCCATTGAATGCTATTCGACATTTCATTTTGTTAAAATTTTCTTGTCTGCAGCTAGCTGTATATACATATATGTTTTCGCTTGTTTTTCAAAAACCGCACTTTTTTTTAAAAAATTCTAAAGCATCTAATTATTTAACTAGTTCATAAGATCATATTTATAATTATTTCTGTTTATAAAATGGAAATATATGTTCAAAAGTAGAATTGGCAATAAATAATTAGAAAAAGCCATTTTTCTCAAAATATCCTTTTTTTACAAATTTATGAATTTTAAATTATTCCAACGAAATTAAATTTTATTCTATTGAGCTAAACATTTTATACTATATATAAGTGAATGTTGTTAATACTTTGTTGGAAAAGTTTTTTTTTTAAATTTATTAAGTAGTATTAAATTTATATATGATCTTTTATTACATTCTGATGAATTTTTTTTCCTCCCGAAAATGATAGTTCTTGACTGCTTTTTCACAGTTATATGTTTCTATATAGTAAAAGTACTCCCAACAATTTCTTTATGTTAATTAATACATATATACTATTTTGAAAAAAATATGTAAGTTTAACGAAATTTCAGACGTGAGGAATAATAAAAATTCAAAATTTTTATCTTTCTTTATTTTTTAAATTTTAAAATAATTTTTTGAAATTTTGCATGTAAGTTGTTTTTAACAATATAAACTTGTGCCAATTTCAGACCAATCCCTTGATTATTTCTAAAAAAAAACTTTGAAAGTCCTTTGTCGACCTAATGTTAGGAAATTTTGCAAGACATAGATATTTCCGCGATCACCCCCTTCTAGATTCATCATTAGAATCCTTATCGAAAGAAAAGTCGAAAAATTATAAATATTGAAGATACATATATTTCGGAGAGGAAAAAAAAAATTAAAAATACTATTAAAACCTTTAGAGACACTACTGACAAGGGTCTGATTTAAAACGCTAAAATCAATTTGATTGCAGGAAGACGCTTGAATGTGTTTCGAATAATCGCTTTTGAACTCTCAGTTTCCGCCGATAATCAAACATGCTTTAATGCTGGTTTCCTTTTTAGTAATTCGTCATGTTTTGATATCGTTTTTCTTTGCTTAAACAACAATTTGTCATTTCTAATGAGTATATATTTCTTATTTTTGACACGGAGAATTATAATCTACTTTAAGGGAGGGGATTACAGAGCACCCACTATAAAGTAAATACTATTTTATTTATCTTTCGTTTTTCTTTCAGGGATGAGAACAAATGTTATCGATGCAACAGATGTTTGTTCGAGCCAATGATAAAGTGTCCACTCATTAGCTGGTTTATTTTAGCCTTTGGAACAATGATATACATACTTGCACGATGTATGTATAACAGAGATTTCATAAAATTTTGGCAAACAACAGAAGGACATATTGTTTTGTCAATAGAAGTTTTAATAATTATTTTTGGATTATACATGGTTTGGCGTCTCATTGATGGTAAGAAACAAAGTTTGCAGCAACATAATCAAAGACCTACAGAATCAAGGGTTTAAAATGTAAATAAATATTATGTAAATAAATGTCATAATTATAAGTTTTTAACTCTTTTATCTCTCCATCATTTTACCACAATAAATCTGCCTTAAAAAATACCAGCAAACATACTTTAAATCAATGAGTCAGCTCTTTGTTTTCTAATTGGATAAACATTGGCCTTAGTTATTAATTTGAAAGAACCCTTTAAAGTGTTAGAGGGGCTATAAATGTTCTATTTCTCGCTAGGGGATGCTTAACCACAATAATTTCACATGTGGTGTAGTAACTCAAGGGTAGAGTGTCAGCTTCCCAATGACGTGACCCATGTTTGAATCCCGACGGTGGTACACTACCGGTCAAAAGTTTGCGAAAATTTTGAAATCTACAAAGAAAAGGTCTAAATTCAAATGATCATGGAACTGCGAAAAATCATTCAAATTGCATGAAAATTTGATATGTTCTAAAGTGAACCCTCTACAGTTAGTTACATATGATCAAATTGCAATACGTTGTTTTTTGTGAACTGAATTCAGTTTTTCATCATGGGTTGTTTTTATGGTGAAAAAATTTGTTAAGTTTGTACACTTGCCAAACTTGCAAAAAGAAATTTTTTTTGTACTTTCTGTTAATGGAAAATAGTTATTTGAACCGTTCTATGTAAGCCCTCAAAATTTCAGATCGATTTTATTTTTATTGACGAAGTTTTAGAATTTTGAAAAACGTGTGTACTTTTCTCGATTTTTGAGCATTCCACATATGCAGTCTTTTGGTCTATACATCTTCTACCAAAGAACTTTTTAATTTTAATGTTTTCTATAAAGTTAAAAAATTTTTTTTTGCAAGTTTGGCAAGTGTTCAAACTTAAAAAAAATTTTCACCATAAAAACAACCCATGATGAAAAGCTGAATTCAGTTCGCAAAAAACAACGTATTGCAATTTGATCATATGTAACTAACTGTAGAGGGTTCACTTTAGAACATATCAAATTTTCATGCAATTTGAATGATTTTTCGCAGTTCTATGAACATTTGAATTTAAACCTTTTTTTTGTCGATTTCAAAATTTTCGCAAACTTTTGACCGGTAGTGTATGTTGATGCGAATTTCGTTCCCGGCTCTCACTGACCACAGTGCTACCATAAAATATCCCCCGTGGTAGACGGATCATGGATTTACAATCTCCTTGCCACCAGACTAATTGTGGGAGGTTTTTCTGGTTTTCTTCACATGTAACTTGAATACAAATTAGTTGTATCAAAAAGTTCTCAAAAAAGATAAATTTTTCTCAATACTTGATACGGGAGTTCCTTTGTCTTCTGTATTGGGTTCAAAACTTTAAAGCTACGCCGTTGAACATAGGTAAACGCAAACTCAAAATTGGACCCGCTGTTCAATGATGGTTATAAAATAATTCCTAATTAATATCCTAAATACTTTAAAAATTTGCAAAAAATTATTTGAATCTATGTATCTTTGGCCACATATTAATATTTGAGCGAGATAAAAACAAAAAGCTATCAAATTTTAACGAAACATTATTGAGAAAGACAGGACTGAAAAGATCAAAACAAGTTTAGCTCCCAGGGACAACTGATGTTGAAAAGAAATTATTGTAGAAACACCCGCAAGTTTCACCAGTCATTCAAACTGGTTTTAATGTTGTTTTTTTTTTTTTTTTTTTTTTTTTTTTTTTCCAATCTAGTGGTTCCACAGATTTTGATGCTAATGTATTCAATATTAATTTGAAACCTCTTCTGTGCGTATTTTTATACTTTTCATTTTTAACAAGGATTCTAAGAATATATATAAAAAGTGGCTATTACAGAACATCCTGTATGATGTGAAAATTTCGTGAAGTATTGTAAGAAATTAAGGCGATTACCTGTAAAGACGCATACACTCTAAAAACAGAGTGTACCCTTCTTTTTCGGCTTTTCATTTTTAAAGGTACGTTGTGCCCATTCAAATCTGAGGCACAAACGATCCAAATTTGCCTCTGAAATCAGAGGTACAGTTTTTAGAGTGTAAAGATTGCCAAAGCCTCAAGTATATAGTTCCTTCAGAGCTTGATTTATCACAAGGCTTGAGAGCCCCCCCCCTCCTTTCTGGGGGCCTAGAAAATGTTAAACAATGTTTTGTACGCTTCTCTTTAAGAATTATCTATGATTAGTTTGAGTGAACTAAAGTTGAATTAAATATAAGCTCAAATTTACTAATGTGTCATAATTTATTTATGTTATAAATAATTTAAAAGCATTTTGTAAATAAACAACATGTACATTTAATTTAAAAGTACAACCAGTGGCGGAAATTATCGCCCTACAGCCCAAGATTTTTAGATCAGGGCTTTGTACTAACGAACAAGTTGATCCAGGAAGATTCAGTCTGGAAATTGTTATTGATTTTATCAAATACAAAGCAACCGTTAAACTTTTCTTCTTCCTGTTTGTCCAAATCAGGTCTAGACTGATGCGAGTACTGACATTTCTCTTCCTCCTTTGTATTTAATTTATTATTCTTTTAAACACCTTTTTATTTAGTTATTTAATTATTTATTTATTTTTTAAAAAAACCCAATAAAGTCCTTTCAATGTTACATATTAAAAGCATTCAGTTTATTTATACCACAAATATTATGATTTACAATACAACTTGAATGTGTTAAATATCACTTTTGTCTCCAGCAATGTAAAAAATTCCGGATCAAATTATTACGGCCAAAAATACAAGCAATCTGAGTTTTGGTTCTTTTAACAGTAAAATTTACGGACCAAATTATCCAGTGTATTGTAATTTTTATGTGTAGTAATACTTACTGTAAAATCACTGCATCGCTGTATAATTTAATAAATATCACTGTTAAAATTAGTGTATAAAGTTTTACGGTAAAAATAGATTTTTCGGATGATGCACTCAGGGTGCCAGTACTATTTACAGTAATTTAATCCGGATTTTTTCACACCCCTGACAAGAAAAGAAATTTTAAATTTATTAGAAATATATGCAGCAATTTTTATTAAAATCTTTTTATATGTTCATAATTGATAAAAAAAACAGTGCTGTCATTAGTTTACATGTCATTACTGTCCCTTATAATAAATAATATTAAATTACAATACGCTTATTTTGCAATACGCTTATTTTGCATTTCAGAACTTTTATAAGAATTCGCCATCTAAATTGAAACCGCTCAACTTCAAAAAAAAAAAAAAAAAAAAAAAAAAAAAAAAAGGCAGACGCAAAAATTAGAAAATGGATAAGTCATAGAAAATAAAAACTTAAATGAAAAGTATAGATAATTAATAGTTAAAATTCTCCTAGTTTCATAACGTAGTTTTTTAATGTAGTTATTCTAAATATTTATTATTATTTTTAATTATAATATAATTATTTTTTAATATAATTATATTCTTTTAAATTTAAATATCTATAAACAATTGTAAAATTTTGAATATTTTTATGAACCTAAATTATTATTTTGTTAGAATAATTAGCGTTTAAGGTTGTTGTTTCCTAATGATTAAGTATAAACAAATTGCCTTTAACAGCATATTTTAAAATCAAGATTCTAAATTTAACCAAACTTTACAAATTATTGTTATCGAACAATAAGTAGCTAAAAAAGTGTCGATATATGCATTAAATTATTTTTTTTAATAATAAAAGTTAAAACTGAAAATTTTAAAATAAAGTATTTATAGCGTCATTTACGACAACTAGTAAAATATTTTCATTAGTTTAAAATGGTACTTAATTTAATATTTTGGCCAAGAAATTTTTTTTAAAACTAGGTTTTTGAAAGGAAATAATATGCTAATTGCATAAAATTTGAAAGCTAATATCAAGAACAGGTCGCACTCATTTTTACAGAGAGAATGATACAAAGTTTTTATAATATCTTTGCTTGCGATCTCCGAGATCTGTGTGCAGCGTGACGTCATGAGGAGGGAAAACGTAGCTTCAGCTCTAAGAGCGGAATGAACTAGCCCTTCTATTCTCTTTAGCCCTGAGAATTTTTATTTATTTATTGGTATAACATACATTTACACGCTTGTGTGCTCATTTAAGGCTTATAAACCTTTGTCAAGTAGAAAGACACAGCAATACAGAGAAGAACATCACAAAGAATACATCCAGGTTTATGGCGGGATTCGAACCCGCCATCTCCACTAGGCCAGGGAGCCCTGAGAACTTTCAGCCTAACTTTCCGGGCTTATTTCATTTTTACAAAATCAAAAAGGATAACTTTCTTCATTCAAATGATTTAATGATCTCTATAAAAAATATTAATTTATTATCCAGATTAAGAAATCAAAACACATGGAAACTTTCAATAGTTATATATTTTTTATTTCTTTTGCGATGAATCATTTTTCCATCCAGTCATTTATTCTAGAAATTTATTTTGGCTTGCAAAAACTGAATATTTTATACCGTCATATTTTAAATACTGTGTAAAATTGAGATTCCTTTCTCGTGTAAATTTAAAGTATTTGACTGTAATTTGTATTTATTTTGATACTAAATGTACATCACATTTTAATACGGTGGAAAATAATTGCTAGTTGCATAATAACTCAGGCGTTTTTATTTCATGAAAATAATTCTTAGGGTGATGATACGAAATGAAGGTGTGGATTTTTATGTATGAAAAAATAGGCGATTCAGAAATAAATGGACATAACATTTAATTTTATTGGTTAAAATGGCACAACATGTAATATTAATTGATGCTGCAACAGCTTTTCTTTTTAATAACGCCAGATGGCGCTCTATATGTTTTTTAATTGTTAGTGACTTGTATTTTGTTTATAAATGTTTCTTCGTCCTTAATTCTCTTCGACTCAGCATTACTACACAACACATAAAAAATTATATTATCAAAATGAAACGGAGAGAATTATTTATGGTAGAACAAATGATCATTCCTTCGCTTTGAGAACACAACTACTTTGAGAGGATTGCAAAAGAGTTAGCAAACCAGCTCGATAGGTTTTCAGAAATTTTTCGAAAAGATTAAAAACGCATATCATTCAAGCAATCGTAGATTGCGTAATGATCCGTGGTTGCTCAAATATTATGTTAATGCACCTATCTAATGTACAATTACCTAAAAAAGAAGGAATTAACAATTTATTTTATTTATTTAGGGGAAGGTCGGGCAAGATGGGACAACCGGGCAAGACGGGACATCGCTTTTTTTTTTTTCTATGCGCATTACGGTAGCGAAATCTAAAGTGCGTTTTCGGAAATAAATAATTGTTGTTCTCAATACGCACATGTTTTTTCGTCAGTTCACAAGGTGTTGCCGAAATGCAAGCATTGTTTTGTTTTTCTTATATCGTGTTAAAATATTTTTCCAGGTTTGTATACTGATATTATTTGTTTAATACATTGCAACAAATTTTTTAAATTTGTGGCCCTGTAGTGTTATTATTGTACAAACATAATGAGTAGTGTAAATTATAATTTATTTATTTAAACAAATTTCTAGATATCTTTTTTAAAAAATGTACTATCAGGGCAAGATGGGACACCCAAAGTAGAATAAAAGTGTAGTATAAAAATTAAACTCTCCGGATTTGGCAAAAAGCATAAAAAATAAGGTAATATTAACAAAAAGAAATATGAACTAGCAAATATTACTTAACAAATTATTTAAAAAAAAAAATTATAAAAATAATTTATACTTAATTAATTTACAGACAATATTCAGATTGCTTAGAATGGGCTCATGAAGCGTGCAGTGCTTATTCCGGTTTTGGTCGCTTCTTATGCAGTAACTGTGATGTTTAGGAACGTTTTTTTGTCGACTATTCTTTTATTCTGAGATTAATTTCAGTGATTTTTGAAATATAATTATGTGTCCCATCTTGCCCGGGTAGCCCGGGCAAGATGGGACAATCTTCTATTTTTGTTTATGTTAAGTTATTATTATTGAACTTTATTATTTATTTATTTTCTGTATGAGATATGAAAGAGCAATGTTCCCACTATATGTTTACAATATAAAATATTTATTTTATTTATTTATTATAAATTTTTTTGTCCAAATGGCACCACGCTTATACAAGTCACTAAATTCTTCTTATTTTCTTTTAACCAAAAAAAGAAAAAAAAATTACCCCTTTTAGACATCTAAAAAAAAATTAATTTGGAAAAAAAAAAATTATCACGAAAGCATTAGGGGTCGGGTTGCGATTTGTTTATTTCTGTTGCAGAAGAAAATGGTGTCCAGGATTAAAAATAGCAAAATTTTCTCGATCTTTGTTTTTAATCGAGTAAGTTTTAATTAGAAAACCAACTAATTTTTTGACCCTTACTTTTGATAAGGGAAAAAAAAAAACTATGGTACCTGCTACCTCGTTTTATATGATTGAATTGTAATTCATCGAAAATTAATAGCTTCTTTTTTTAAATTTAAACTTTTATTTAAGATTTATTTTCTACATGTCTTATAAAAATTGAATTGAATTTTGACGAAAAAAGTCTTTGAAACTCAAGAAGCAAGTTGATGTTTTTACTACGCTCACTTATGTTTTTACTCACTTATGACTAGCTCTGTTTTATCAAGAACTCGGAAAAATCCCGATTTTAGCAAGCAATATTTTTGTGATTTATAAAAATTCTACTGAATTCCATCAGTTCAGATAAGCCTTCATGGAAAATAGTTTATGGCAAAATAGAATTTATCAACTTTCGAAATCTTTCCCACTTTCCGTCTAATTGCAGTGTTTATATATCAATTGATGGATCAGTGTGAGATCAGTACAAGTTAGAATTGTTTCAAAATAATGCAAAATTTATTACCGTAATTAGTATATCAATCATTCAGCAAACAGACACAAAACTAGAAAGGAGAAAATTATAAAAATGAAATAAAAATGTTAGGAATTTCGTTTTAAAAGTAAACTAAAAAGGGAAAAATTATTTTATTTTTGCAAATTTTTTTACATCAAGCAAAATTTCGACCCTTTTCCAACATAAAGAAACTAACTGACATAAAACTGAAAAGAAGACAATTGTAACATGGATAATTTTTTATTTTATTTTAATAAAATTAAAAGACTTCGTTTTGAAAGTAAATTTATAAGAGGAGAAAATGATTTTATTTTTTGTTAGACCTGAAATGAAAAAAAACTAACATTTTTATCCCTACGTCTTTCTAAAGTGTGACAGCCAATGTATCTCTTTTTAAAAATAAAATTATTTTCCCATTAAAATGTCATTTTTAATTTTAATTACTCATTAAAATTAAATATAGGAATTTAAAAAAATAATTAATATAGGAATTAAAATTATAATTAATTGAATAAAAAACTGGATCAAGCTGATAAATTAAAAGCCGCTTTTTTAATGGCAAATATTTTCTTATTTCAAGAGCGGTAATATTTGGCAAACATCGAAAACGGATTTTTTTCTTTCTAACGCTCAGTGGCGAAATATTAGTCAGCCCGCAACTTATAGGCGGAGCATAACTCTTTTAGGAGCCATTCAATTACAAGCAGTAAAGCTATTGGTTTAAAGAATAACTCCGCCTTTTTGATGACGTCTCGGAACTCTCAACGCTCCAGATTTAGTTTCCTTCCTTGGGCTTGAAGTTGCTTTTGAATTTTAGGTTGTTGAGCTGTCACGCATCCCAGAATTTCATTAAATATCTCTTGGGGTTTTCAAACTGCTTTAATTGAATAATGATTCCCCCTCACCTCTGCGGATTGCATCAGTTTGATATTAGTCTACTGACCAATCAAGAAGGAAATGGGTGAGTACTGATGAATAATTCTAATAATTCTAAAAATAGTTATAAAAATAATTCTAAAAAATAGTTTTTGTATTTTTAATATGTTGTGTGGATATTTCGAATTTTAATAAGTCTAGTAAATAAGATATTGCTGTTATTATATTCACCAAAATAAAAAAACGGACCACCCTGAATAACTTATGTTCTAATTATCGGATCTTCAAGTTCTAAGACTCAATCTTCATGATTCGAGGGGGTGACGTCCAATGTGCTAATTAATTAGTACAGACGATATTTTAGTTTACGAAATTGGATACAAAACGCACTTTCTATGAAAAAACATATCTTTTTTCGTCTGATTCGAATTTTTGAGCACCAGAATATGGGGGGTAGCCGCAATTTGGAAATACGGTCCCTATACTTTGGTCAGGAAAGCGGTTCAATGCTTATATTTCGAGAATTTTTTTAGATGAATTGAAAAAAATTTGCGCACAATTATAGAATTCGCTTATCCAAAATAATTGAATGCAAAAAGTAAGTATTTACTATTTGTTAATATTTAAATTGCAAACATTTTGAATTAAAAAATAAAAATTTGAATTGTATGGTATAAATTTTTTTACATAATTTTAAAGAATATGATTTTACATGGCGAAATACAAAATTTGAGGGATATCGGTCGAATCCTGAAAAATCGAGTTTCAAAAAAAGTTGTATTTTAAAAATTCAATTTCTCAGGAATTTGACTGATTTCATTCAAAGTTTGTATTTTGTCACGTAAAACTACATTCTTTAAAATGATGTAAAAAATTGCTTACTTTATAATACAGTTTTTTTTCGATAAATGTAAAAAATAATTTTTAATAAATATTATGAATATTTGTTAAAAGTTATTTTTTGCAATGTATTATCTTTGGATAAATGAATTTTTTAATCGTGTGTAAAAAGTTTTCTTCAATTTGTTTTAAAATTTCTCGAGATATGGCAAAATACTCAAAAAGTAAAAATATTATGGGGTCCAAATTTTGGACTGCTCTCCTGACCAAATTATTGGGAGCATATTTCCCAGATTGCGGCTACACCCTACTCTGTAAAAAATTTCGAGCTATGTTGCGCCAAATTTTGGAATTCATTTGCTGGCTACAAAAAATGGTGCTCAGTTTTACTAGATATTGGTGATTTTACTAGTTCCAAATATCGAGAGAAGGTTGTACCATTATTGCTATTACTTCTACTCGATGCCTGTCTGCCAATTCCAAAATCTGGTCAAGTTTAAGTCTAGTTGCAGGAGTACTAAAACCATTGATATTACACACAGGCCAGAAGACACCAATAATCCTCCAATGGATCCCATCGCATGTCGGGGTATATGGCAATGAGACAGCCAATGTGCTCGCCAAGAATGGCTGTGATCTTCCTATGTACTATTTGAACCGTCTTACTCCCACTGAAATCCACTCCCTGGCAAAACATCGTTTGCTTCCAGTGTGGCGCCGTACTCCATCCCATCAGTGGTATGCTGGCAACCGCCCTGGCCTATCATTAACATGCTGCGGCCTTCGGCCTTTCCAATCGGCCATGGCCAGATTTCGTAGTGGCCATCTTAAGTGTTTAAGGTTTCAAAATGGGGAGAAGACCTTCCAACCTTGTTCCTGCTCACAACCTGCTAGTCCTGATCACCTTCTTTTTTGCCTTGGCGCTTCTTTTAAGCAGCTGCTGGTTGATCGGGACTTTCTGCAGATATATGGGGAGCTTACGCGATGGGGCCTTCTGGACCTGGTCTAGGCTTTCCTTCTCCAGGGGGATGTGTAACAACAACAACAGGTTGCACCAAAAATAGGTATTTTGAAAAGACCTAAAAGCAGGGAATGGTTACACCAAAAATAAGTGTTTTGAAGGGAACTAAAAGCGAAGGAAGGTTGCACCATGATTTGATATTTTTGAAAGGAACTGAGAGCGAGGAAGGTTGCACCATTATTAGGTATTTTTCAAGTGCTAAAAAGCAGGATAAGGTTGCACCATTATTAAGTATTTTTAAAGCGCTAAAAAGCAGAGAATGTTAGCATCATTATTAAATATTTATTAAAAAAAGAGAAGATAATAAATCAAATTATAATTTAAATATTTAAATCTATAAAAATTAAAAAAAAACTGTTTTTATTTTAGGCGTG
This sequence comes from Parasteatoda lunata, assembly GCA_949128135.1. Lineage (NCBI taxonomy): Eukaryota > Metazoa > Arthropoda > Arachnida > Araneae > Theridiidae > Parasteatoda > Parasteatoda lunata. The sequence continues at coordinate 86,846,933 of OX421971.1, read as the reverse complement.
TCATGTAATATATATAATATAACACATCTAAAATAAAAATAGTTTTTTTTAAATTTTTTTTATAGATTTAAATTATTAAATCATAATTTGTTTTATATGAATTTGATTTAAATTATCTTTTCTTTTTTATATACATCTTTAATAATGATGCTAATTTTCTCCGCTTTTTGGCGCTTTAAAAATATTTTCTTTCATATAGAATTTTTTTCTTTCTTTAATTTGATATCTGTAAAATTAAAAACTTTTTCACATTTCATTCGTTAAAGCACCAACAGATGCTATAGAGTTAGTACCACTAATGTTTTAAAGAGAAAATAAAAAAGAATTTCAATTTTAGGCTAAAGCAAATTCTTTATGTATTTTGAAATTATTTTATTAATTAATTTCACAAATAAAAATTTATATAAAACAGTAGAAAAATATTGGATCGGTCAAACCCCAATCTCTAATGAAGGAAACAGTCCAATATTAATTACATTGGAGTATGAAAATAATAAATTTGTTGTAAATTATGAAGTGTAAAAATAACATAACTTGGAAATATTAACAAAACGTTTACAGCTTCAGATCAGTATTCAAACATAATTTATTTTTTTACAATCACTTTAATGTTTGCATACATAGAGAGAATGTGATAATTTTTATGCAAAATTTTAAAACTTAAATATATTATACTTTTTATACACATCACAGCATTCAATAAAAAAACAAAACAAAATATTCACTCAAAAATATGATAGATAGTATGTTTTTGTTATTAAGAGAGTCAATTCAAACTTATTTTTAATTTACAGTAATTTAAAATAAAAATTATGTTATGCCTCAATGTTTTACAGTTTTGAAATTTGGGATCATCTGAAAATAATTTTCAATATTTTAATAAGATACTAAATTTCTTGATATACTCTGTTTATCTGAATTAAAATTTATAATATATAACAAAATTAATTTTTTCCAAGCATAATTTACTACTTGATAAAAAGATTAAAATTTCACGCAGTTTGGAAAAAATTCTGTAATTTTTTTATAAATCAGTAAATGATTGTGAGTATTTGAGAAAAACTAATATTTTTATTACATATTCATTATTATAGATTTTCTGGTGTTACTTTAACTATATCACATTTTTCAGTTGATAGTAAAAAACACAACAAAATTTCAAAAGAATACACACAAATAAAGTTTTGGAGCCTATTCACAAAATAAAAATTGGTGTTTATTAATAATAATAAACACAGGTTCTTCATTCTCAAAACTTGAAACTATACACATTCCTTGTTTGACATATTCCTTGTTACACATTCCTTGATATACACATTCCTTGAAACTAGTACTTTTCAAGTGTGAAAAAACTGTTTATAACCTTCTGGAATTCTGGTAATTTCGGCAGAATAAATATTTTTATCAATAGGTTCGGCACTGGTTATAACAATATTTTTTCCTGTGTCTCTATCTTCATTAAAAGCATTGAAGTTGTTGGTGCCTTTGTGCAAATGAAAGAAGATTAAAAATAATGTAATTTATGCCAATAAAATGTACAGAAGAAACAAAATTTGAATCCTTACTCTTTTAAAACTTAGAAAGATCAATCAAAGCAAGTCATATTTTAATTACAATTTTAAAATACAATATTAAAAAAAAATTGAGAAATTGTAGTTCTAAAAATTGTTAAAACATTTCACTACCTAGAAAAAAATTTTCGAGACCAACTATTTATGAGACTCCTTTAACCCACAAAGATCCTAGAAAGGAAAGAAAGATATTGATATTTTAAAATATTATTATTATTACTATTATTTTTGTTAAAAGGCGCTAAAGTACCCAAATAGAATTTCTTCACATGAGAAATTGTGAATTGAATTTTATGCGGAGCGTCCCCGTAAAAAATTTACTGAAGGAACTGTAAACTGTTAAAATAATAAATGAACAAATTGATCATCACTTGTATCGATAAAAGAGATCGTGTTGAGTCTAAGAGGGTGGAATCTGGCTGCTAATAAACACACAAGCAGTATTCATGTGGATGGTATTAAAACTCCACGTGTATACTGTTTGTGAGGATTGTCTTTTTAACTAAAGGTCTTTAGTTTCATAGAAGCAGATATATTTCAGAATAAAAAAAAATACTTTTATAATTAAAATAAAACTTTTCAAAAAAAAAAATATATTATTTAAAAAAAAAAAAAAAAAAAAAAAAAAACTGTAAATATTATAAAGAACACATATAACATTTTTTATGATCAATGAAAACGTTCGATTTCATGCTTATGTTGTCTTTTCCTTTCCTCACAAAACACAAATGTGGGCTAAATAAATATACATAAATCTACAAAAAAATAAAAATAAAGAATAAAAAGAAAACATAGAAAAATAAGTATCTATAGCAAAGTATCTATGAGCATCTAAGTATTTTTCTATTATTTATATTTAATAAAAAAATATATTTTTTAACTTTTTAAATACGATATTTTGTTTCATTTAAAATTTGTTTCGCTTAGTTAAAAAATGTTAGTAATAAAATCTATTTTTTAAAAAATTATAATAAGAAATCAGCTTATTTCTAAATGTTCTAAAACAAATCTTGTTCTTACCGGTGTTTTGTTCTAAATTTCAGTAAAATATTCTTGGAGAATAAGAAAAAGAAAAAAAAAAAAAAAAAAAAAAAATATATATATATATATATATATATATATATATATATATATATATATATATATATATATCGCTCTTTTTTTTTTTTTTTTTTACTATTTTTTTAACGCCAATATTACCCACTTTGTTTTTCTCCTTGCGGCCAAAGAACTTAAAGAGAAACCTACTTTTCACGACAACGTCTAGCTCTAATTTGAGGTGAATAATTCGCATTGAAAATTTTACAACAAAAGCATTTTAGAATGTATAGACCAAATTTCGTGTAATTATGTGACATTACAAAGGATAATGTGCAAAATAGATCATGAAAATCAAAAAAACAAACAAACATAGATATTGATAAGAAGTTTTAATCCTAACAGAAAGCTCATACGAATTCTTTTGTTCGATAGAATGAAATTAAAACGCGAACCTAGAAAATTTTCACCGGCAGTAAATTCGGCGGAAAGCTATGCTGCTTACGATTGCCGTAATTACAGTTTATTTGTCACAGGTATTGCACTTTCTGTGCGCATAAAATCGTTGCATCTCCTTATTTACTGAAAAAGAGCTAATATAGATTTTAAAATATTTAATTATTCATACAACGAATATTCATGAAACGAAAGATTTTGCGGAGTTTACTTGGTGGTGTAAATGAAAACAATAATTGTAGAAGGAGATTTAACTTTGAACTGTAAAAGGTTTATAAACAACCCGATATTATTAAATACATAAAAATAAATAGAATGATATGGATGACCTACGTGATTCGAATGAGTGATGACAATACAATAAAAAAGATGCTGTTTTTTAAACTCACTGGAACAAGAAAGCGGAGAAGGTCGCGGTTGAGATAGACTGACTCGGTGAAGTCTGATTTTCTTGCAATGAATGAAAAGAATTGGAGATCAAAGATAAATCGGAAGTCATTATGGAGAAATCTTCAGAGGAAGGCATTGGCCCACATTGGGCTGTCTGATCAACTATGATGATGATATATATATATATATATATATATATGAGGATGAAGGCAATTCATCCTGTAGATTGGACTGCTTAATTGAAGTATTTTTAATTATTACAACTGTATAATTACTGTCAGAATTTAACTTTACTGATGTTTTTTTTATTTAAACCCAGAATATCATATGGTTTAAAAGTTTTATCCAAAACTACTTTTTTTATTAGATATTTTATCTACCATCTTAATGCTCAAATTATTATAGATTTGTTAATAAAACTATAGTAATCTTTGAAAAATTCAGATGATGCCCGAAAAAATGTTGGTATGATTTTCCAGTTAAACTCAAGAAACACAATTAGACCCACTCGGTAAGGTAGCTTTATTTTCTTGAAGCAATTTTTTTTCACCTCTGGTTTGGTCTTATAAAGTTTTTAGTTAATTATAAAACAAAGTATTAATATATTTTATTATAATTTTAAAGGTAATTGATTTATATAGTTAACTGAATTATTAAACTTAATTAAGAAATCGAAAATATTTTTATAGGTTTGGAAAACTTCAGGCTTATTTTCAGAGAGAACCCGAAAGCGATGTAAGGAAGTTTACTAATTTCAGTTTCGAATTAAAGTTTCTTAGTGAAACCAAAAAAATAATCCAACTCCTGGCAGAGGATATAAGATGCATGGGCCCAGTAACTTATGGAACTGTAAGTATAAGATAAAATTTTACTTTTAAGATAAAAACTATACAGAAAGAATAAATGAAGTATTTCAACGAATTTTAAAAATGTAATTCTTTTTCTAAGACTAATTACACGCTTTTTAACTGGTGAAACGTCTGCCATTGTTGGTTAGTGCATGGCATATAAAGAAAAACCAATATTTGTGATTCATGAAATGTTTTTTTAAAAATTTAAATTTTAATAAAAATATCGGAACATTCTCAGAAAAATCGGTTCAGGTTAATCATAATATTGGGGCCGTGAACCATAATTCCGTTTAAATTTTCTGCGACCTAAATCAAATTGGGTTTAGTTTTAAGTTAAATTAGATGTGTTATAGTATACTCTTGCTGAAGAAGGATCAAATTGCACAATAATATCGTTCAATTTATCACTGTATTAAAATGGAATTGATAAATGTTCACATCATAATAATATGATAAATGCACATCAAAACTATTAGCATGTGGTGCAATGAAGAAACTTAACTATCCGTTGCAGGGGCGTGCAGAAAATGTGTTCCACTAAAAGAAGCAAAATAAATAAATAAAATCTATTTAGTTTAAGAAAAAAGAAAAAAAACATTAGTAGGATATATATTTTTATAATTCTTAATCCATATAGCTATAAATTTTTTTTGTAAATGTAAGCACAAATAAAAAAAAATCATTAGTTTTTATTACTTTAATAAAGGAGGCACCTTAATTTTCTTGAACTATTAAAATTAAAAGATTTATAAAAATAACAGGAATCAATTTTAAATATGTGAAATCAATCAGTCAATCAGCAATTGAATCAGCAGCCGTTTCTATTGAAAGGAAACTTTAAAAAAAAAAAATTATTAATTGGTTTTGTATTCATAAGTTTTTAATAAAGATGTAACACGAAAAAAAAAAAAAAAATGCATGGAAAAGCTAAACTACGTTAATCATAGCTGGTTTTTAAGTTTTTATGAACAACATAATGATAAGTCACATTTTCGAATTATTTAAGAGAGTATTTTTGTTGAAAAACAACTCGATTTTCTATAATATAGCGATTTTTGTGTAGCATGCTGTTTTGAATTTGTAACGTACCTATCTGGAGTCAATACTAAAGAATAATGTGTGATGAACAAAATTCCACTCTTCTTAAAAGTGTGTCTTATCACTAATTTGTCCCAAGTCCTTCCTATAAATATATTAAAGGAAAAAAAATATTCTCTTTTGAACTTAAAGTACTTTAAATACAAACAATAAATTATTAATTTTTAATATTAATGATTTTTCAATTGCATTTTGCCTGTAAATTTTATATTATAGGAAACATTAAAACTCGAATTATTAATTTAAAGTTGCTGATAAAAGGAGATAAAAATGCATAAAATTTTTTATTTGTACTATTATTAAATTGCATGTTATTTTAATCTGGGGATCAAATCATTAACATGTTCATTAGTGTACAAATATAAAGAAATTATATTCAGACTTACAATCAGAAAATCAGGTGAACCACAATATTCGTACATGGAACCATAATTTTTTTTCCAACTCAAATGTTTACCTTTCCTATCGTTATTAACATCCAAACTAAATTATATTTTTATTAAATAAAATCAATTTTAGGTTCAAAAATTCATCTAAGCAATTTAAATCGTAATTTTAAATTCATTAATGTTTTCTTTTCTTTTGTTAGGAGTTAGAAAAAAACAATGGCATTGGCTACAAAATAAAGTTCAAAGAATTAAATGGAGGTATGTTATAGTGTTTTTATTTATTTATTTTCTTTGAAAAAATATAAGCAGTTTGATTAGTATAAGAATTAGTTCTTATACTATTTAACTTGTACATACTATATTTATTATTAAACATAGTAAAAAACAACATGCGCATAACTCTGCAGCTCTTCGAAATACAACTAAGTTGAAACTTGACGTGCTGAATAGACTGTTTTTATTGTGAAGTTTTTTTTCGCAATTTAAATTCCATCAAAGATTCATTTGGATCTAGATTGCGCCTTATCTTACAAAATGTTAAGTTTTTTGAAGAAAAAAATGTTATAACCTGCTTTAAATTCTGCAAGTTGTCAAGTATAAGATAATGTTCACAAAACTTTCAATGTTTCAGCAAAAGTATTTAAACACTGAAAACAGAAAATATCACACCCATTTCTTACATTGGAATGGTCTGCAAACTCACATATTTTGTCTAAAGTTTTTTATTCAAAGTTTTGCCTTTAAACCTGTTTTTCACAATTCAAATTTTTTCATTTTCTGCTCAAAATTTCTTGACTTCAATAAACCTATGTTTTTTCTCATTTATTATTTTTGTTTTACGTAACTTTACAATACATCCTGTTTTAGTGCGCAAAACCATAAAACTTAGGAACTAGAAAATTACGAAAGGATGTTAACAAAAAGTATATGGAATACAAGGGTACAAAATTTAATTATTAGTTCCGGGATTATTAACTATTAAACTTGTAGTAAAAATATCATGCGAGGTGCTAATATCATGTGAGCTAGTAAAAATATCATGCGAGCCCACAGTATACTGTAAGTATAGAGTTGATATTATGCTGAAGTTGAAATTTATGTCATAGTGCTGAAAGAGCTAAATCATGAAATCAACACAAATTTTGTTTTCAAAATTGTGAATTGTTCGAATGTTATTGCAATTTTAAAATTTTAAATGTTTTATTCGCTGAATTTATATATATATATATATATATATATATATATATATATATATATATATATATATATATATATATATATATATATATATATATAACAATTATATTATTATTATTATTAAATTGTTTAAATAAAAGTGAGAAAAATTAGAAATATTTTTTTTTAGAAATACATAGATATTTCTTAATAACATATGTATTAAATAAATTATGCAGAAAAATATAAATCATGAAAAATTGTATTAGTATTTTCCATTTAACTTTTCGGTTGTAAATAAATTTACAACCACTAAATTTCGCAAAGAATAATTATCAACAATGTTCTTTCCGGTTTCACTTCTACGAAATCCGCTTATTTTTTCAGATCGTGTATACATTAAAAAAAAAGAAAAAAGAAAAGAAAATTCAGAACTTAACATTCTAGGCCGGAAAATTCAATTAAAACGACTAAATCTAATTTTGATTGATACAACGATGAAAAAAAAAATTCAGCCATAACAAAAAATTTTGAAATTTTTTGTGAAGGCTTGAAAATAAGATCAAAAATATTTCCTCTTATTTTCAAAATAACGAGTTGTTTTTCATTGGTTAATACGTTCGCAATCAATAATTAAGACAGGGATTCCACCAAAAGAATGTCAATTATTTAGGGTTCCATAGCCGAATAGAAATTAGGAGCCGCAGCTGAAAGGTATGATCAATGATTTGGTTCAAAATCTTTGGATGAGATGAAGACTTTTTTAAATCAAAATATAAAAATTGAGTAAAAAGTTTATATATCATTCATGTCACGTAAAAAATAGCATACAATTGTATTTAAAAAATAAAAAAAAAGCAAAATTTTTTCTAAAATTCAAAGGATATAAAATCAGTTACCAAATATGGACAATATTTCTGCCTTTTTACTTTTTCTTTAAATATAAAACAACGTTAGGGTTTACTGGAAGTTTTTGATTTATCCTACATGTTATAATTATATTTTGAAATAGTGATAATATTTTCATGCTCTTTAAAACCCTAAATTACACTTGTTTCTCGTAATGCTTCTTCCGAATCCTTCATCACTGTTTAGGAGTGAAAAAAAAAACGAGGGGGGGGGGATGAGACAGCAGTAAATCTTTCAGTATTTTTTCTACTCTTCCTTTTTACTACATCAGATTAAAAGAATTTTTTTTTTCTTAAAAAAAGAAATCTCGACTTCAAGGGAAGAGTGATCTATAGCTACTAATTCTTTCAACGCAACCATAAAAGTGTATTCTAGTGTTAGAAAAGAGATCTTAATACTCAACGACATTTTAAAAGTTCCGACAGAATACAAATTGAGATATTCTGCCACACGTTGAGATTGAAAATATTTTTCTTTTCTTTTTTTTCTGAAGACTTAGTTTTCTTAGTGCGAGCTTCCTTGTACTTACTCACTGGAACAAAAATCTTATTATTATTAATAATAATAAAGCATAATATATAATAATTATAATGTAAGTCTGGGGAATTTAAAAGATAAATTATTCTACCGATTTTTTAAAATAACAAAATAAAAATTTCTTAAAATATTTTTTATATCATGTTAACAATTCTTGCTCTTAATTAATGAATTGGAATTAATACCTTTGTATTAATTAATTTTAACAGAAACATTTTCCTTTTCCATTAGATTTTTTGTAGTTTTAGTTTAACGTATTGAATTGTTCGGAAAGTTAATTTCGCTTTTTTTTTCTTCCTTTTTTTTTTCTTTCTACTTTTTATTACGAAAATGAAAGATGATTTTCTTATAGTAAATAAATATTTTATTTAATCATATACTGTCCATTATGGTTCAATACTTTTCGCCCTCTTTCTGGCTGTAGCATGATTCCATGCTCATAAAAGTTTTGTTCTTTGATAGAAAAAAAAAAAAAAAAACCTGATCTATTTGATTTTTGACCTCCTCATTTGAAGTAAAAGGTTTTGATTGTTTGCGGAGTGGTTAAAAATTTTTGTAGAGACATTAACATTGTTGTACGCTGTTAGAAATTTCTAGGAAAAAAATGTTAAATAACAATTTATTGAATGGTTATTTTACCATATTTAATAAAAACAGTCAAATAACCATAAATAAAGTGGTAATCAAACTGTTGAGTACTGTGAAAAACTGTTTATTAACTGATTTCACCTAATACGGTTAAACAACCAGAATTTTAGCGCATCAACTAGAAGTAACTAATGAAGCTACTTAGTTCTTTGCAATTGCATATCATAGCCGAGCGGGCTTATCTATCAATCGCATGACCGGCAGAACTGCAGTTCGAGTCCTACCGTTGACACCACAATATTTCCTCCATTCCCTTCAACACGTGAAGAATTTCCAGTGTCCGGCACTCTGGAATGCCTATTACCTTACGAAAATCCGAGCTCCCATGTCTAGTTAAATAATAAATTTTTTTTTACGTTTTTGAAAAATGCTAGTTGTAAATGGTTAAAAAACCGTACAGTTTTGTATTCATTGTTTTATAAACATACTTTTTGCAAATGTTTTCAAAACCATAAAAGAAAAAAATTTTCTTTACCGTAAACTTTACGGTTAATCGGATGGACATAGAGCTACCAGTTATTTTACCATAATTTTAGAGTGAAAATTTTAACAGTGTAGATAACCCATTTTTCTCCCCAGTGATTAAAATGGATCCTTTTCTTGACGTTTGAGAAGCAAATCATAACAAATTTCTTTCCGTAAGAACACGAGGAACCAATATGTCAAGATTGTAAATTAAAGCTAGATTTTTCAAATGATCATGAATGATCGAATTCAGTAAAATTAATCTCTCAGGGATCTCACCCGCTGTTATTCACCGATTATCTGTAATAGTACCTTTATTGTGTACTCAGCTTTAACTGGCCTTCCAGAATACGGTGCATCTTCAACATCGAAATTGCCGGATCAAAATTTTGCGAACCAGTTTTGACACAGTCCTCTCAGTACACATCGGATAATTTACTTACCTTTTTGATAGTGAAAAAAAAAGTAAAATATGCCAAAAATGTAGCTTTCCACTTTCCATAATTGATAGGGCACCAACTAAAAACTGCTGCGTAGATTTAATGCAACTTTTTGGCAAGCAAGCCTTCCTATTATGCAAGAACATTATTCTTCGTAATACGTAATGTGAAAGCATTCTATTCAACTAAGAAACAAATGCCAAAATTTCGATTACTACAAGTAACTGAATATTTTTAACAAAATATTAATATGTAATAAAAACATGTGTGTTTATCATTATAAAAAAAAATTATAATTTTTCATATGAGTATTAGTTTACTATTAAAATGACACATATTTCCACATGGTTAAAATTTTTCTATGTTCTCATAGCAACAGAAAATCACCATGTGTGGGAGAGTAACATATTTGTGTGGATGGTCGACAGTCAGACGGAAGAGGTGAGTTAACGTAAATAAATTGTTATAAATTAATGATATGAAACTTGTTAAAATTGAACAAAAATCTCTAATTGTTTTGTAGAAAATTAAAAATTGTCATTTAATTCCATCATTAATCTTAATTTTATCATTAGTCATCATTTCTAGCTTTTTAGCCTTTTAAATTATATTTATTTTTAAATAGGTAGTTGTTTTTGAAAATGAAGAAAGTGACGTTTTAAAGAGGCGTGTACTTTTGACCCATGAAATGACCTGCCAGTAAGTATTGTATTTTAAAAGATGTCACTGTAGCTGAGCAATATCGATATATCGGAAAATATTTACGGTTTTAAACATCAAGGTAACGATATTTAAAAAAGTATTTTCGTCATCTATCACGAATACCTGTTTTTATGATATAAATATCAAATATACAATAATTATATACCGTGATAAAGCGGATAATTTTAGAAAAGAAAATACTGAAATCATTATCCACAAAAATATCGAATATGATATTACCATGATACTCTTCATTTGGGAAACGAAAATGTTAAACAATTTACAACAATCTAAATAAGTTTCAGTGGAGAAATATTACGATACATAGCAAAATTATGTTATTCTATAAATACCAACTATATCGCGAAATTAACAATAATGATTACCAATTTTGCTAGTATTGTAAGGAAGTAAATAATATAATTTAATTTTTTTTAAAAATATATCTATTACTAGTCTTTTTTTTACTCTATCGAAACTTTTTTCCCAGTAAAATATGATAAAAACTATTAAGATTGATAATAGCTTTTATTTAATAAAAATTATTTTATTAATACAGAATTGTGTTTTGATCAATTAAAATTTTTTTTAAAATTAAAGTAACAGTTTAAGCCGCAGAAATATCAAATGTTTTAAGAAAACTGTTTGATATATTTTATTTCGATAAAATATGAAGATATCTTGATGAAAAAGACATTTTTTCTTTCATTATGAAAATCCATATTACCTTTTGAATAGTTTTTTTTTGGTAAAGTATATCAGAATGATTCTTCTTTTAGTTTTAATTCTGTTGTCATTTTTTTCAAAAAAACTTAAAAAATTTTTTTTAGTTGTTTTGTACCAGATATTGCTCCAAGATATAAAAGAAAAAAAAATTATGTTTCAGAGTAACAAAACAGACTTAATATGAAAATTTTAATGATACTTATGGTAACCATTAATAATGACAATGAAACTAAGAGACAATCTACCAACTTTCTGTTTTAATTAGTTTACTTATAATCAATTATGTAACTATAATGTATTAACTAAATAATACTGCAGTTAATATTGTCATTAATTATTATTAATTTTATAACTAATTATCAGGATTTTATTTATGTATTACAATTATTTATAACAATTAATTATATTATCATTATAATTAATTATGTTATTAATATTATTATTAATTATATTATTAATATTATAATTAATTGTATTATTAATATTATAACTAATTATCATGATTTTATTTATGTATTACAATTATTTATTACAATTAATTATATTATCATTATAATTAATTATGTTATTAATATTATTATTAATTATATTATTAATATTATAATTAATTATATATAATTAATATTATAATTAATTATATATAATTAATATTATAATTAATTATAAATAATTAATATTATTGCTATTGAAATTAATTATTATTAATATAGTAAATGGTTAAAGTTATTTTGTTTGATTTGTTTTTTTCTTGGACTTTGATGGTTGGCGACTCATATCATGTGCATAGTTAATTGTTTTTTTTTTCAAACTATTTTTTTCAAATATTCTTAAAGTATGTATTGAAAGCAAATCAACGAATCTTATTATGAAACGACATTTATGCATTAAAAGGAAGATACACAATTTTATCTGGTGAATAAAACAATGAGCCGAATTTCAGTAGCTAAGGTTTATGGGGCTAAATCTTTGTTTGAAATAAAGTTTCTTTGCTTTTTGCCCCCCCCCCTCAGGATTGCTTTAATGTGTTTTAATCATTTCTCACCTATTTTTGTTTCAATTTTATTTTTAGGCGTTGCATCAAACAGAATTGTGGTTGTGGAAATAAAAATGAAAGAAGTGGATGTCCAGTCGCTGTCGGAACGTAAGCTTTATTTCTTGTTTAAACTTAATTTTGTACAAATAAGACTAGAAGTATTTTATTTTTATATTAGAAAACACATACCACCTAACTATATTATATTCTTACACATTGCATAAGTGTGTAAGAATATGAGTCAATTAAGAAAATCCAGGTACATAAAAATTTTTACACATCACATTATGGAAAAATTACTATAGATAAAGTTCCATAGTAGGGTAAACTAACCAGTGAAGGAACACTTAAGTTTCGCTTGCCTTTTAAAAAATCACATTTATTTCAAAATTCGTAATTTTAGTTAAATGACAGTGTCAACATATTTGTTACTAATTGCAAATTATGTAAGAAAATTGTACAGAACTTATATAATATTGTTTTAAAGTTTTGGAGGTTCAAATTACAAGTAGTAAGAAGACCAAGTGAAGGAACAGCCCTTACCAGTGAATGAACACCCAGTAAAGGAACACTTAATTTTGGTTATTTTTCAATGCTCTTTATGAATTTATAAGCCATACACATACTTAAAAGAAAGCTTATTCTTGAAATTATAACATATAAATACTCGGAAAATGTTAACTTTTTTTTTGTAATCATGAATTGAAAATTAAAGTGTCAACATATTAACACATACTGTTCATTCACTGGGAAATGTATGCCCAGTAAAGGAACATGCCTGTTCTCTCCCTGGTTAGAAGTTGTTTTTCGTATTTTTAACATACTTTTGATGCGGAACATCACTAAAGGTACAAGAAAGTTAAAATTCATCTTTTATTTTCATTAACTTAGAAAAAAACCCAGTAAAGGAACACTTGTTCCTTCACTGGTTTTTCATCGTTTGGTGATCCAGTGAATAAACACCCCCTTATCTCAGTACTTTATTACGCTATGATGCTTAAAAAAAAAAAAATAAATAAATAAACGTAACTTCAATAACTATATTTTGAATTCTCTTTTTCGCAGTGAGAAAAATAAAACTATTACATGCAATTAATTCCACTTCAAACATATAAATACAAACACTCACCTTATAATTTTTTTAAAGAAACAAGGTGTTGCAGAGATAATAACAAATTAAAATTTTTTTCCAGAGAAGTCTATTTGACCAGGTAATCCAAAACATTGCTAGATGACTTCCTATTGTTTGGCAGTAAGCTATTGTTACCAATCAATCTAAAGAAAAACTTTTAAATTCTTATTTTTAATCAATATATATGAAATGTTCCCTCACTGGTTGGTTCACCCTATATCTGCTTTGTTAAAAATATTTACACTTCAGCGTAAATAAATAAATAAAATTCTGTAATTACAACCCTTACTGAATATTTTAAAAATCCTTGTTTAAAAACGAATTTAAGAAATGTATACACATTTTAATAAATGTTTCACTCAGGAAAAAATAAAAAAAAACTACCAAAATCCAACAAATCACTATCGAGGAAGGCACTTTGATGGCTGGTTGAAACTTGTCTGTTAGATTGCTGGTTGAAACTTATTAAAACCTTTTTCTGTTTCTTCACGCAATCAAACTGGCTTTGAGACTTTAATTTCTACCCACCTTAAATATTAATTAACGACATCAAAAGTGTATGCATTTTACTTCGTTTAAGACAAGGAATTTAAAACGCATATATAAAAATCGGTGAACACGCACATAAAACATCCTGCATAATGAGTTCATAATAGCGTGCATATTATATTAATAGCACAAAGTGATTATTTTTCCAGCAATAATGGTGCATTATCAGTAGCAATAAATTAATTTTCTTTATTAAATAAGTAAAATAAAATAAGTTTTGTATTTTTACCGTCGATTAAATTGCTGGATATTTATTGGATGGATTAGTAAAAAGAATAAAATAATAATTTATTTTATTTTTTAATTTTTAATTGAATTTTCCAATTTAATTTTTAATAACAAAAATTTCTTTAATAATGATTTTTTTAAAAAAATTTTTTCGTTTGTATTTGCATAAAGTTGTATTTATTATCATGCATAAAAAATATACATGCATAAATTATAGAAATACTTTTTGCCAATCATATCATATTGTACATAGTGATCCAGTTCATTTAAAGAGTAAAATTAAGCTTGTAAACTTTAAGCGATTTGAAAATTAATTACTTTTATAGCTATAACGAACAAGTTCTTTGTAGTTGTAACGAAATTCTGCACATTTTTTTAGTACAAACTTTCTATATGTTTCATTACATTAATTATTTTATTGGAAATAATTTCATCTTATGATATTATCATATGTCCTTGTGTTAATTATATTTATTTGCTTATTTAGAGTCGTTTAATTACGCGTTTTTTTTAAGACAAAACTTCCGATTTGTTTCACTGAATTGTTTTGTTGAAAATAATTCCAGCGTGTGTTATTTTATAGTGTTGCATTCGTTTTATTTTGCGTTATTTAATTTTAACTTATTTCATCATAATTTTTATAATTCGTTTTATTTTACTAATTTAGTTTTTAATTATTTTTCTTTTTTTGTAAATCATTTTAATAAAAAAAAACTAACTAGTAAAATATTGAAGTCTTAAAAAGAAGCTTGGAAAATTTAAAATGAAAAGAAAAAAAAAAAAAGTTTTATCATCATTAACTAAAATGCTCAAACGGGTGAAAGAAGTGTATACATTCAGTTTTGAAGCTCAAGTCAGTCACTCACTCGTTGTAAAACAGGTGTTGAATCCTTTATGTGAACAATAGCCTTAATTTACTTCAAAAGGCGGAAAGTTGAGAAGGGGGCGAAAAACATGGGTGCTGGCGGCCATCTGGGATCCCTTTGCTCCTTCTTTTCAGAGTGGGCACAGTTGGAAAGAGGCAGTGAAACAGATTGATTCTATGCTTTCGATTAGGGTGACTGCGGATGTTTTTGAAATATTAATAAATCCCTTCTGTGCATGTTATGCTTTGTTTTGATGACTCTATTTGAGTTTTGATATCCCAAGTGTTCTTAATTCTGAAAATTGTATGTTTTATGCGTTGGTCAGAACATTCGAATTTCAAGTAAAATTTAAAATCTTTTTTTCTTCGACTCTGTGAACGGAACAGCTTTTGTTTTTAAATGCTATTATTATTATTTTTTTAAGTCTATTACTTATTAAATATTTTTACTATTAATTTTGTTTTGAAACTCCTGATAAACATAGCGCTTGATTAATGATTTCATTCGCTCCAAAAATGTACAAATTGGAAATAAGAGTCGACATGTTTGAAGTTCTCAAAAATGGGCGCCCATTTTCAAGACTTATCAAACGTGAATCGGAAGAAATAAAAGTGATTTGAAATATAAAACGTAATGCTGCCAACGAAAAATGGAAAAATTATGATGAGAAACAAAACTAGGAAAACCAAAGTAGCCGAGAGTGAAAAAAGAAGAAAAACGCGTTTTTCTCATTCTGTTTTTCTGTTCTGATGTAGGGATATCGCGTATTTTTGAGCACTTGTTATTTCCAAACTACATATTTTTTAAGCGAATGAAGCTTTTAATCAAGTAATATCTTACCGCTTCAGCTTCTTGGAATTATTTAATTAATACTGATAATGATGCCAATGCTTTTAAAAAAGAAACATAGAAAGATATATCTATTTATAAATATTTTGATAATTTTAAGTGCAACTATCTATATTATACATAGAACATTTTTACACATGTGCTTACAAAATCGATAAAAATACTATTATTGCGTTGGCAACAGAGAACGGAAACAAATTGAGCAATAACCTGAGCAGAAATCAGAAGTGGAAGAAAACTGCTCATGCTAATAAACAAACTGTGTTATATTTTTGTTTTAGTTATGTGTATTAATTTATGCAGATTACAGAGTTTAGACTTATATTTTTGCTTTAATGATAAATTAGTTTTAGCTGTATGTAGGTATTTCTAAAGTAGAATCCTTTGATACTGTCACCGCTGAGTCTCCCAACTATCATAATTTCCGAATTTGCTAAAGTGATGTAGGAAAATTGTATAAATTTTTCAAGATTTCAAATAATTTTTTTTTTTTTACTAAGCAATTCTACTTTTTTTGTTACCTTTTTTTTTTTTTTTACCATGCCTTTCTACAGACACTTTACTCTTTCTTTGGTTTTTGGTTTTGTAAACAGTACATGAGGAAATTCTAAGAATTTGTAGAAATGCGTATATAAGGAAATTCTAAGATTAATTTGTTTCAAACGTAGTTCCCAAGTAGTCGTGAAAAGCGTATAACTTGAACAAAATGTATTTAAATCAAAATATAATCGTGTATGCATGTAAATGAATCAAATAATTTCGCACGATATATGTTATATATTTTCTTTTATTAAATTTTAATTTTAGTACCAACATTGATACAAAGGTAGATAATAATATTTTTGTACACTGTAAAAAGTTTTGGATCAAATTACGTTATAAAGAACTTTTTACATCACTCATCAATATAAAGAACTTTGGGTGCATCATCCGTAAAATCCATATTACCGTAAAACCTTTTTGCTATAAAATCCTGTACCGTAATTTTTACAGTAATATTTAATTAATTAGAGTGATTCAGTGATTTTACGGTAATTATTACTGTAAATGTCTGATAATACGTAATTTTTACAATATTAATTACCGTAAAATCATTGAACCACTCTAATTAAATAAATATTACTGAAAAATTTAGCGTAAAAAGTACCGACATTAAAAGTACCCCGACCCGAGTGCCGGGACTTTTAAACACAATATCATACGGGATTTTTTACTGTGTATCCAATGAGCAATTAAGCGTTACGAAAGGAAGTTGAGAATGTTTAGTTCTGGAGGTTTTCCGATAATCGCGAACATGGGCTGGAGCTCCCTGGTATTTTCATAAAATTCATTAATACAAAAGCAGTTTATTTTAGAATGTTTTTTGTCTATGAAACATTTGTAAATCCATAAAGATAAGGAGTTTAGACACGTGACATGTTGTTTAAAAAACATTCCGGTGAAATAAGCTGTGATGGAAAAGGTGCGGGGGTGAGAATAAAACTAACTTCCATCTTTTTACACCTTTGCACCGCTAAACGAAAGAATCACGATAAGACACGAGAGATTTGCAGCTCCGCTGATTTATTTACTGTGAGACCAAATTTAAGGCTTCGATGACACATTTGCGACTCTTGGGGAAAACGCCGGTTTCTTTGAACTCTCTCTTCCCAAGTGTTGAGAGTTAATAACGAAGCAAGTTTTTCCTAAATAAGTGTATTAGCAGTTTTATTATGAATTTTATTTGAATTGAAAACAAATCAATCAAGTACTTCGAAGTGATATGTGATCAATTGTTAATTTGAAAGCACAATTGATGAAAACAAAATGAAACTGCTTGTCGCTGTCAAAGCTGTGGAGTAGGTAGTAGAAATATTCAACTACGCACTTTTCAAAGAACGCAACTCCGAATCTTGACCTTTCAGAGAACTTGGCTCCTCAACATCTTGGATTTTGAGGTAAATTTTTAATTTGCATTCCCCCATTTTTTCAAATTTTTTTTTTGTATTTAACAAACTTTTGATGATAAGTTATATTTGACTGCACAATACCTTTAAAAAAAGATAGGAAATAAAGGGGTCTCTTTATTAGATAAGGAGAAATAGCGCTTGATAATTTTTAGAAATCTAAAGCAATAAAATGATGCAATTTATCGTTTTGAGAAAGTAATTTAAAACTACACGTTTATAAATTTTTAAATTTGTTAAAATCTTAATTTATTACAGTTTAAACTGATGAAAATGGATTTGGATGACGCTAAAAAAATATTTCAACGATAATTGCATAAAAACAAAGATACTTATAAAAGATCTAAAAAACTGTATATTGTTTAACTACCCATCAAAAACTGTAGATCGCATAATTTTATTACTATAATTATGTCAGAAAAATTGATAGAAAGTCTAAAATATTGCATGTTTCATATCTCAAATTGTAATTGGGTGACGGCCGTTTATTTTATATGTACTGGAAGATACCGTCGAATATAGTAAATATCCACCATCAGTTTAGTAGTGAAATTTAAATAAAGTAGAATAAGAGAAAATTTAGAATTTTCCTTTCCCGTTTCAACCCCTTCCACAGTTAAGTTCAGTCAGAACTGGAAGAGCCTCCTAACTACAAGGAAATCTTTTTTCTATTTCTCATATTTCTAATCCATCGAAATAAAAGTATGTCTATTCAAGGAAAGTGAGATTTTGTGTACGCAATTTTTAAATATCGTAACTTTAAATTAGCATATTTGAGGTCACTAATTAGCATATTTGAGGCCACCTTCTCAAACCATTAAAATTGAAACCCTTAAATTGAAGATTCGAGCATTATATCAAAAGTTATTCAGTGTGGTCCGTTTATTTTTTTTGCGCACTGAACACTCATCTCTGCAACGTAGCTATTAGACATTTAGAATTTTTAAATAAAAAGATACCTGATTAATACTTCATTCATTTCGTTATTTTTTAGTTGTTTCATTTTTTTCATAATTTACTAATTTCAATTTTACAATTGTGTTCTGTTTTTTTCTTCAATAGTTCAATCAAACATATTAAAATGCTATTATAATGTTAAAAAATATTAGTTTTGTGATAAGTTTTAATTCCAATAATTGTCATATTTTCATTAGAGTAATATATTTGATCGGACAATAATAAATGAGATAAAATACTTGTTTTCTTCTTTTACGCGAGATGGAACATAAATTTTAACTGAGGTTGTAGTCAAAAAAAAAAATCTTTTAGACTACTACAATTACAATATTGTCTTCAACTCCGAATCCACGACAGCCCAGTAGATTCAAAACTCATTCAAATTTCTTCACCACGATGCAAAATTCATGTTTTATTCGTATTATTTTTTTTTATTTTTTTTTTTTTTAAGAGGGAGCTATATTTCGAAAGAAATCCTTCATGGCAAATTATCTTTAAACTACATGAGTTATTCAAATTTTAAAGTAAGGAAGAAAAAAAAAAAAAATGATTTCAGATAAACCAAGAGTAAATTATGAAGTTTTAAATAAAAGTTTTCCAAACCATCAACTTGCACACGAATAATGACAGGGTTAACTGCTGTTATAAAGAAGGTAAGTAATCCTGTCACAATTTGATTACAAAATAAAAATTTGGAGCAAAAAATTTCAATGTAAGAAACTTTATAATTTTCCCTTGACTTGTTTGCACTCCCTTTTTTTTATAATTTTAAATTTAAATTGCCAATATTGGCTGAAAGAGAATTTGCCAAGAATGGTTACTTCCGCGATACAGTGTCCTCATAGGAAGGAATAAAATATGTTGGCCGGACAGCCTTCTTGCACGGCGCTGAACTCACGTTCGTGAGAACGGGAATAGGAATCCAGTTTGCCGAAGTCTCCCCCGTGTAATAAATGGTGATTGGTGCATGTTAAATCTGTTGGATCACAAAGTCTTCCATGTCCCATAACAAATTATACTTCTGGAGGTACGGAATTCGAGATTGATCGTACTCTGATTCAGGTCAAAATTACGATTTGTGGACGAATGAATGGATGTATGAATGTGTCCGCCCTATAAACGGGTGTGGCAGAATTTAAATTTTTGGCCACAGATGGCGCCACTGGAAAACAAGAACAATCGCGCCCTTTGCCTTAATGGCCTACGACAACTACGACAACAAATGGTCTGTACAGGATAAAAAACGTATAGAGTAAATTTTAATGACGATGCCAAAATAAAATAAATTCTTAATTTATACAGTTTTTTCTTTTCATTTTTATTTCAGGTCTACATTACAGTTCTTTATGAAGTGCAATCAAAACTGCCAAAGCAAGGCTGGAAATACAAGAAATAGGAGAAGATTCAAAGTAATTATAATAATTCAAAGTCAGGAAAATTAGTGCATGATAATTGATATTTTCATTAAATAATTTCGCAAAGAAGTAAGACTCTAAAATTTAAATTTATATTTTACAATTACGTTTTGCATGATTAATTTTATTTCAAATCTTGCTTATTTCATTTATGGGATGTAATTTGTTCTTATTTCAATTGTTGTAAAAAAAAAAAAATTTGAAATCAAAATTTTTCTGTAATATATATATATATATATATATATATATATATATATATATATATATATATATATATTCTGAGCCACTCAGGACAAAAAGGAACAAAAGAATAGAGAAAACATGGAAAATAATAAAGATTAATGAAAAGAAACGAAAAACTATTAAAATAAAATATATTTGAAAAAATATTAAAAAATATTTAATATATATATATTTAAAAGCCGGAAAACAAAATAATGAAAAGATATAATCTCTTCATCAGCTCCCACAATTATATCAGCAAAAAAAAGTGCTTTCTAATATTGTATCAATATAGCCAACGCAAAATATGCGAAGAGCACTCAAAAAAAAAAAAAAAAAAAAAAAAAAAATAAATAAATAAATAAATAAATAAATAAAGGAATAAAAAATTGAAAGGAAAATAGAACACATTCAGTAAAAAATATACCAAGCAAAGAACAGAAAACAAATGTAAAGAAAGTACAGAATAAAACACAAAACATGAAATCTATGAAGCGAATTCCATAAAACTTATTAATTTTCTTAATTCTTTTTACTTTTTGTCATTATTGTGCTATATATATATATATATATATATATATATATATATATATATATATATATATATATATATATATATATATATATATATATATATATATATATATATATATATATATATATATATATATATATATCTTCATTATCATTATATTGAAAAGAACCTTTCTTATTTTTAAAGATGCGTAGTAAATAATGTAAACTTTTTGTAAAGTTATAGAGTAGGAATGTAATAATAATGAAACCGACGTAATAAGTAGGATAAGCACTTCTAAACATTTATACTTTATAATTGGTTGATATTTTATAACAATCAACAAACAAAATTTCGAATAACATATTAGAATAATAATTAAAAGATATTTATCATCTTACTGTGCAATGATGAAGATCAAGGGGGATGGCCGATTTATGCATGCGTCGCCATTGTTATATTTTTTTACAAGTATGCATTTTTCACAAAAATGAAGATTGCATCGCCATTTGTTATATTTTGAGGATTACTTAATTTTGACAAGTTAATTGCGTTTAAAATCAGCCCTCCCGAAGACTTATTACATAGTGAAGATAAGCCGTGGCTGGGAAGAACGATTCCTCTCCACGCGTTAACATGAAGAATAAAAAAGTATAGTGAAGTCTTGAATAATAGTGAGGAACTAATCATGAAAGAGAAATTTTGAGGAAAAAACCATTCTTGTACTACTCAATTTTCACACTTTATATTTGTTCCAACATAAAAATTTTTAAATTCTGATTAGAAATTTCAATGGGATGTATTTGCTCTTGGGATATAAAAAAAAAAAATTGTGTCGTTCATTATATTTTTATTTTTACAATTTCAATCGAATGCTTGCTCCTGAAAACCTTGAAATTCGTTTTTCTTAGAATCAACTTTCATGGACAAAAATCATTTTCCACCATATCTTCAATTGCAAATATTTAAAGTTGCGATAAAAATTATACGATAAAAATATACAATAAGAGGAATTAGATCAATATAACTGAATGATAAGCCACATTTTAAAACTGTTTTGAGGAACCTTTTATAAGACCATTTTTGCTACAAAACACTACGATTTCTATGCGGGCAATTTAGATGTTTTTGTGAGATGTACTGTAAAATGTCTCCTTTAGAAAAAGTGCAACTTCTCAATCCTTTGGATTTTTAAACAAAGTATCACCGTAAATAAATAAAGAACACAACTAAGAAAAAGATAAGATATAAAAACTTTATATAAATGCTTTTAAAAGAATGTAATAAAAATATGTATACATGTAAAAATACACGGAAAAAATGGATACAAAACCATTGTTTTAAAAGATTTCTAACAACGTGTTTTACTATATGTTAGTAATCTTGTTTCGTATAACAATGGTAGTTGTGTTTAATTTGTTATGTCAGATTAAGAAAAAACAAGAAAAAAAAACATATTTTTTAAATTTCAGATTATGGTGACTGAAGGTGATGGGTCAAATTTCTTCTCCCGCATATTATGCTTGTCTCAGGAGATGTTTGTCCACAATAACTCTAAATTTGGCGCTAATCGTATTGAAATTAGCAGTACAAAAAGGACCCGTAAAAGTAAGATTTGTATTATTTTAAACACTTTTTTAAATTTATTTATTTATTTTATTTTTGTCACTACATAATATTACCACTAAATAAATCAATAATGTATCACTAATGTCATTTAATAAATATCAGAAATGTTAATAAATTAAACAAAATGTAATGTTCGTCATACAAACTTGAAAATTTAAATCGATTTACACCGTACATAAGCTTGAAAACACAGCGTTAGTCACCATCATCATCATTTAACCATGGCCACGCACCTAGCTTCATTTTTAGCTCTCTTTCTTTAAACGGACATGGCAAGAATGCCGCGTAGTTTTGTCTTTGGTCAGACGACGGGACAACGCCTGAGCTGGTACCCCTCTCGCCAGACTTCTACACCACAACCAACCTCAGGACTTTCAGCCACCATAGATTTAATGTACACTTTGCAGCGTATACGCGCAAGTTGTTTTGTCGACCATCAGTCTTGAGCTCACTTCTTCCAGCTCTCCAACCAGCAGCGACGCCTTAACAAACCAGTGTGCTCGTGGCAACCAGGCAACAACAAAACAAACCAGAGGTCTCGTTATAAAATTCTCCCCGACTACAGCTTTTCGCATAACAATTTAAAGAATTTTCAATCCAAATAATTAAACATTTTACAACATCTATAACTAACAACCTTACAGCTCTATTTAGTGAAGATTTCATTGGGATCTTACAGCACATTTTGTTTGATTATTTATCTTTGGTTTTCCCATGTTAGGTTTGCCCAAATAAAAACAACACATATAATTTCGCGATATATAAGAGGTGAAGTCTTTTTACAATGCATAAAAAGCATTATTATTATTTTTTTAATACAGGCTTTTATACCATGTTTTTATGAACCTAAATAATGCAAATACAACAAGAATCAATAAAACAAAAATGATAGTTATTAAGAACCAATTCATCGAGAAAATTATGATTGTGGTAAATTTTTTAAATTGCAGTATGAACAATGCGTATTGTTAACCTTTCTTTGGATGTTTTGAGATAATGAATTGTTTTTCGATAAATCTAATAATGTAAAGCCACTGAGAAATACCACAAATAAATAAAAATTATTTTCTAAGTGTCAATCTTACAAGACAGTTTTTAGTATCAGTGCCAAAATAAAAATGAATTTGTAATATTAGTTTGATATTAGTTCGCCAAAAATGGTTTTAAAAATATTTGTGCTTCAAGGGGATAATTATTTTCGTGAAGTACAATTTATGATAAATCTTGACTATCAGGAATTAGTTTTGTGAACGAAAAAAAAATCCGAACTAAGTGCCAATTTAATGGGAAAATTTATAGCACACCAAAAAAGAGGAGAATAATACTTAATACTGTATTGCTATGTTCGCCAAAAACAAATATAAAATAGATTTATAGCAAGTACTTATTGTTTTTTACCTAAAATCTCTTTCTGTATAAATAAAAGGACGAAAAATTAAATTCCATATAAAGTTTCTATGAAATGTTTTTTTTTTAAAAAAAAGAGGTTCTATGTAATAAAAATGTAATTTCAATGGAATATATGCATCTGAAATATAAATATATATATGTTTATATGCATGTTTATGTACACAGTTTATGTTATGAATATGTTTATATACAAATTATGGTTTTAATATTTCTGTATAGTAATGCACAATACGGTCAATAAGAAATTTGAATACTCGTCATAGCAGTTTTACCTGACAGAACTGGGTGGCTCAGAATAACAATGGCGGATCCCATGATCCTTATCCACCTCAAATGGTGAGATAAATTTATCAAAGATTGCGTCTGCCAAGTAGACTATACTGCCATCTATATTTCATACGCTGAAGTATCGAATTGGGAAATGCCAAAAATCCCATTGAAATAAACGTGCATACGGATAAAATATGTATCTGACTTTATCGACTAAGAATAGATATGTTTCTTTGCATGATTTATTTGCCAAGTTTTTTTTTCTCTAATTTTCTGTATTTTACTTTACACTGTAGACGACGTTCCTGTCCAAATTTGTATGCTATTTAACTATTTAAATATTTTTGTGCTTTTTAACATGGATTATGTCTTTAATTTATTATCATTGCAAAGACTTTATCTCCCTTAATTTTGGTAAAATAATAGGAATAGCCAAGGGGTATTTCCTTTTATTGAAGCATGGCAGTTACAATATTATATTAAACCTTGTATCAGAAAATTTAATTATTTGAAAGAAAAAAAAAAAAAAAAAAAAAAAAAAGCTAAATTTCTTAAGTATTAAATATCAAAATAAAGACTGAGCTTAAGATTTCTGATTTTGAATAAAAAATTATTCTTCTTATTTTATTTTCGTAGTTAAACAGGACACTGAGCCAAAGATTCGAGCACTCATTCCTTCAGGTGGTTCTTACAATCAACTTGTTGTTATCAATGGAGTTAACTTCGTCGAAGGACTGCAAGTTTTCTTCGGAAAAACTCCCGCAGAAACTAGAGTAAATATAGCATTATATAGATATTTAAGCTTGTTGATAGATTTATCAATTATGTTCATAGCTTTTTTAACCAAACTATGTGAGGACATAGTATAAGTATTTCTCGCGTTAAAGTTCAATTTAAGTGAACGAATGTTTAATAATTATCTCTTACTTAGATTTATGTGAACACGCACTTTTCCTTGTTAGTTGCATTGCTACTGTAATTAATGCTAATTAATTATCCTAACTGAAAAACTTCGAGAAATAATATGTTTAAAATTATTTGTAAAAAAAAAAAAAAGAAAAAGAAAAAAGAACTGAAGTTTTTGTTTTTAAGCTTATGCTATTTTAATTCATACCGACAAATTATCCAAATAGGTTTTTAACGGTCAAAGATCATTTGCAAATATCTATTTGTATAATAACATCTACTCTAAAGCTGCTTTTTATAAAAATAATTTTTAAATGTTCTTTAAAAAGTGTTACTTTATTATTTGTACTTGGTGCTGTAACCATTTTTTTTACGAAATCTGTTTGCGTTATTTAAATTCAGTGTAGCATGCTTTCCAATATTTATATATTTTATTTTATAAACGGTGTTGAACAGCCGGCTCAATTCAGAGTTATCGACTATCAAGGTTCAATTCCATAGTCTTGTAATTTTAAACCTAAAGCTGAAGAGAAGGGAATTTCTGAATTAAGCATTATGACAAACTAACCATGGAGGAGGACCTTTTGATGGAAGCAACTCGTCTTTGCGCTACATAGAGAGGAAAACAACAAAACCACGATTAGCCTTATGGCAAGGAGATTCAATCCCATGTAACCACTGGGGATATTTCTAAATCAGCACTGCGATCGGTGCTAGTAGGAAGCAAAATTCGTATTAACCAGTCATCACTGGGATTCGAACTTCGATCACCTCTTTGGGAGGCAAATGCTTTATCCCCTGAGTCCCAGTTGAGTTACTAGTTTGCAATTACTCCCTTCGTTTTACTTTAAATAACATTATTTACGGCAGAAGCAGCTATTTTAATTAATCGACTGTTATATTTATCTGAAAACGTGATTGATTTTAAATTAACTTAAATATTTTCATATTTTTTTTCAATTTGATACTGACGATGATAATTTCCAAAATATGTACATAGCATATATATTCATATACTTGTGTGTGAAAAAAAAGGCTTTAATGTTTTAATGAAATGTATATTTTTATTTTTGCAGGTAATTACGGACACAGCAATATCCGCTATTGTTCCACAGCTTGGATCAAGTGGATATTTCCGGATTTGCTTGAATGGAAAT
Organism: Parasteatoda lunata; assembly: GCA_949128135.1. Lineage (NCBI taxonomy): Eukaryota > Metazoa > Arthropoda > Arachnida > Araneae > Theridiidae > Parasteatoda > Parasteatoda lunata. The sequence continues at coordinate 86,820,454 of OX421971.1, read as the reverse complement.
GGTAAATCTTGGGCCTTTGAAACGCCATTTCGCTACGGTAAGTTAAAAAAAAATTTTCATGGCAAATTTGAAAAAAAAATAAATCACTTAGTAATTAACTGCTTTGTTGAATATTGTACGTAAACTGAAAATAAAAATTCTACAGATGAAAAACAATAAAAAAAATAAAGTCATAGTTTTAAATCATATACCGCAATGCAATTGAAAATAGAACGTTTGCAATTCACGATAGATTTCGAGAAAAACGGATTGACAACTATTTTCTTACCCCCGCTAAACCCTAAAATATAATTTCAGAAAAATGAAATTCTACTTATTTGTGCATCAGTACTCATAAAAAAAAAATCTTACAAATATATAAAAATCTCAATTTTGAATTTTTTTGTGGCTCACATTGATTTTTTTTTGACAGTATAGGAAGATATTTGTCCTACAACTGTGTTACCTTAATAAGTTTTTCTCAATTTACTTTATAAATTAATGCAACATAAAATAATACAACATATAAAAATGTTATTTATTTCTGTTTATTTTTTTACATGTCGTATAAATAGTTAATTTGGCAACTATTATTTTGTAATTCGTTATTTATTCCTTTCAGTTAGCTCATCAACCACGTCTTCTTACGATCCAATATCACCCAGTCTTCAGATTTCTCGTCCAATGTCACCATTTCGAAGTGTAAGTAATTGTATAAAGGGTGTTCCGTCATCGCAACCCTTAATGTATATTTTTAAAAACCTTTTCTAAATGAAGTTAAAACAAATAATCTGCATTAGAAGACATAAAATTTATAAAGAAATTTTGCGCAGTGTTTGCCTTTCACAAACCGTACCACTAAACAATTTTGATCACAAATTATTCTTGCGCATGTTTCTAAACTACCACTTTTAGTTAACATGGCAACATTTTTTTCTCATCATAGACATTATTAAAAATCTTGTTTAATTTTAGTATTAGCGTCTAGTTTTACACTCTTTCATTTTATAAACTTTTTTTAATTCTCTTCGTTAAAAATTGAAAAAAAAAAAAAAAAAATACTGAAATATGTTGATTGGGGCCGTCCATAAATGACGTTACATTTTTTATTTCAATCTTTTTGAAGCCCTTTCTGCACTTTGTCACAAAGTGTCACACTTTACTATACTCTCGTCACGTTACATTTCAATGGAACAAAGTTTTGTTCCAAAAGACGTGTTAAATATTATTTTTCAAATTACTTAAACAGTGTGTTTTAATGTTATTTGTGAGCATAAAAATAATATGTATTCGATATGTGCTTACTTTGATGAAAAATTCATAAAAAAAGAAAAAAAAAAAAAAAAAAAAAGAAGATATATCTGTGATTTCAAATGTTACCGCAATACCGAATACGTTGTGCCACTTGTTGAACTCTCCTTCTCCCTTGTCACAAATTGTCATAAACCCCTACCTCCCCTGCAAGAGTGGTATAATTTATGGATGATCAGGTGAAATGTATATTATTAGACATGGAAAAAATTATCTGTCGAATTTCGCCCTCAATTCGGACTCAAATTCGGAAGTAAAAGTGGGTTTTGCCAATATGGAAAGAGGGTTGAAATAGTAAACTAAAACTATAAAATTTTTTATTATTTATTATTATTTTTTTTTGTTTAAATAGAAAAAATAAAACGTCATATTCTATATACTTCATCCACCTGATAAATTATTAGACTTTTATATATTTTGTGCAGTTTCTATTGACAGTAGCATAACCATGTTTTGAAAAGTAAAAAAGAATACAATTTTGATGATTTCAATTTTCTTTGATGAAATAACTAAAATAAAAAAATAAATAGACCTACATATACTGTTCAGTGGGTATCTATTATCAGACTAAGAAACAGTTAAATACATTCTTTGCAGTCTGCTATTTTTCGTATTTTCCTATTTGATTAATTTCTTTTCAGTTGTCTTGTTTCTAAAAATGGAGCTTCGCATTCTATGTTCACTTCTTCAAATTACTTAACTCTTAAAGTTTTGTTCAGTTATCTATTTTTAATGACTAAGCAATAAGAAATTATTTTCAGAAATTCAAGAGAAATATTTAACTTATTGAAAAACAAGGTTTTATATTAGTTTTTTTTAAGAATAAAAAATGGTAAGTAGTTACTCGAAGACTTCTAGTGTGAACCTGCTTACTTGATTTATCAAAATAGAAAATATTTTAATAAAAATATAAAACTCTCTTTTATGCAATAAGCTCTCAACATTTTTTGATTATTATTAAGTATTAAGATTTAAATTAATATTGAGAATTAGAAGATGCTTCTAAAATATTATTTTTCTTACTATGTTAAATTTTTAAGATATAGTGTTGCATTTTTCAAAAATACGATGAAATAGAAGGGTACCTTGTCTCTATATCTTATTTCTAATGAGTATATTTTATTTTATAACCTGCGTTGAGCAACCGATCCAATTCTGAGTTCACGACTGTCAAATGTTCAACTCCATAACACAAAAACTTCTTCATTGGCCTTTAATTTCGAACCCAACCCAGATGACAAGGGAACTTCTGGATCAAGCATTGTGACAAGCTAACCTTCGTGGAAGACTTTTTAATGGAGTTAACTCGTATTTAGAGGGGAAAATCACGAAAACCTCGAGCGATTAGCCTGGCGGTAACGAGATTCTAACTCATGGCCTGTTAACTACTGGGGAAATTTTATATCATCATTGTGGTCGGTGCGAGCCGGAGCAGAATTCGCATCAATCAGCCGCCATTGGGATTAGAACGTTCTAGCCCCTAGACTACCGCGGCACTCTATGAAGTATAGTCGCGCATGAGCAAAACCACGAATAGGGTTCTTATAACCATTTAGGAAAATGCAAAATTTCTCGCATATTTAAGCAAGGAGAGGATCTATTAGAAATTATTAAATAGGTAAGAGATACCAAAACCTGTTTGATTGCGAGAGGAAAAAGTAAGGAGGTAAAAACTGGTTATTAGAAACACTTTCAATCAATAAAACTGATTTTGATGTTTCTAACCCTGTTTTCCTCAAAAGTGATTTAGCAAATTTAGCAAACGTTTTAGTTTTTTCCTCAGTGAAATATTAACTTGCTTACTCTTTTAACTATATTTGCTTAAATAGATACTAAAAATATAAAATAACAATAGGTATATTATAAATATTTTAATAGGTTATATTTTAATGTATTTTACATTTTGACCCAATAAAAAGAATCCAAAATTACTACAGTGTGTTGAGAAATTATGCACACAAGTTCAAAGCTAAATACTTTTACTGGTTGAAGAAGCAGAAAGAATACGACAATTTTAATTTCGAAAAGATGTTATTTAAAATTTTTTGCAAAACTGATAAATTTAATCGATTGTAAAATTGATTGTTGATGTAGTTAAATGTACTGGTAATACTAAGAAATTTAAAAAAAAATAACTTCAGTCAGTAAATATTCAAACTTTGAATTATCCTCCCTCGCGAATAAAAAAAAAAATTCACTGTATTTGCAAATAAGTAAAAATAAATAAATAAATAAATGAATGAAATAAAATAAACTTAATTAATTAATAAAATTAATCAATTTTTAACTTGCGTTTAAAAATTAATAAAAACATAATATGTGCTAGGCTGGGATAGCCTGGTTGGCTGAGTGCTGGACTCACGTTCGTGAGAACAGCAGTCCGAAACCTGTCGGACGAAGAATCCCAGTGTAGTTTACTACACATTGACTTGAGCATATTAAATCTTCCGGATCACAAAGTCCTCTATGGTCCTATTAAAAATTATACCTTTAGGAGAACTTAATTGAAGTTTGATCGTTCTCTGGTTCAGGTCAAAATTACGATCTGGGGATGAATGAATGGCTTTATGAATGGGTTCGTCCTATTAACAGGTGTGAAGTATAGGCGTGGTAGAAGTCTCTTGGCCATAGATTGTGCCACTGGAAAGCAATAAAAACCCTTGTCTAAATAACCTATGACAAACAGCATTATGTTTGTACACTATAAAAAATTTTCATCCATCTGAACAAGAAAAATGGTAGAAGCTACCTAACACCAAAATGGTGTGTGAAACGTCATACACCACACATAAAGTTATTTTGAATATAAAATATAAAGTAATAATGCATGCAATAAGTAATAATAAGGATGCATATATTTTACACTAATTCTTAAATGAAAATTAGCTTGAAAATCAATCACACGTGTAGCACAGAGTGAATATAAAGACAAATTCAAAGTAGGCTTAAGAGAACGGAAGCGGGTAGAAATTATTCATTGTAAAATCCTTTAATACAGATCTCAGAGATTTAAAAAGTAAAATATAATCTTCCTTATTACTAAACTAAAAACATTCATATTTATTTAAACGATGATTTTTTTCTTTCTATTTTTAAATATCAGTGTAGTAGACAATAAATAACTCTCACCAGCTCATTCTCGATTGCAAAGAATTTGCGAGCGATATTCAAGAGAGCCAACAGTGGTGTTTTCTGAAGTGAAAATAATTCTCGCATGGTGTCAAAGCAGGAGAGTTTGGTGAGGAGTATATGAACGCTCTATTTGATGTTAACCCGGAATAAAAGTGTTCCTTCACACAATTTTTTGGTTTGTTCAACATTATATTCGGAGAGCTATACCACAGTTTTTAAAGTGGAGTTTAAATATGAAAAGTGATTATTTTCCGTTGTTTCATAAACACCAACATCAAATCACTCCCTCACCCCCATCACACATGTTTCAGTATGCATGTTAATGGAAAATCTTGTCGTATGGTTTAATTTTCAGGAAAATATTTCTAATAATCCTCTTCGTTGGTAGCCAGGAGCATATATTATCGGAGGTCCCACTTAAAACAAATCACGTAACGACTGCTCAACGAGCTTTTATTAATTAGGAAAGAATTTATTTTGATAATGATGCGTGAAATATATATTTAACTTAATATTTAAAATTTTTAAACAACAAATATATTAGCAGTTAGTCTTGTTAAGGAAGAGAAATTCCCGTTACACTTTCTATTAACATCATCATCGAGTAAAACGTGACGTCAGTGGAATATGCGTATCCTATGTAATATGCAGCCGACAGATGATTTTATGGCTTTAATTGTATAATAGAAGATCTCTTTTCATAAATATGCAAAGAGTGTGACTATTACGAACATTTCTATTGGATTCATTCCTATCAATGGTCACTAAAATACTACGTGTGGTAAAAAAAGTCCTTACTTTAAAATATATATATATATATATATATATATATATATATATATATATATATTAAGATAAATGTTGAGTTTTAAGAACCTATGAAAAATTTTTGGGAAGTAAAAATGAAGTCTATGTTTCCTCTTTTTCATCAGAATGAACTTGAATGATAAATAGTCGATTCAATCTACGGTCTACATGGAATCAAACAACACATCAATACATTCATAACTGTTTTCAGCAGCGCCATCTATGAAATGTTTAGGAAAATGGAATAGTTACATCCCTTCCTCTACTATGTTTGATATTATAGTAGTTTAACAGTTTCTGTAAGACATTTCGAATGCACTAACGTAATAAATAGATATTAAATTCAGATTGAGTGACATTATTTTTCATGAAATATTTATTCTCTATTTACAGTTTACTATCACTGCTAATGCTCCTATACTCCCATTTAGCAGTTCGTCAAATTCAGCAGTCACTTGTGATGAAAGCACTATTAACTACTCCAATAGTTTTCAAAGTGAGTATTTTTTTTAATCTTGAACCTGTAATATCACATATTACCCAATTGACGCACATGATACACCTGTGTCCTTTTTATATATTTTTTACTGACGCTTTAATTACAAGCAAAAATATATTTTGGTATTTTTTAATTATAAAAAACAGTCCAATAGTTACTAAAAAAATCTATTAGATTATCGGAATTTCATTTGTATTAAAATATAAAATCCAAAAAACGTAATTGAGAAAGTTTTGTTTTCACTCATCGAAATTCCTCAATAATTGACATTGTAAATTAAAATAATTTCAATGAATAACTGTTTCTCTTTGATCTTAAATAACTGCAAATAAGTGGTAGTTTGAGAAATTATTGTTTGTAGCGCTTGGAAAAATTTACATTTTAACGCTTGAAAGGACATCGATGAACGAATTGGGCAGACATAAACCGAATTGAACAGAATTCAAATTCTCAAGTGCTATACAAAATTCAATTTCTCTGCAATGGACAGATTGCATGGTTATGAGATTTTCGGGAAGTTTCACATTTTGGGATCTCTGTTCTACCACTAGTCGAAATTGCTTATACACTCTTTTTTATCAGTTCTTCAGTTTGCCAATTTACTTATATATGGTTCATATGTCTTTTAAGTAACGTAAATGGTGATTAATTTCAATATATATATATATATATATATATATATATATATATATATATATATATATATATATATATATATATATATATATATATATATATATATATAAGGTTCTTAAAAAAGTATGGTTTTATTCTATGTTATCCTCGTTGGTGAACGAATTATCCTTGTAGCGAATTTGGATCAAATTTGTTAATTTACACATTTTACTTTTTTTTAATTTGACTCAAAAGATAAAAGGGGGAATATTGGGATAATCTCGTTCTCGCAGAAGACTTCTATAGTGAAATTAGCCCACGTTTTCGTTACCAGGGAGAGAAAAACCACAAAAATCTGCAATGGTTAGACCGGTGCTAATTGCTGTAACCGGTGCTGCCCAACACTGAAAATTCGACCATCTTCTACCGTTGATATTTAATCCGGTTTAATTACATCTTGTGCACTCTGTAGAAATTAAAATACTGTTATATGTAACCGGTGCTGCCCAACACTGAAAATTCGACCATCTTCTACCGTTGATATTTTATCCGGTTTAATTACATCTTGTGTACTCTGTAGAAATTAAAATACTGTTATATGTAACCGGTGCTGCCCAACACTGAAAATTCGACCATCTTCTACCGTTGATATTTAATCCGGTTTAATTACATCTTGTGTACCCTGTAGAAATTAAAATACTGTTATATGTGTACATTATTAGAAATTTCAGCGCTCTTTGAACCACATCATTATTCAAATTTTCTGCAAAGTTATTACGGTGCTCATTTATTTTCCAAATTACACAATCTTAAACTTGATTGCCTGGTTTATGGGAACATGGTTTAAATTAACACCTTATTAAGATTGCAAAAAATTTGCGAAACGTAACCTGAATATGGAATCAAGTTGTACTATATTACTGCACATGTTTAATGTCTTAAATCTGAAGCCCTCTTAAAATTTGATCACATGAAAATTGCACGAAGTTATAGTTCAACAAAAAATTTTTTGCTTAAATAAGTGCGCTCTGTTTCTGTTCGTCTGTGGTTGAGAGCTATGTTTATCGGGGGTGCCTGCGAAATCAGATTATTTGAATGTTTGATTTAAGACTAACTGAAAGTAACACATTAATTTGGAGAACCATTAACTAATGCAAATTCGCTATGTTGGTTAGTTGTACGTCAAATTATCTTTAGCAAACAAATAGTTCATTGGCAGAAGATAAGAATAAAATAAAATGCAATTATAAATTAAACTAATACTTTAAAATTTATGATTTTATTTTGTTTCAATATTACTAGGTAAATATATTTTGTTATTTATTATATCTTGCTTAAAAATTAGTAACTTAACTCTTTTTTTTCAGATCAAAATACACAAATTTGTTTTACAAACACTCCTCCACAATCCCCTACCGGAGTGGCTTACGGCTTCATGCACAGTTACAGCTCCCATAGAAACGAAATGCTAATGATGGAACAGCGAACGTATGACAGTGATAATCTGTATGATGATTGTATGCTGCCTGGTAAAAGGCGTCGCACATAGACTGTTGTAGCTTCACAATAAAAATATGTCTAATATTAATTTTAATTGTTTTAATTGGAAATATTCATTCTGATACATTGTTTTCTGTAAGGAACACGATTGCATTATTTAGTACACTTGAAAAAAATGTGAATGTACTAGGTAGAATATGATCATTTTTTTAATTTGAATTCTCCTAACATCTTTAAAGAAATAATCCTCGCATTCCAATAATGATTCAAAGCGAGTTAAAAATCGAAATTCAAATCATCTTCGAAACAAAGACTGTTTCCTTAAGACGAAGAAACTTTATGGGGCTTCTCCGTAAGCTGACGATTCATACACTCAATGGACAACTAGTCAATTTTTTATTTTATTACGTAGCTAAGTTAACTGAATGTTGCTTCATTATTGATCTAAATATAATCAAAAACCGGTTTCGAAGTGTGCGAAGGGGTTTTCCCTTTTTCAAATTAGCAAATTTAATAATTTTAAAATATTTCAGTTATTTGTCTGTTCTAAAGCCCCAGATAATTCTTCCCGGTAAGATTACATATAAAGCTTAAAATCATTGCATTACTTCAAGTTTAAGGGACTTAAACTATTGCTTTTTTATTTTCCTTGGCGATAAAGCTTCCAAAAACAGCGTTGAGAAGGAAGATGACAGAAATGAAAGATTAGCTGTTTTCTCTTCTTTGAGGATTTTTTCTCACCAAACATCAATATTGGTTACGAAGCTCGTATAAATGATACTGTTGGTTGAGAAATTGTCAGTGGTGCTGCTGACAGGGTTAGATCATTCCAGCTGATACCTTTGCACAATAATCTGGTTTTTGTATCCAGACAGCACCATGGTGTTTCGGCAAGTGTAGGCTGTTTCAAAAACATCAATAGTTTTCACATATAGCAGTGACATTTGTTGAGAACTTAGTTACGAAATTTGAAACAGGGTGAGGAGAAATAATCTAAATCCCTAAGCAGAACACAAGAAATCATGCATTTCAGTTTACATCCGTTTTCATTTGGTTTTTCAAAAATAACTGATCTTTTTTGAGATACTCGGTTCATTTTTTGACTATTGCTATGGACTAATTATGAAACAAGTATGAAACATTCAGTACACTATGAAAAATGTAAATGGTTCAGAAAGTATAAAGGTACAATTTTCAATTTAATTTTTCATCATCTTTTGAGAACTTATATCCTCGCATGCCAATAATCGCGTAGAAAATTCGACAAAAAATCATAATCTAAATTAATTTCGCAAGGTTTCAAAAAATTAGTTTCCTAAACATGGGGATAATCTGAAAATTTTATTGAAGTGTGATACAGGTTTCAAAGAAGAAAAAAATTAAAAAAAATTAAAAAAAAATTATAAGAATTAAATATATTTTCCTTCATTTTTTTTTAAATAATAAAGAAATATTTATGAAATATTAATAGATTTAATATTAATAGATTCATGAAATATTAATAGATAACTTAAAACATATAAAAAAATGAAACATTTTGTTCAAATTTTTTCTGAAATTTTTAAAAAAATTATCCCTTGAGATATGATCTTTGCAGATCCTTTATAATCCATCCTCGCGTGGGATATAATTTCTTAAAAATAAAGCATATAATTTTATTGAAATTTTGAACATTTCTTTCAGATATTGTACGTAAGAAAAGAAAACTGAATTCGAAATTTTTGGTTGAGTCGTAGTATTTAAAACAAATCAGATTTTTGGAATAATTAGGACCATATATTGTGAAAGAAAGATATTATCTTTTGTTTGTTGTCTGCTTAATTTTATGTTGAGGTAATGTACAAAGTTTCGATAAGATCGATACATAAATTTTGAGAAAGGGCGTTCTCCTGACTCTTAAAATAGAGTTTTAAGAAAACTCTCTCTATTTCTTTCAGAGTTACGAATGACTTAATTTTTTTTTTAAAAAAAAGGGAATGTTGTACTATAATAAGTTCTAAAATAATTAACGAAATTAACATTTATCTTAAAAAATAAATTAATTTTAAGACTATAGTAATTAAAAAGAAGAGTACAACGTTTATGATTCTCGCTATCATGACTCATATTAGCTTCAATTACAGCAGGAGCCTTAAACAAAGATATTGGATAAAAAAAAGATTAATACTCTATTTTAGAAATTAAATAGAACTTTATATTTTACTACAGTCATAGAGAGCATGTTTTCTAGGATATTAAATCAGATAATTTTATCCAAATATATATATATATATATATATATATATATATATATATATATATATATATATATATATATATATATATATATATATCTTCTTCAGACAACTTCTTTATTTCGTAGAAAAATATTAGGAATCCAATATGAGACAAAATCAAAAATATACATTTCTTTGCTTTCTTTTCTTTCATTATTTTCTTGCTCTCATACAGCTCCGAGGAATTCAGAAAGCTTATTGCACCCCGCGGCGGGTCTCAAGCTCTCAATCCCCGGTTTAGGAGACCGATGCTTTATCCATCAAGCCACGCGGGCTTGACAACTTCGCTTAAAAGTAAGTAAAAGTTAATATAGAGCACTTTTGAAATGAATTTGATTTTAATATTTGATATTCACTTTTCCTGTTTTTAGAGAGGATTTTACTTCTCAAGGAATTATTAACTACTTTTAACTTTTAGTAGTAGAAAATAGCTTAAAATAGTTAGATTACTTGTTTTTGGAATTTGGGCTACAAGTAGATTATATAATCAAGGACCTGATATAAGACAAGTCAAATACTTTCAAAAATTCACATTATTTTCGTTTTGTCTCAGGGATGCGAAGAAGAAAAAAAAAAAAAAAAAATTAAAAAAATGGCATAAAATTGTTAGACAACTTCTTTTTGAGGATCGGAATGTACAAGGCGAATATATAAGACAAACATCAAATAAAAATATTTTCTTTTTGTCTCACAATTTCATAAAAATGATTTTAAAAAAATCCCAGCTTCCCACGGCGGGACTCGAACCCGCAATCCCCGATTTAGGAGAACGATGACTTTTCCATTAGGCCATGCGAGTTTGAAAACATCGATCAAAACTAAAAAAAACTGAATATAGAGCACTTTTTAAATAAGTTATCTTAATATTTCATATTTGCTTTTCCTGTCTCTAGAGAGGATTTGCACTACTCAAGGAATTATTAACCACTATTGATTTATAATAGTAGAAAAAGACATTAAATTGTTAGACTATTCCTTTTTGAGGTTCGGACTGAACAAGGTCCCAATATAAGACGAACATCAAATAACAATATTTTCTTTTTGTCTCAGAATTTCAAAGAATGATAAAAAATGCTCATCTACCCCAGGGCTAAAGAGCTAGTTCACTCCGCTCTTAGAGCTGAAGCTACGATTTCCCTCCTCATGACGTCACTGTGTCCACAGATCTCGGAGATGGCAAGCAAATATATTATGATAACTTTGCATCTTTCTCTTTGGAAAAATAAGTTTGACTTTTTCTGAATATTAGCTTTCAAACTTTACGTAATTAACACATTATTTCCGTTCATAAACATAGTTCAAAAAAACTTTCTAGACCATTATATTAAGAAAATAATATTTTAAACTTATAAAATTATTTTACTAGTTGGCGGAAATGACACTATAAATACTTTATTTTAAAAAGTTCAGTTTTAACTTTAATTATTAAGAAAATTGAAAGCATATATCGACGCCTTTTTATCTACATATTCCTTTATAACAATAAGTTGAGTTAAATTTAGAATTCCTGATATTAAAATATGCCGTTAATAGCAATTTGTTCATACTTAATCGTTAGGAAACATCAACCTCAAACGTTAATTACTGAAACAAAATAATAATTTAGGTTCATAATGACATTAGAAATTTTACAATTGTTTATAAATATTTAAATTTAGGATGATATAATTTATAGATATTCAAATTTAAGAGAATATAATTTTTAAAAAAATCATAAATATTTAGAATAACTACATTAAAAAATATGTTATGAAATAAAAGGAATTTCAACTATACGATATATATTTTAGTTATACTTTTTACTTACGTTTTAATTTTCTTTGACTTTCTCCATTTTTTAATTTTTTTCACCTGCCTTTCTTTTTGAAGTAACGAGGCGGTTTGTATTTCGATAACGACTTTTTATAAAAGTTCTTAACTATAGAATAAACGTATTGCTGTTTTATATTAACTGTGTCATTTAGGAATACATTCTTTACATAGTTGTTCATTTACTTTAGGGAACACGCGGAAAATTATATTTTCTCCTTTTGCGTTTCTATCAGAGTTTTTGCAAGTTGCAATCGCGAAAACTGGGATTTCATTAATAGTTTTAAATTTTTGTAAATTCACGGCAAAAACTAAGGAAAGTCATTATAGAAAATAACAAATGTCTTAGAATATGTCCCAAAAAGAAATGCTCCAATATTAGTTAGAGCTAGTAAGGCCGAACGCTCTGTTCTTAAAGTAAAAGAGCGAGCTTTGCGCCGAAGTGACGTCAATAGAGAAAATCTGAGGATTGGCGCGGCGAGAGTTTCTTCAAAGGAGGGAACCAGCCCTTCTATTCTCTTTAGCCCTGATCTACCCACGACGGGGCTCGAACCCTCAATCCTAGGTTTAGGAAACCGATGCCTTATCCATTAGGCCACGCGGGCTTGAACACTTCGCTTAAAAGTAAGTAAAACGTAATATAGAGCACTTTTTAAACGAGTTATCTTAATATTTGATATTGGCTTTTCCTGTTTCTAGAGAAGATTTGCACTTCTAAAGGAATTATGAACTACTATTGACTTAAAATTGTAGAAAAGGAGAATTTTTTGTTAGACAAATTCTTTTTGAGGTCAGGACTGTACAGGGCCCCAATATAAGACGAACATAGAATAACAATATTTTAATTTTGTCTCAGAATTTCAAAGAATAACAAAAAAATCTCATCTACCCCCGTCGGGACTCGAATCCTCAATCCCCGGATTAGGAGATCGATGCCATATCCATTAAGCCACGCGGGCTTGACGTTTCCGATCAAAAGTAAATAGAACTTAATATAGAGCACTTTTTAAATAAGTTATCTTAATATTTTATATTCGCTTTTCCTGTCTTTCGAGAGGATTTGCACTTCTCAAAGAATTATTAATTACTATTGACTTGAAATAGTGCAAAAAGACATTAAATTGTTAGACAACATCTTTTTGCGGTTCAGACTGAACAAGGCCCCAATATAAGAAAAACATCTAATAACAACATATTCTTTCTGTCTCAGAATATCAAAGAAATTTCTCACCTACCCACGGCAGGACTCGATTCCACAATCCCGAGTTTTGTAGACCGATGCATTAACCATTAGGCCACGCGGGCTTGGCGTCTCCGATCAAAAGTAAATAAAACTTAATATAGTTAAATAACTTATAAACTTTTTAAATAAGTTTTCCTAATATTTTATATTCGCTTTTCCGATCTCTAGAGAGGATTTGCACTTCTCAAGGAATTATTAACTACTATTCACTTTAAATAGTAGAAAAAAGACATTAAATTGTTAAACAACTTCTTTTTGATGTTCGGACTGTACAAGGCGACAATATAAGAAAAACATCAGATAACCACATATTCTTTCTGACTCAGAATATCAAAAAAATTGCTCACCTACCCACGACGGGAGTCGATCCCGCAATCTCCGGTTTAGGAGACCGATGCCTTATCCTTTAGGCCACTGGGGCTTGACAATTTCGCTCAAAAGTAAATAAAACTTAATATAGTTAAATAACTTATAAACTTTTTAAATAAGTTTTCCTAATATTTTATATTCGCCTTTCCGGTCTCTAGAGAGGATTTGCACTTCTCAAGGAATTATTAACTACTTTTGACTTCTAATAGTAGAAAAAGACAATAAATTGTTAAACAACTTCTTTTTGAGTTTCGACCTGAACAAGGCCACAATATAAGACAAACATCAAATAACAATGATTTCTTTTTGCCTCAGAATTTCATAAAAATGATTTTAAAAAAATGCTCACCTACCCACGGCGGGACTCGAACCCACAATTCCCGGTTTAAGAGACCGATGCCTTGTCCATTAGGCAACGCGGGCTTGACAACTTGGCTCAAAAGTAAGTAAAACTTAGTACACTTTTTAATTGAGTTTTCCTTATATTTTACATTCGCTATTCCTGTCTCTGGAGAGGATTTGCACTTCTCAAGGAATTATTACTACTATTGACTTAAAATAGTAGAAATAATTCAATAAATTGATAGACAACTTCTTTTTGAGTTTCGACCTGAACAAGGCCACTATATAAGACAAACATCAGGTAACATATTCTTTCTGATTTAGAATATCAAAAAAATTTCTCACCTACCCACGGCAGGACTCGAATCCACAATCCCGAGTTTTGTAAACCGATGCATTAACCATTAGGCCACGCGGGCTTGGCATCTCCGATCAAAAGTAAATAAAACTTAATATAGTTAAATAACTTATAAACTTTTTAAATAAGTTATCCTAATATTTTATATTCGCTTCTCCTGTCTTTAGAGAGGATTTGCACTTCTCAAAGAATTATTAACTACTATTGACTTGAAATAGTAGAAAAAGGCATTAAATTGTTAGACAACTTCTTTTTGAGGTTCAGACTGAACAAGGCCCCAATATAAGAAAAACATCTAATAACAACATATTCTTTCTGTCTCAGAATAACAAAAAAATTTCTCACCTACCCACGTCGGGACTCGAACCGGCAATCCCGAGTTTTGGAGACCGATGCCTTAACCATTAGGCCACGCAGGCTTGGCGTCATCGATCAAAAGTAAATAAAACTTAATATAGTTAAATAACTTATAAACTTTTTAAATAAGTTTTCCTAATATTTTATATTCGCTTTTCCGATCTCTAGAGAGGATTTGCACTTCTCAAGGAATTATTAACTACTATTCACTTTAAATAGTAGAAAAAAGACATTAAATTGTTAAACAACTTCTTTTTGATGTTCGGACTGTACAAGGCGACAATATAAGAAAAACATCAGATAACCACATATTCTTTCTGACTCAGAATATCAAAAAAATTGCTCACCTACCCACGACGGGAGTCGATCCCGCAATCTCCGGTTTAGGAGACCGATGCCTTATCCTTTAGGCCACTGGGGCTTGACAATTTCGCTCAAAAGTAAATAAAACTTAATATAGTTAAATAACTTATAAACTTTTTAAATAAGTTTTCCTAATATTTTATATTCGCCTTTCCGGTCTCTAGAGAGGATTTGCACTTCTCAAGGAATTATTAACTACTTTTGACTTCTAATAGTAGAAAAAGACAATAAATTGTTAAACAACTTCTTTTTGAGTTTCGACCTGAACAAGGCCACAATACAAGACAAACATCAAATAACAATGATTTCTTTTTGCCTCAGAATTTCATAAAAATTATTTTAAAAAAATGCTCACCTACCCACGGCGGGACTCGAACCCACAATTCCCGGTTTAAGAGACCGATGCCTTGTCCATTAGGCAACGCGGGCTTGACAACTTGGCTCAAAAGTAAGTAAAACTTAGTACACTTTTTAATTGAGTTTTCCTTATATTTTACATTCGCTATTCCTGTCTCTGGAGAGGATTTGCACTTCTCAAGGAATTATTACTACTATTGACTTAAAATAGTAGAAATAATTCAATAAATTGATAGACAACTTCTTTTTGAGTTTCGACCTGAACAAGGCCACTATATAAGACAAACATCAGGTAACATATTCTTTCTGATTTAGAATATCAAAAAAACTTCTCACCTACCCACGGCAGGACTCGAATCCACAATCCCGAGTTTTGTAAACCGATGCATTAACCATTAGGCCACGCGGGCTTGGCGTCTCCGATCAAAAGTAAATAAAACTTAATATAGTTAAATAACTTATAAACTTTTTAAATAAGTTATCCTAATATTTTATATTCGCTTCTCCTGTCTTTAGAGAGGATTTGCACTTCTCAAAGAATTATTAACTACTATTGACTTGAAATAGTAGAAAAAGGCATTAAATTGTTAGACAACTTCTTTTTGAGGTTCAGACTGAACAAGGCCCCAATATAAGAAAAACATCTAATAACAACATATTCTTTCTGTCTCAGAATAACAAAAAAATTTCTCACCTACCCACGTCGGGACTCGAACCGGCAATCCCGAGTTTTGGAGACCGATGCCTTAACCATTAGGCCACGCAGGCTTGGCGTCATCGATCAAAAGTAAATAAAACTTAATATAGTTAAATAACTTATAAACTTTTTAAATAAGTTTTCCTAATATTTTATATTCGCTTTTCCGATCTCTAGAGAGGATTTGCACTTCTCAAGGAATTATTAACTACTATTCACTTTAAATAGTAGAAAAAAGACATTAAATTGTTAAACAACTTCTTTTTGATGTTCGGACTGTACAAGGCGACAATATAAGAAAAACATCAGATAACCACATATTCTTTCTGACTCAGAATATCAAAAAAATTGCTCACCTACCCACGACGGGAGTCGATCCCGCAATCTCCGGTTTAGGAGACCGATGCCTTATCCTTTAGGCCACTGGGGCTTGACAATTTCGCTCAAAAGTAAATAAAACTTAATATAGTTAAATAACTTATAAACTTTTTAAATAAGTTTTCCTAATATTTTATATTCGCCTTTCCGGTCTCTAGAGAGGATTTGCACTTCTCAAGGAATTATTAACTACTTTTGACTTCTAATAGTAGAAAAAGACAATAAATTGTTAAACAACTTCTTTTTGAGTTTCGACCTGAACAAGGCCACAATACAAGACAAACATCAAATAACAATGATTTCTTTTTGCCTCAGAATTTCATAAAAATGATTTTAAAAAAATGCTCACCTACCCACGGCGGGACTCGAACCCACAATTCCCGGTTTAAGAGACCGATGCCTTGTCCATTAGGCAACGCGGGCTTGACAACTTGGCTCAAAAGTAAGTAAAACTTAGTACACTTTTTAATTGAGTTTTCCTTATATTTTACATTCGCTATTCCTGTCTCTGGAGAGGATTTGCACTTCTCAAGGAATTATTACTACTATTGACTTAAAATAGTAGAAATAATTCAATAAATTGATAGACAACTTCTTTTTGAGTTTCGACCTGAACAAGGCCACTATATAAGACAAACATCAGGTAACATATTCTTTCTGATTTAGAATATCAAAAAAACTTCTCACCTACCCACGGCAGGACTCGAATCCACAATCCCGAGTTTTGTAAACCGATGCATTAACCATTAGGCCACGCGGGCTTGGCGTCTCCGATCAAAAGTAAATAAAACTTAATATAGTTAAATAACTTATAAACTTTTTAAATAAGTTATCCTAATATTTTATATTCGCTTCTCCTGTCTTTAGAGAGGATTTGCACTTCTCAAAGAATTATTAACTACTATTGACTTGAAATAGTAGAAAAAGGCATTAAATTGTTAGACAACTTCTTTTTGAGGTTCAGACTGAACAAGGCCCCAATATAAGAAAAACATCTAATAACAACATATTCTTTCTGTCTCAGAATAACAAAAAAATTTCTCACCTACCCACGTCGGGACTCGAACCGGCAATCCCGAGTTTTGGAGACCGATGCCTTAACCATTAGGCCACGCAGGCTTGGCGTCTTCGATCAAAAGTAAATAAAACTTAATATAGTTAAATAACTTATAAACTTTTTAAATAAGTTTTCCTAATATTTTATATTCGCCTTTCGTGTCTCTAGAGAGGATTTGCACTTCTCAAGGAATTATTAACTACTATTGACTTAAAATAGTAGAAATAACTCTATAAATTGTTAGACAACTTCTTCTAGAGGTTCGTACTGTACAAGGAGACAATATAAAAAAACATCAAATAAAAGCATATTCATTCTGTCTCAGAATATCAATAAATTTTCTCACCTACCCACGGCGGGACTCCAACCCGCAATCCCCGGTTTAGGAGACCGATGCCTTATCCATTAGGCCACGCGGGCTTGACAACTTTGCTCAAAAGTAAGTAAAACTTAGTGCACTTTTTAAATATGTTACCTTTAAATTTTATATTCGCTTTTCCTGTCTTTAGAGAGGATTTGCACTTCTCAAGGAATTATAAACTACTATTGACTTCTAATAGTAGAAAAAGACAATAAATTGTTAGACAACTTCTTTTTGAGGTTTGTACTGTACAAGGAGACAATATAAAAAAACATCAAATAAAAGCATATTCATTCTGTCTCAGAATATCAAAAAAATTTCTCACCTACCCACGGCGGGACTCCAACCCGCAATCCCCGGTTTAGGAAACCGATGCCTTATCCATTAGGCCACGCGGGCTTGACAGCTTCGCTCAAAAGTAAGTAAAACTTAGTACACTTTTTAAATATGTTAACTTTAAATTTTATATTCGCTTTTCCGATCTCTAGAGAGGATTTGCACTTCTCAAGGAATTATTAACTACTATTCACTTTAAATAGTAGAAAAAAGACATTAAATTGTTAAACAACTTCTTTTTGATGTTCGGACTGTACAAGGCGACAATATAAGAAAAACATCAGGTAACAACATATTCTTTCTGATTTAGAATATCAAAAAAATTGCTCGCCGACCCACGGCGGGACTCGAACCCACAATTCCCGGTTTAGGAGACCGATGCCTTATCCATTAGCCCACGCTGGCTTGAGAACTTCGCTCAAAAGTAAGTAAAATTTAATATAGGGTACTTTTTAAATGAGTTATCTTAATATTTTATATTCGCCTTTCCTGTGTTCAGAGAGGATTTGCACTTCTCGAGGAATTATTTACTACTATTGACTTAAAATAGTTGAAAAAGATATAAAATTGTTAGACAACTTTTTCTTGAGGTTTGTACTGTACAAGGAGACAATATAAAAAAACATCAAATAAAAGCATATTCATTCTGTCTCAGAATATCAAAAAAATTTCTCACCTACCCACGGCGGGACTCCAACCCGCAATCCCCGGTTTAGGAGACCGATGCCTTATCCATTAGGCCACGCGGGCTTGACAGCTTCGCTCAAAAGTAAGTAAAACTTAGTACACTTTTTAAATATGTTAACTTTAAATTTCATATTCGCTTTTCTTGTCTCTAGAGAGGATTTGCGCTTCTTAAGGAATTATTAACTACTATTGACTTAAAATAGTAGAAAAAAGACATTAAATTGTTAGACAACTTCTTTTTGAGGTTCGGACTGTACAAGGCGACAATATAAGAAAAACATCAGGTAACAACATATTCTTTCGGACTCAGAATATCAAAATAATTTCTCATCTACCCACGGTGGGACTCGAACCCGCAATACCCGGTTTAGGAAACCTATGCCTTATCCATTAGGCCACGCGGAGTTTACAACTTAGCTCAAAAGTAAGTAAAACTTAGTACACTTTTTAAATATGTTAACTTTAAATTTTATATTCGCTTTTCCTGTCTCTAGAGAGGATTTGCACTTCTCAAGGAATTATTAACTACTATTGACTTAAAATAGTAGAAAAATTTCAATAAATAGTTAGACAACTTCTTCTAGAGGTTTGTACTGTACAAGGAAACAATATAAAAAAACATCAAATAAAAGCATATTCTTTCTGTCCCAGAATATCAAAAAAATTTCTCACCCACCCACGGCGGGACTCGAACCCGCAATCCCCGGTTTAGGAGACAAATGCCTTATCCATTAGTCCACGCGGGCTTGACAACTTTGCTCAAAAGTAAGTGAAACTTAGTACACTTTTTAAATATGTTAACTTTAAATTTTATATTCGCTTTTCCTGTCTCTAGAGAGGATTTGCACTTCTCAAGGAATTATTAACTACTATTGACTTAAAATAGTAGAAATAATTCTATAAATGGTTAGACAACTTCTTCTAGAGGTTCGTACTGTACAAGGAGACAATATAAAAAAACATCAAATAAGAGCATATTCTTTCTGTCTCAGAATATCAAAAAAAATTCTCACCTACCCACGGCGGGACTCGAACCCGCAATCCCCGGTTTAGGAGACCGATGCCTTATCTATTAGGGCCACGCGGGCTTGACAACTTTGCTCAAAAGTAAGTAAAATTAAATATAAGGAATTTTTTAAATGAGTTATCTTAATATTTTATATTCGCCTTTCGTGTCTCTGGAGAGGATTTGCACTTCTTAAGGAATTATTAACTACTATTGACTTAAAATAGTAGAAAAAAGACTTTAAATTGTTAGACAACTTCTTCTTGAGGTTCGGACTGTACAAGGCAACAATATAAGAAAAACATCAAATAACAACATATTTTTTCTGTCTCAGAATTTACAAAAAATTTCTCACCTACCCACGGCGGGACTCGAACCCGCAATCCCCGGTTTAGGAGACCGATGCCTTATCCATTAGGCCACGCGGGCTTGACAACTTAGCTCAAAAGTAAGTAAAACTTAGTACACTTTTTAATTGAGTTTTCCTTATATTTTACATTCGCTATTCCTGTCTCTGGAGAGGATTTGCACTTCTCAAGGAATTATTACTACTATTGACTTAAAATAGTAGAAATAATTCAATAAATTGTTAGACAACTTCTTCTTGAGGTTCGTACTGTTCCAGGCGACAATATAAGAAAAACATCAAATAACAACATATTCTTTCTGTCTCAGAATATCAAAAAAAATTCTCACCTATCCACGGCGGGACTCGAACCTGCAATCCCCGGTTTGGGAGACCGATGCCTTATCCATTAGGAAACGCGGGCTTGACAACTTTGCTCAAAAGTAAGTAAAATTTAATATAAAGTACTTTTTAAATGAGTTATCTTAATATTTCATATTCGCTTTTCTTGTCTCTAGAGAGGATTTGCACTTCTCAAGGAATTATTAACTACTATTGACTTTTATAGTAGAAAAAGACAATAAATTGTAAGAAAACTTTTTTTTGAGTTTCGACCTGAACAAGACAATATAAGACAAACATCAAATAACAATAATTTCTTTTTGTCTCAGAATTTTATAAAAATGATTTTAAAAAAATTCTCACCTACCCACGGTGGGACTCGAACCCCCATTCCCCGGTTTAGGAGACCGATG
The DNA here is from genome assembly GCA_949128135.1 of Parasteatoda lunata. Classification (NCBI taxonomy): domain Eukaryota; kingdom Metazoa; phylum Arthropoda; class Arachnida; order Araneae; family Theridiidae; genus Parasteatoda; species Parasteatoda lunata. Next base: position 86,799,514 of record OX421971.1, on the reverse strand, counting down.
TCTTATCCATTAGGCCAAGCGGGCTTTCAACTTTGCTCAAAAGTAAGTAAAACTTAGTACACTTTTTAAATATGTTAACTTTAAAATTTATATTCGCCTTTCCTGTCTCCAGAGAGGATTTGCACTTCTCAAGGAATTATTACTACTATTGACTTAAAATAGTATAACAAATACATTAAATTGTTAGACAACTTCTTTTCGAAGTTCGGACTGTACAAGGCGACAATATAAGAAAAACATCAGGTAACAACAAATTCTTTCGGACTCAGAATATCAAAATAATTGCTCACCTACCCACGGCGGGACTCGAACCCGCAATCGCCGGTTTAGGAGACTGATGCCTTATCCATTAGGCCTCGCGGGCTTTGCAACTTAGCTCAAAAGTAAGTAAAACTTAGTACACTTTTCAATTGAGTTTTCCTTATATTTTACATTCGCTATTCCTGTCTCTAGAGAGGATTTGCACTTCTCAATGAATTATTAACTACTATTGACTTAAAATAGTAGAAAAAAGACATTAAATTGTTAGACAACTTCTTTTTGAGGTTCGGACTGTACAAGGCGACAATATAAGAAAAACATCAAATAACAACATATTCTTTCTTTCTCAGAATATCAAAAAAATTTCTCATCTACCCACGGCGGGACTCGAACCCGCAATACCCGGTTTAGGAAACCGATGCCTTATCCATTAGGCCACGCGTGCTTTGCAACTTAGCTCAAAAGTAAGTAAAACTTATTACACTTTTTAAAGATGTTAACTTAAAATTTTATATTCGCTATTCCTGTCTCTAGAGAGGATTTGCACTTCTCAAGGAATTATTAACTACTATTGACTTAAAATAGTAGAAAAATTTCAATAAATGGTTAGACAACTTCTTCTAGAGGTTTGTACTGTACAAGGAGACAATATAAAAAAACATCAAATAAAAGCATATTCTTTCTGTCCCAGAATATCAAAAAAATTTCTCACCCACCCACGGCGGGACTCGAACCCGCAATCCCCGGTTTAGGAGACCGATGCCTTATCCATTAGGCCACGCGGGCTTGACAATTTTGCTCAAAAGTAAATAAAACTTAGTGCTCTTTTTAAATATGTTAACTTTAAATTTTATATTCGCCTTTCCTGTCTCTAGAGAGGATTTGCACTTCTTAAGGAATTATTAACTACTATTGACTTAAAATAGTAGAAAAAAGACATTAAATTGTTAGACGACTTCTTTTTGAAGTTCGGACTGTACAAGGCGACAATATAAGAAAAACATCAAATAACAACATATTCTTTCTTTCTCAGAATATCAAAAAAAATTCTCATCTACCCACGGCGGGACTCGAACCCGCAATACCCGTTTAAGGAAACCGATGCCTTATCCATTAGGCCACGCGTGCTTTACAACTTAGCTCAAAAGTAAGTAAAACTTAGTACACTTTTTAAATATGTTAACTTTAAATTTTATAATCGCTTTTCCTGTCTCTAGAGAGGATTTGCACTTCTCAAGGAATTATTAACTACTATTGACTTAAAATAGTAGAAAAATTTCAATAAATTGTTAGACAACTTCTTCTAGAGGTTTGTACTGTACAAGGAGACAATATAAAAAAACATCAAATAAAAGCATATTCTTTCTGTCCCAGAATATCAAAAAAATTTCTCACCCACCCACGGCGGGACTCGAACCCGCAATCCCCGGTTTAGGAGACCGATGCCTTATCCATTAGGCCACGCGGACTTGACAACTTTGCTCAAAAGTAAGTAAAACTTAGTACACTTTTTAAATATGTTAACTTTAAATTTTATATTCGCCTTTCCTGTCTCTAGAGAGGATTTGCTCTTCTCAAGGAATTATTACTACTTTTGACTTAAAATAGTATAAAAAATACATTAAATTGTTAGACAACTTCTTTTCGAGGTTCGGACTGTACAAGGCGACAATATAAGAAAAACATCAGGTAACAACATATTCTTTCTGACTCAGAATATCAAAATAATTGCTCACCTACCTACGGCGGGACTCGAACCCGCAATCCCCGGTTTAGGAGACCGATTCCTTATCCATTAGGCCACGCGGGCTTGACAACTTTGCTCAAAAGTAAGTAAAATTTAATATAAAGTACTTTTTAAATGAGTTATCTTAATATTTTATATTCGCCTTTCGTGTCTCTGGAGAGGATTTGCACTTCTTAAGGAATTATTAACTACTATTGACTTAAAATAGTAGAAAAAAGACTTTAAATTGTTAGACAACTTCTTCTTGAGGTTCGGACTGTACAAGGCAACAATATAAGAAAAACATCAGGTAACAACATATTCTTTCTGACTCAGAATATCAAAATAATTGCTCACCTACCCACGGCGGAACGCGAACCCGCAATCCCCGGTTTAGGAGACCGATACCTTATCCATTAGGCCACGCGGGATTGACAACTTTGCTCAAAGTAAGTAAATTTTATTATAAGGTACTTTTTAAATGAGTTATCTTAATATTTTATATTCGCCTTTCGTGTCTCTAGAGAGGATTTGCACTTCTTTAGGAATTATTAAGTACTATTGACTTAAAACAGTAGAAAAAAGACATTAAATTGTTAGATAACTTCTTTTTGAGGTTCGGACTGTACAAGGCGACAATATAAGAAAAACATCAAATAACAACATATTCTTTCTGTCTCAGAATTTAAAAAAAATTTCTCGCCTACCCACGGTGGGACTCGAACCCGCAATCCCCGGTTTAGGAGACCGATGCCTTATCCATTAGGCCACGCGGGCTTGGCAACTTAGCTCAAAAGTAAGTAAAACTTAGTACACATTTTATTTGAGTTTTCCTTATATTTTACATTCGCTATTCCTGTCTCTAGAGAGGATTTGCACTTCTCATGGAATTATTAACTACTATTGATTTAAAATAGTAGAAAAATTTCAATAAATTGTTAGACAACTTCTTCTAGAGGTTCGTACTGTACAAGGAGACAATATAAAAAAACATCAATTAAGAGCATATTCTTTCTGTCTCAGAATATCAAAAAAAATTCTCACCTACCCACGGCGGGACTCGAACCCGCAATCCCCGGTTTAGGAGACCGATGCCTTATCCATTAGGCCACGCGGGCTTGACAACTTTGCTCAAAAGTAAATAAAACTTAGTGCTCGTTTTAGATATGTTAACTTTAAATTTTATATTCGCCTTTCCTGTCTCTAGAGAGGATTTGCACTTCTTAAGGAATTGTTAACTACTATTGACTTAAAATAGTAGAAAAAAGACATTAAATTGTTAGACAACTTCTTTTTGAGGTTCGGACTGTACAAGGCGACAATACAAGAAAAACATCAAATAACAACATATTCTTTCTTTCTCAGAATATCAAAAAAATTTCTCATCTACCCAGGGCGGGACTCGAACCCGCAATACCCGGTTTAGTAAACCGATGCCTTATCCATTAGGCCACGCGGGCTTTACAACTTAGCTCAAAAGTAAGTAAAACTTATTACACTTTTTAAATATGTTAACTTTAAATTTTATATTCGCTTTTCCTGTCTCTAGAGAGGATTTGCACTTCTCAAGGAATTATTAACTACTATTGACTTAAAATAGTAGAAAAAATTCATTAAATGGTTAGACAACTTCTTCTAGAGGTTTGTACTGTACAAGGAGACAGTATAAAAAAACATCAAATAAAAGCATATTCTTTCTGTCCCAGAATATCAAAAAAATTTCTCACCCACCCACGGCGGGACTCGAACCCGCAATCCCCGGTTTAGGAGACCGATGCCTTATCCATTAGGCCACGTGGGCTTGACAACTTTGCTCAAAAGTAAGTAAAACTTAGTACACTTTTTTAATATGTTAACTTTAAATTTTATATTCGCCTTTCCTGTCTCTAGAGAGGATTTGCTCTTCTCAAGGAATTATTACTACTATTGACATAAAATAGTATAAAAAATGCATTAAATTGTTAGACAACTTCTTTGCGAGGTTCGGACTGTACAAGGCGACAATATAAGAAAAACATCAGGTAACAACATATTCTTTCTGACTCAGAATATCAAAATAATTGCTCACCTACCCACGGCGGGACTCGAACCCGCAATCCCCGGTTTAGGAGACCGATGCCTTATCCATTAGGCCACGCGGGCTTGAAAACTTTGCTCAAAAGAAAGTAAAATTTAATACAAGGTACTTTTTAAATGAGTTATCTTAATATTTTATATTCGCCTTTCGTGTCTCTGATTTGCACTTCTTAAGGAATTAATAACTACTATTGACTTAAAATAGTAGAAAAAAGACATTAAATTGTTAGACAACTTCTTTTCGAGGTTCGGACTGTTCAAGGCGACAATATAAGAAATACATCAGGTAACAACATATTCTTTCTGACTCAGAATATCAAAATAATTGCTCACCTACCCACGGCGGGACTCGAACCCGCAATTCCCGGTTTAGGAGACCGATACCTTATCCTTTAGGCCACGCGGGCTTGACAACTTTGCTCAAAAGTAAGCAAAATTTAATATAAGGTACTTTTTAAATGAGTTATCTTAATATTTTATATTCGCCTTTCGTGTCTCTAGAGAGGATTTGCACTTCTCAAGGAATTATTAACTACTATTGACTTAAAATAGTAGAAAAAAGACATTAAATTGTTAGACAACTTCTTTTTGAGGTTCGGACTGTACAAGGCAACAATATAATGAAAAACATCAAATAACAACATATTCTTTCTGTCTCAGAATTTAAAAAAAATTTCTCACCTACCCACGGTGGGACTCGAACCCGCAATCCCCGGTTTAGGAGACCGATGCCTTATCCATTAGGCCACGCGGGCTTGGCAACTTAGCTCAAAAGTAAGTAAAACATAGTAAACTTTTTAATTGAGTTATCCTTATATTTTATATTCGCTTTTGCTGTCTCTGGAGAGGATTTGCACTTCTCAAGGAATTATTAACTACTATTGACTTAAAATAGTAGAAATAATTCAATAAATTGTTAGACAACTTCTTCTTGACGTTCGTACTGTACCAGGCGACAATATAAGAAAAATATCAAATGACAACATATACTTTCTGTCTCAGAATATCAAAAAAATTTCTCATCTATCCACGGCGGGAATCGAACCCGCAATCCCCGGTTTAGGAGACCGATGCCTTATCCTTTAGGCCACGCGGGCTTGACAAGTTTGCTCAAAAGTAAATAAAACTTAGTGCACTTTTTAAATATGTTAACTTTAACTTTTATATTCGCCTTTCCTGTCTCTGGAGAGGATTTGTACTTCTCAAGGAATTATTACTACTTTTGACTTAAAATAGTATAAAAAATACATTAAATTGTTAGACAACTTCTTTTCGAGGTTCGGACTGTTCAAGGCGACAATATAAGAAAAACATCAGGTAACAACATATTCTTTCTGACTCAGAATATCAAAATAATTGCTCACCTACCCACGGCGGGACTCGAACCCGCAATCCCCGGTTTAGGAGACCGATGCTTTATCCATTAGGCCACGCGGGCTTGGCAACTTTGCTCAAAAGAAAGTAAAATTTAATATAAGGTACTTTTTAAATGAGTTATCTTAATATTTTATATTCGCCTTTCGTGTCTCTGATTTGCACTTCTTAAGGAATTATTAACTACTATTGACTTAAAATAGTAGAAAAAAGACATTAAATTGTTAGACAACTTCTTTTCGAGGTTCGGACTGTTCAAGGCGACAATATAAGAAAAACATCAGGTAACAACATATTCTTTCTGACTCAGAATATCAAAATAATTGCTCACCTACCAACGGCGGGACTCGAACCCGCAATCCCTGGTTTAAGAGACCGATGCCTTATCCATTAGGCCACGCGGGCTTGGGAACTTAGCTCAAAAGTAAATAAAACTTAGTGCACTTTTTAAATATGTTAACTTTAACTTTTATATTCGCCTTTCCTGTCTCTAGAGAGGATTTGTACTTCTCAAGGAATTATTACTACTATTGACTTAAAATAGTATAAAAAATACATTAAATTGTTAGACAACTTCTTTTCGAGGTTCGGACTGTACAAGGCAACAATATAAGAAAAACATCAAATAACAACATATTCTTTCTGTCTCAGAATTTTAAAAAAATTTCTCACCTACCCACGGCGGGACTCGAACTCGCAATCCCCGGTTTAGGAGACCGATGCCTTATCTATTAGCCCACGCTGGCTTAAGAACTTTGCTCAAAAGTAAGTAAAATTTAATATAAGGCACTTTTTAAATGAGTTAACATAATATTTTATATTCGCCTTTCCTGTGTTCAGAGAGGATTTGCACTTCTCGAGGAATTATTTACTAATATTGACTTAAAATATTTGAAAAAGATATAAAATTGTTAGACAACTTCTTCTTGAGGTTTGTACTGTACAAGGCGGCAATATAAGAAAAACATCAAATCAATATATATTCTTTCTGTCACAGAACATCAAAGAATTCCTCACCGACCCACGGCGGAACTCGAAGCCGCAATTCCCGGTATAGGAGACCGATGCCTTATCCATTAGGCGTCGCGAGCATGACAACTTTGCTCAAAAGTAAATAAAACTTAGTGCACTTTTTAAATATGTTAACTTTAACTTTTATATTCGCCTTTCCTGTCTCTGGAGAGGATTTGTACTTCTCAAGGAATTATTACTACTTTTGACTTAAAATAGTATAAAAAATACATTAAATTGTTAGACAACTTCTTTTCGAGGTTCGGACTGTTCAAGGCGACAATATAAGAAAAACATCAGGTAACAACATATTCTTTCTGACTCAGAATATCAAAATAATTGCTCACCTACCCACGGCGGGACTCGAACCCGCAATCCCCGGTTTAGGAGACCGATGCTTTATCCATTAGGCCACGCGGGCTTGGCAACTTTGCTCAAAAGAAAGTAAAATTTAATATAAGGTACTTTTTAAATGAGTTATCTTAATATTTTATATTCGCCTTTCGTGTCTCTGATTTGCACTTCTTAAGGAATTATTAACTACTATTGACTTAAAATAGTAGAAAAAAGACATTAAATTGTTAGACAACTTCTTTTCGAGGTTCGGACTGTTCAAGGCGACAATATAAGAAAAACATCAGGTAACAACATATTCTTTCTGACTCAGAATATCAAAATAATTGCTCACCTACCAACGGCGGGACTCGAACCCGCAATCCCTGGTTTAAGAGACCGATGCCTTATCCATTAGGCCACGCGGGCTTGGGAACTTAGCTCAAAAGTAAATAAAACTTAGTGCACTTTTTAAATATGTTAACTTTAACTTTTATATTCGCCTTTCCTGTCTCTAGAGAGGATTTGTACTTCTCAAGGAATTATTACTACTATTGACTTAAAATAGTATAAAAAATACATTAAATTGTTAGACAACTTCTTTTCGAGGTTCGGACTGTACAAGGCAACAATATAAGAAAAACATCAAATAACAACATATTCTTTCTGTCTCAGAATTTTAAAAAAATTTCTCACCTACCCACGGCGGGACTCGAACTCGCAATCCCCGGTTTAGGAGACCGATGCCTTATCTATTAGCCCACGCTGGCTTAAGAACTTTGCTCAAAAGTAAGTAAAATTTAATATAAGGCACTTTTTAAATGAGTTAACATAATATTTTATATTCGCCTTTCCTGTGTTCAGAGAGGATTTGCACTTCTCGAGGAATTATTTACTAATATTGACTTAAAATATTTGAAAAAGATATAAAATTGTTAGACAACTTCTTCTTGAGGTTTGTACTGTACAAGGCGGCAATATAAGAAAAACATCAAATCAATATATATTCTTTCTGTCACAGAACATCAAAGAATTCCTCACCGACCCACGGCGGAACTCGAAGCCGCAATTCCCGGTATAGGAGACCGATGCCTTATCCATTAGGCGTCGCGAGCATGACAACTTTGCTCAAAAGTAAATAAAACTTAGTACACTTTTTAAATATGTTGACTTTAAGTTTTATATTCGCCTTTCCTGTCTCTAGAGAGGATTTGCACTTCTAAAGGAATTATTACTACTATTGACTTAAAATAGTATAAAAAATACATTAAATTGTTAGACAACTTCTTTTCGAGGTTCGGACTCTACAAGGCGACAATATAAGAAAAACATCAACTAACAACATATTCTTTCTGTCTCAGAATTTAAAAAAAATTTCTCACCTACCCACGGCGGGACTCGAACCCGCAATCCCCGGATTAGGAGACCGATGCCTTATCCATTAGGCCACGCGGGCTTGACAACTTAGCTCAAAAGTAAGTAAAACTTAGTACACTTTTTAAATATGTTAACTTTAAATTTTATATTCGCTTTTCCTGTCTCTAGAGAGGATTTGCACTTCTCATGGAATTATTAACTACTATTGACTTAAAATAGTAGAAAATTTTCAATAAATTGTTAGACAACTTCTTCTAGAGGTTCGTACTGTACAAGGAGACAATATAAAAAAACATCAAATAAGAGCATATTCTTTCTGTCTCAGAATATCAAAAAAAATTCTCACCTACCCACGGCGGGACTCGAACCCGCAATCCCCGGTTTAGGAGACCGATGCCTTATCCATTAGGCCCAGCGGGCTTGACAACTTTGCTCAAAAGTAAGTAAAATTTAATATAAGGTACTTTTTAAATGAGTTATCTTAATATTTTATATTCGCCTTTCGTGTCTCTGATTTGCACTTCTTAAGGAATTATTAACTACTATTGACTTAAAATAGTAGAAAAAAGACATTAAATTGTTAGACAACTTCTTTTCGAGGTTCGGACTGTTCAAGGCGACAATATAAGAAAAACATCAGGTAACAACATATTCTTTCTGACTCAGAATATCAAAATAATTTCTCACCTACCCACGGCGGAACTCGAACCCGCAATCCCCGGTTTAGGAGACCGATACCTTATCCTTTAGGCCACTCGGGCTTGACAACTTTGCTCAAAAGTAAGTAAAATTTAATATAAGGTACTTTTTAAATGAGTTATCTTAATATTTTATATTCGCCTTTCGTGTCTCTAGAGAGGATTTGCACTTCTTAAGGAATTATTAACTACTATTGACTTAAAATAGTAGAAAAAAGACATTAAATTGTTAGACAACTTCTTTTTGAGGTTCGGACTGTACAAGGCAACAATATAAGAAAAACATCAAATAACAACATATTCTTTCTGTCTCAGAATTTAAAAAAAATTTCTCACCTACCCACGGCGGGACTCGAACCCGCAATCCCGTGTTTAGGAGACCGATGCCTCATCCTTTAGGCCACGCGGGCTTGACAAGCTTGCTCAAAAGTAAATAAAACTTAGTGCACTTTTTAAATATGTTAACTTTAAATTTTATATTCGCTTTTCCTGTCTTTAGAGAGGATTTGCACTTCTCAAGGAATTATAAACTACTATTGACTTCTAATAGTAGAAAAAGACTATAAATTGTTAGACAACTTCTTTTTGACGTTCGTACTGTACCAGGCAACAATATAAGAAAAATATCAAATGACAACATATTCTTTCTGCCTCAGAATATCAAAAAAACTTCTCATCTACCCACGGCGGGACTCGAACCCGCAATCCCAGGTTTAGGAGACCGATGCCTTATCCATTAGGCCACGCGGGCTTGACAACTTTGCTCAAAAGTAAATAAAACTTAGTGCACTTAAATATGTTAACTTTAAATTTTATATTCGCTTTTCCTGTCTTTAGAGAGGAGTTGCACTTCTCAAGGAATTATTAACTACTATTGACTTCTAATAGTAAAAAAAGACAATAAATTGTTAGGAAACTTCTTTTTGTGTTTCGACATGAACAAGGCGACAATATAAGAAAAACATCAAATAACAATAATTTCTTTTTGTCTCAGAATTTCAGAAAAATTATTTTTAAAATATGCTCATCTATCCTCGGAGGGACTCGAACCCGCAATCACCGGTTTAGGAGACCGATGCCATATCTATTAGCCTACGCTGGCTTAAGAACTTCGCTCAAAAGTAAGTAAAATTTAGTATAGGGGACTTTTTAAATGAGTTATCATAATATTTTATATTCGCCTTTCCTGTGTTCAAAGAGGATTTGCACTTCTCAAAGAATTATTTACTACTATTGACTTAAAATAGTTGAAAAAGATATAAAATTGTTAGACAACTTCTTTTTGAGGTTTGTACTGTACAAGGCGGCAATATAAGAAAAACATAAAATCAGTATATATTCTTTCTTCCACAGAACATCAAAGAATTTCTCACCTACCCACGGCGGAACTCGAACCCGCAATTCCCGGTTTAGGAGACCGATGCCTTATCCATTAGGCCTCGCGGGCATGACAACTTTGCTCAAAAGTAAGTAAAACTTAGTGCTCTTTTTAAATATGTTAACTTTAAATTTTATATGCGCCTTTCCTGTCTCTAGAGAGGATTTGCACTTCTTAAGGAATTATTAACTTCTATTGACTTAAAAATAGTATAAAAAAGACATTAAATTGTTAGACAATTTCTTTTTGAGGTTCGGACTGTACAAGGCGACAATATAAGAAAAACATCAAATAACAAGATATTCTTTCTTTCTCAGAATATCAAAAAAAATTCTCACCTTCCCACGGCGGGACTCGAACCCGCAATCCCCGGTTTAGGAGACCGATGCCTTATCCATTAGGCCACGCGGGCTTGACAACTTTGCTCAAAAGTAAGTAAAACTTAGTACACTTTTTAAATATGTTAACTTTAAATTTTATATTCGCCTTTCCTGTCTCTAGAGAGGATTTGCACTTCTAAAGGAATTATTACTACTATTGACTTAAAATCGTATAAAAAATACATTAAATTGTTAGACAACTTCTTTTCAAGGTTCGGACTGTACAAGGCGACAATATAAGAAAAACATCAGGTAACAACATATTCTTTCTGACTCAGAATATCAAAATAATTGCTCACCTACACACGGCGGGACTCGAACCCGCAATCCCCGGTTTAGGAGACCGATGCCTTATCCATTAGGCCACGCGGGATTGACAACTTTGCTCAAAGTAAGTCAATTTTATTATAAGGTACTTTTTAAATGAGTTATCTTAATATTTTATATTCGCCTTTCGTGTCTCTAGAGAGGATTTGCACTTCTTAAGGAATTATTAACTACTATTGACTTAAAACAGTAGAAAAAAGACATTAAATTGTTAGATAACTTCTTTTTGAGGTTCGGACTGTACAAGGCGACAATATAAGAAAAACATCAAATAACAACATATTCTTTCTGTCTCAGAATTTAAAAAAAATTTCTCACCTACCCACGGCGGGACTCGAACCCGCAATCCCCGGTTTAGGAGACCGATGCCTTATCCATTAGGCCACGCGGGCTTGACAACTTAGCTCAAAAGTAAGTAAAACTTAAAACACTTTTTAGTTGAGTTATCCTTATATTTTATATTCGCTTTCCCTGTCTCTGGAGAGGTTTTGCACTTCTCAAGGAATTATTAACTACTATTGACTTAAAATAGTAGAAATAATTCGATAAATTGCTAGACAACTTCTTCTTGAGTTTCGTACTGTACCAGGCGACAATATAAGAAAAACAACAAATAACAACATATTCTTTCTGTCTCAGAATAACAAAAAAATTTCTCATCTACCCACGGCGGGACTCGAACCCTCAATTCCCGGTTAAGGAAACCAATGCCTAATCCATTAGTCCACGCGGGCTTGACAACTTCGCTCAAAAGTAAGTAAAACTTAGTGCTCTTTTTAAATATGTTAACTTTAAATTTTATATTCGCCTTTCCTGTCTCTAGAGAGGATTTGCACTTCTTAAGGAATTATTAACTACTATTGACTTAAAAATAGTAGAAAAAAGACATTAAATTGTTAGACAATTTCTTTTTGAGGTTCGGACTGTACAAGGCGACAATATAAGAAAAACATCAAATAACAACATATTCTTTCTTTCTCAGAATATCAAAAAAATTTCTCATCTACCCACGGCGGGACTCGAACCCGCGATACCCGGTATAGGAGACCGATGCCTTATCCATGAGGCCACGCGGGCTTTACAACTTAGCTCAAAAGTAAGTAAAACTTAGTACACTTTTTAAATATGTTAACTTTAAATTTTATATACGCTTTTCCTGTCTCTAGAGAGGATTTGCACTTCTCATGGAATTATTAACTACTATTGACTTAAAATAGCAGAAAAATTTCAATTAATTGTTAGACAACTTCTTCTAGAGGTTCGTACTGTACAAGGAGACAATATAAAAAAACATCAAATAAGAGCATATTCTTTCTGTCTCAGAATATCAAAAAAAATTCTCACCTACCCACGGCGGGACTCGAACCCGCAATCCCCGGTATAGGAGACCGATGCCTTATTCATTAGGCCACGCGGGCTTGACAACTTTGTTCAAAAGTAAGTAAAACTTAGTACACGTTTTAAATATGTTAACTTTAAATTTTATATTCGCCTTTCCTGTCTCTAGAGAGGATTTGCACTTCTCAAGGAATTATTTCTACTAATGACTTAAAATAGTATAAAAAATACATTAAATTGTTAGACAACTTCTTTTCGAGGTTCGTACTGTACAAGGAGACAATATAAAAAAATATCAAATAAGAGCATATTCTTTCTGTCTCAGAATATCAAAAAAAATTCTCACCTACCAACGGCGGGACTCGAACCCGCAATCCCCGGTTTAGGAGACCGATGCCTTATCCATTAGGCCACGCGGGCTTGACAACTTTGCTCAAAGTAAGTAAATTTTAATATAAGGTACTTTTTAAATGAGTTATCTTAATATTTTATATTCGCCTTTCGTGTCTCTAGAGAGGATTTGCACTTTTTAAGGAATTATTAACTACTATTCACTTAAAATAGTAGAAAAAAGACATTAAATTGTTAGACAACTTCTTTTTGAGGTTCGGACAGTACAAGGCAACAATATAAGAAAAACATCAAATAACAACATATTCTTTCTGTCTCAGAATTTAAAAAAAAATTTCTCACCTACCCACGGCGGGACTCGAACACGCAATCCCCGGTATAGGAGACCGATGCCTTATCCATTAGGCCACTCGGGCTTGACAACTTTGCTCAAAAGTAAGTAAAACTTAGTACACTTTTTAATTGAGTTATCCTTATATTTTATATTCGCTTTTCCTGTCTCTGGAGAGGATTTGCTATTCTCAAGGAATTATTAACTACTATTGACTTAAAATAGTAGAAATAATTCAATAAATTGTTAGACAACTTCTTCTTGACATTCGTACTGTACCAGGCAACAATATAAGAAAAATATCAAATGACAATATATTCTTTCTGCCTCAGAATATGAAAAAAATTTCTCATCTACCCACGGCGGGACTCGAACCCGCAATCCAAGGTTTAGGAGACCAATGCCTTATCCATTAGGCCACGCGGGCTTGACAACTTTGCTCAAAAGTAAATAAAACTTAGTGCACTTTTTAAATATGTTAACTTTAAATTTTATATTCACTTTTCCTGTCTTTAGAGAGGATTTGCACTTCTCAAGGAATTATTAACTACTATTGACTTCTAATAGTAGAAAAATTTCAATAAATTGTTAGACAACTTCTTCTAGAGGTTCGTACTGTCTAAGGAGACAATATAAAAAAACATCAAATAAGAGCATATTCTTTCTGTCTCAGAATATCAAAAAAAATTCTCACCTTCCCACGGCGGGACTCGAACCCGCAATCGCCGGTTTAGGAGACCGATGCCTTATCCATTAGGCCACGCGGGCTTGAAAACTTTGTTCAAAAGTAAGTAAAACTTAGTACACTTTTTAAATATGTTAACTTTAAATTTTATATTCACTTTTCCTGTCTTTAGAGAGGATTTGCACTTCTCAAGGAATTATTAACTACTATTGACTTCTAATAGTAGAAAAAGACTATAAATTGTTAGACAACTTCTTTTTGAGTTTTGACCTGAACAAGGCCACAATATAAGACACACATCAAATAACAATAATTCCTTTTTGTCTCAGAATTTCATAAAAATGGTTTAAAAAAAATGCTAAACTACCCACGGCGGGACTCGAACCCGCAATCCCCGGTTTAGGAGACCGATGCCTTATCCATTAGGCCATGCGGACTTGACAACCTCGCTCAAAAGTAAGTAAAATTTAATAAAGGGTACTTTTTAATTCAATTATCTTCATATTTTATATTCGCCTTTCCTGTATTCAGAGAGGATTTGCACTTCTCAAGGAATTATTAACTACTATTCACTTAAAATAGTAGAAACAATACATTAAATTGTTAGACAACTTCTTTTTGAGGTTCGGACTGTACGAAGCGACAATATAAGAAAAACATAAGGTAACAACATGTTTTTTCTGACTCAGAATATCAAAAAAACTGCTCGCCGACCCACGACGGGACTCGAACCCGCAATCCCCGGTTTAGGAGACCGATACCTTATCCATTAGGCCACGCGGGCTTGACAACTTTGCTCAAAAGTAAGTAAAACTTAGTACACTTTTTAAATATGTTAACTCTAAATTTTATATTCGCCTTTCCTGTCTCTAGAGAGGATTTGCACTTCTCAAGGAATTATTACTACTAATGACTTAAAATAGTATAAAAAATACATTAAATTGTTAGACAACTTCTTTTCGAGGTTTCTACTATTTTAAGTCAATAGTAGTTAATAATTCCTTGAGAAGTGCAAATCCTCTCCAGAGTCAGGAATAGCGAATATAAAATAAAAGGATAACTCAACTAAAAAGTGTACTAAGTTTTACTTACTTTTGAGCTAAGTTGTCAAGCCCGCGTGGCCTAATGGATAAGGCATCGGTCTCCTAGAACGGGGATTGCGGGTTCGAGTCCCGCCGTGGGTAGGTGAGAAATTTTTTTTCAAATTCTGAGACAGAAAGAATATGTTGTTATTTGATGTTTTTCTTATATTGTCGCCTTGTACAGTCCGAACCTCAAAAAGAAATTATCTAACAATTTAATGTATTTTTTATACTATTTTAAGTCATTAGTAGTAATAATTCCTTGAGAAGTGCAAATCCTCTCTAGAGACAGGAAAGGCGAATATAAAATTTAGAGTTAACATATTTAAAAAGTGTACTAAGTTTTACTTACTTTTGAACAAAGTTGTCAACCCCGCGTGGCCTAATGGATAAGGTATCGGTCTTCTTAACCGGGGATTGCGGGTTCGAGTCCCGCCGTGGGTAGGTGAGCAATTATTTTGACATTCTGAGTCAGAAAGAATATGTTGTTACCTGATGTTTTTATTATATTGTCGCCTTGTACAGTCCGAACCTCGAAAAGAAGTTGTCGAACAATTTAATGTCTTCTTTCTACTCAAGGAATTTGCCTCTTTTGCTCAAGGAATTATAAACTACTATTGACTTCTAATAGTAGAAAAAGACTATAAATTGTTAGACAACTTCTTTTTGAGTTTTGACCTGAACAAGGCCACAATATAAGACACACATCAAATAACAATAATTTCTTTTTGTCTCAGAATTTCATAAAAATGATTTTAAAAAAATGCTAACCTACCCACGGCGGGACTCGAACCCGCAATCCCCGGTTTAGGAGACCGATGCCTTATCCATTAGGCCACGCGGGCTTGGCGTCTAAGAGCAAAAGTAAATAAAACTGAATTTTGTTGAATAACTTATTAACTTTTTGAATAAGTTATCATAATATTTTATATTCGCTTTTTCTGTCTTTAGAGAGGCTTCTAATGGTAAAAAAAGACAATAAATTGTTAGGAAACTTCTTTTTGTGTTTCGACATGAACAAGGCGACAATATAAGAAAAACATCAAATAACAATAATTTCTTTTTGTCTCAGAATTTCAGAAAAAATATTTTTAAAATATGCTCATCTATCCTCGGAGGGACTCGAACCCGCAATCACCGGTTTAGGAGACCGATGCCTTATCCATTAGGCCATGCGGACTTGACAACCTCGCTCAAAAGTAAGTAAAATTTAATATAAGGTACTCTTTAAATGAGTTATCTTAATATTTTAAATTTGCCTTTCGTGTCTCTAGAGAGGATTTGCACTTCTTAAGGAATAATTCGCTACTATTGACTTAAAATAGTAGAAAAAAGACATTAAATTGTTAGACAACTTCTTTTCGAGGTTCGGACTGTACAAGGCGACAATATAAGAAAAACATCAGGTAACAACATATTCTTTCTTTCTCAGAATATCAAAAAAGTTTCTCATCTACCCACGGCGGGACTCGAACCCGCAATCCCCGGTTTAGGAGACCGATGCCTTATCCATTAGGCCACGCGGGCTTGACAGCTTAGCTCAAAAGTAAGTAAAACTTAGTACACTTTTTAATTGAGTTATCCTTATATTTTATATTCGCTTTTCCTGTCTTTAGAGAGGATTTGCACTTCTCAAGGAATTATAAACTACTATTGACTTCTAATAGTAGAAAAAGACTATAAATTGTTAGACAACTTCTTTTTGAGTTTTGACCTGAACAAGGCCACAATATAAGACACACATCAAATAACAATAATTTCTTTTTGTCTCAGAATTTCATAAAAATGATTTAAAAATTATGCTAACCTACCCACGGCGGGCCTCGAACCCGCAATCCCCGGTTTAGGAGACCGACGCCTTATCCATTAGGCCACGCGGGCTTGGCGTCTAAGAGCAAAAGTAAATAAAACTGAATTTTGTTGAATAACTTATTAACTTTTTGAATAAGTTATCATAATATTTTATATTCGCTTTTTCTGTCTTTAGAGAGGCTTCTAATAGTAAAAAAAGACAATAAATTGTTAGGAAACTTCTTTTTGTGTTTCGACATGAACAAGGCGACAATATAAGAAAAACATCAAATAACAATAATTTCTTTTTGTCTCAGAATTTCAGAAAAAATATTTTTAAAATATGCTCATCTATCCTCGGAGGGACTCGAACCCGCAAACACCGGTTTAGGAGACCGATGCCTTATCCATTAGGCCATGCGGACTTGACAACCTCGCTCAAAAGTAAGTAAAATTTAATATAAGGTACTCTTTAAATGAGTTATCTTAATATTTTAAATTTGCCTTTCGTGTCTCTAGAGAGGATTTGCACTTCTTAAGGAATTATTCGCTACTATTGACTTAAAATAGTAGAAAAAAGACATTAAATTGTTAGACAACTTCTTTTCGAGGTTCGGACTGTAAAAGGCGACAATATAAGAAAAACATCAGGTAACAACATATTCTTTCTTTCTCAGAATATCAAAAAAATTTCTCATCTACCCACGGCGGGACTCGAACCCGCAATCCCCGGTTAAGAAGACCGATACCTTATCCATTAGGCCACGCGGGGTTGACAACTTTGTTCAAAAGTAAGTAAAACTTAGTACACTTTTTAAATATGTTAACTCTAAATTTTATATTCGCCTTTCCTGTCTCTAGAGAGGATTTGCACTTCTCAAGGAATTATTACTACTAATGACTTAAAATAGTATAAAAAATACATTAAATTGTTAGACAACTTCTTTTCGAGGTTCGGACTGTACAAGGCGACAATATAAGAAAAACATCAGGTAACAACATATTCTTTCTGACTCTGAATATCAAAATAATTGCTCACCTACCCACGGCGGGACTCGAACCCGCAATCCCCGGTTTAGGAGACCGATGGCTTATCCATTAGGCCACGCGGGCTTGACAACTTTGCTCAAAGTAAGTAAATTTTAATATAAGGTACTTTTTAAATGAGTTATCTTAATATTTTATATTCGCCTTTCGTGTCTCTAGAGAGGATTTGCACTTCTTAAGGAATTATTAACTACTATTGACTTAAAATAGTAGAAAAAAGACATTAAATTGTTAGATAATTTCTTTTTGAGGTTCGTACTGTACCAGGCAACAATATAAGAAAAATATCAAATGACAATATATTCTTTCTGCCTCAGAATATGAAAAAAATTTCTCATCTACCCACGGCGGGACTCGAACCCGCAATCCAAGGTTTAGGAGACCTATGCCTTATCCATTAGGCCACGCGGGCTTGACAACTTTGCTCAAAAGTAAATAAAACTTAGTGCTTTTTTTAAATATGTTAACTTTAAATTTTATATTCACTTTTCCTGTCTTTAGAGAGGATTTGCACTTCTCAAGGAATTATTAACTACTATTGACTTCTAATAGTAGAAAAATTTCAATAAATTGTTAGACAACTTCTTCTAGAGGTTCGTACTGTCTAAGGAGACAATATAAAAAAACATCAAATAAGAGCATATTCTTTCTGTCTCAGAATATCAAAAAAAATTCTCACCTACCCACGGCGGGACTCGAACCCGCAATCGCCGGTTTAGGAGACCGATGCCTTATCCATTAGGCCACGCGGGCTTGACAACTTTGTTCAAAAGTAAGTAAAACTTAGTACACTTTTTAAATATGTTAACTTTAAATTTTATATTCACTTTTCCTGTCTTTAGAGAGGATTTGCACTTCTCAAGGAATTATTAACTACTATTGACTTCTAATAGTAGAAAAAGACTATAAATTGTTAGACAACTTCTTTTTGAGTTTTGACCTGAACAAGGCCACAATATAAGACACACATCAAATAACAATAATTTCTTTTTGTCTCAGAATTTCATAAAAATGGTTTAAAAAAAATGCTAAACTACCCACGGCGGGACTCGAACCCGCAATCCCCGGTTTAGGAGACCGATGCCTTATCCATTAGGCCATGCGGACTTGACAACCTCGCTCAAAAGTAAGTAAAATTTAATAAAGGGTACTTTTTAATTCAATTATCTTCATATTTTATATTCGCCTTTCCTGTATTCAGAGAGGATTTGCACTTCTCAAGGAATTATTAACTACTATTCACTTAAAATAGTAGAAACAATACATTAAATTGTTAGACAACTTCTTTTTGAGGTTCGGACTGTACAAAGCGACAATATAAGAAAAACATAAGGTAACAACATGTTTTTTCTGACTCAGAATATCAAAAAAATTGCTCGCCGACCCACGACGGGACTCGAACCCGCAATCCCCGGTTTAGGAGACCGATACCTTATCCATTAGGCCACGCGGGCTTGACAACTTTGCTCAAAAGTAAGTAAAACTTAGTACACTTTTTAAATATGTTAACTCTAAATTTTATATTCGCCTTTCCTGTCTCTAGAGAGGATTTGCACTTCTCAAGGAATTATTACTACTAATGACTTAAAATAGTATAAAAAATACATTAAATTGTTAGACAACTTCTTTTCGAGGTTTCTACTATTTTAAGTCAATAGTAGTTAATAATTCCTTGAGAAGTGCAAATCCTCTCCAGAGTCAGGAATAGCGAATATAAAATAAAAGGATAACTCAACTAAAAAGTGTACTAAGTTTTACTTACTTTTGAGCTAAGTTGTCAAGCCCGCGTGGCCTAATGGATAAGGCATCGGTCTCCTAGAACGGGGATTGCGGGTTCGAGTCCCGCCGTGGGTAGGTGAGAAATTTTTTTTCAAATTCTGAGACAGAAAGAATATGTTGTTATTTGATGTTTTTCTTATATTGTCGCCTTGTACAGTCCGAACCTCAAAAAGAAATTATCTAACAATTTAATGTCTTTTTTCTACTATTTTAAGTCAATAGTAGTTAATAATTCCTTAAGAAGTGCAAATCCTCTCTAGAGACACGAAAGGCGAATATAAAATATTAAGATAACTCATTTAAAAAGTACCTTATATTAAAATTTACTTACTTTGAGCAAAGTTGTCAAGCCCGCGTGGCCTAATGGATAAGGCGTCGGTCTCCTAAACCGGGGATTGCGGGTTCGAGTCCCGCCGTGGGTAGGTGAGCAGTTATTTTGATATTCTGAGTCAGAAAGAATATGTTGTTACCTGATGTTTTTCTTATATTGTCGCCTTGTACAGTCCGAACCTCGAAAAGAAGTTGTCTAACAATTTAATGTATTTTTTATACTATTTTAAGTCATTAGTAGTAATAATTCCTTGAGAAGTGCAAATCCTCTCTAGAGACAGGAAAGGCGAATATAAAATTTAGAGTTAACATATTTAAAAAGTGTACTAAGTTTTACTTACTTTTGAACAAAGTTGTCAACCCCGCGTGGCCTAATGGATAAGGTATCGGTCTTCTTAACCGGGGATTGCGGGTTCGAGTCCCGCCGTGGGTAGGTGAGCAATTATTTTGACATTCTGAGTCAGAAAGAATATGTTGTTACCTGATGTTTTTATTATATTGTCGCCTTGTACAGTCCGAACCTCGAAAAGAAGTTGTCGAACAATTTAATGTCTTCTTTCTACTCAAGGAATTTGCCTCTTTTGCTCAAGGAATTATAAACTACTATTGACTTCTAATAGTAGAAAAAGACTATAAATTGTTAGACAACTTCTTTTTGAGTTTTGACCTGAACAAGGCCACAATATAAGACACACATCAAATAACAATAATTTCTTTTTGTCTCAGAATTTCATAAAAATGATTTAAAAATTATGCTAACCTACCCACGGCGGGCCTCGAACCCGCAATCCCCGGTTTAAGAGACCGATGCCTTATCCATTAGGCCACGCGGGCTTGGCGTTTAAGAGCAAAAGTAAATAAAACTGAATTTTGTTGAATAACTTATTAACTTTTTGAATAAGTTATCATAATATTTTATATTCGCTTTTTCTGTCTTTAGAGAGGCTTCTAATAGTAAAAAAAGACAATAAATTGTTAGGAAACTTCTTTTTGTGTTTCGACATGAACAAGGCGACAATATAAGAAAAACATCAAATAACAATAATTTCTTTTTGTCTCAGAATTTCAGAAAAAATATTTTTAAAATATGCTCATCTATCCTCGGAGGGACTCGAACCCGCAAACACCGGTTTAGGAGACCGATGCCTTATCCATTAGGCCATGCGGACTTGACAACCTCGCTCAAAAGTAAGTAAAATTTAATATAAGGTACTCTTTAAATGAGTTATCTTAATATTTTAAATTTGCCTTTCGTGTCTCTAGAGAGGATTTGCACTTCTTAAGGAATTATTCGCTACTATTGACTTAAAATAGTAGAAAAAAGACATTAAATTGTTAGACAACTTCTTTTCGAGGTTCGGACTGTACAAGGCGACAATATAAGAAAAACATCAGGTAACAACATATTCTTTCTTTCTCAGAATATCAAAAAAATTTCTCATCTACCCACGGCGGGACTCGAACCCGCAATCCCCGGTTAAGAAGACCGATACCTTATCCATTAGGCCACGCGGGGTTGACAACTTTGTTCAAAAGTAAGTAAAACTTAGTACACTTTTTAAATATGTTAACTCTAAATTTTATATTCGCCTTTCCTGTCTCTAGAGAGGATTTGCACTTCTCAAGGAATTATTACTACTAATGACTTAAAATAGTATAAAAAATACATTAAATTGTTAGACAACTTCTTTTCGAGGTTCGGACTGTACAAGGCGACAATATAAGAAAAACATCAGGTAACAACATATTCTTTCTGACTCTGAATATCAAAATAATTGCTCACCTACCCACGGCGGGACTCGAACCCGCAATCCCCGGTTTAGGAGACCGATGCCTTATCCATTAGGCCACGCGGGCTTGACAACTTTGCTCAAAGTAAGTAAATTTTAATATAAGGTACTTTTTAAATGAGTTATCTTAATATTTTATATTCGCCTTTCGTGTCTCTAGAGAGGATTTGCACTTCTTAAGGAATTATTAACTACTATTGACTTAAAATAGTAGAAAAAAGACATTAAATTGTTAGATAATTTCTTTTTGAGGTTCGGACTGTACAAGGCGACAATATAAGAAAAACATCAAATAACAACATATTCTTTCTGTCTCAGAATTTGAAAAAAAATTTCTCACCTACCCACGGCGGGACTCGAACCCGCAATCCCCGGTTTAGGAGACCGATGCCTAATCCATTAGGCCACGCGGGCTTTACAACTTAGCTCAAAAGTAAGTAAAACTTAGTACACTTTTTAAATATGTTAACTGTAAATTTTATATTCGCTTTTCCTGTCTCTAGAGAGGATTTGCACTTCTCATGGAATTATTAACTACTATTGACTTAAAATAGTAGAAAAATTTCAATAAATTGTTAGACAACTTCTTCTAGAGGTTCGTACTGTACAAGGAGACAATATAAAAAAACATCAAATAAGAGCATATTCTTTCTGTCTCAGAATATCAAAAAAAATTCTCACCTACCCACGGCGGGACTCGAACCCGCAATCCCCGGTTTAGGAGACCGATGCCTTATCTATTAGGGCCACGCGGGCTTGACAACTTTGCTCAAAAGTAAGTAAAATTAAATATAAGGAATTTTTTAAATGAGTTATCTTAATATTTTATATTCGCCTTTTGGGTCTCTGATTTGCACTTCTTGAGGAATTATTAACTACTATTGACTTAAAATAGTAGAAAGAAGACATTAAATTGTTCGACAACTTCTTTTCGAGGTTCGGACTGTACAAGGCGACAATATAAGAAAAACATCAGGTAACAACATATTCTTTCTGACTCAGAATGTCAAAATAATTGCTCACCTACCCACGGCGGGACTCGAACCCGCAATCCCCGGTTAAGAAGACCGATACCTTATCCATTAGGCCACGCGGGGTTGACAACTTTGTTCAAAAGTAAGTAAAACTTAGTACACTTTTTAAATATGTTAACTCTAAATTTTATATTCGCCTTTCCTGTCTCTAGAGAGGATTTGCACTTCTCAAGGAATTATTACTACTAATGACTTAAAATAGTATAAAAAATACATTAAATTGTTAGACAACTTCTTTTCGAGGTTCGGACTGTACAAGGCGACAATATAAGAAAAACATCAGGTAACAACATATTCTTTCTGACTCTGAATATCAAAATAATTGCTCACCTACCCACGGCGGGACTCGAACCCGCAATCCCCGGTTTAGGAGACCGATGCCTTATCCATTAGGCCACGCGGGCTTGACAACTTTGCTCAAAGTAAGTAAATTTTAATATAAGGTACTTTTTAAATGAGTTATCTTAATATTTTATATTCGCCTTTCGTGTCTCTAGAGAGGATTTGCACTTCTTAAGGAATTATTAACTACTATTGACTTAAAATAGTAGAAAAAAGACATTAAATTGTTAGATAATTTCTTTTTGAGGTTCGGACTGTACAAGGCGACAATATAAGAAAAACATCAAATAACAACATATTCTTTCTGTCTCAGAATTTGAAAAAAAATTTCTCACCTACCCACGGCGGGACTCGAACCCGCAATCCCCGTTCTAGAAGACCGATGCCTTATCCATTAGGCCACGCGGGCTTGACAACTTAGCTCAAAAGTAAGTAAAACTTAGTACACTTTTTAGTTGAGTTATCCTTTTATTTTATATTCGCTTTTCCTGACTCTGGAGAGGATTTGCACTTCTCAAGGAATTAT
The DNA here is from genome assembly GCA_949128135.1 of Parasteatoda lunata. Classification (NCBI taxonomy): domain Eukaryota; kingdom Metazoa; phylum Arthropoda; class Arachnida; order Araneae; family Theridiidae; genus Parasteatoda; species Parasteatoda lunata. Next base: position 86,776,147 of record OX421971.1, on the reverse strand, counting down.
TAACTACTATTGACTTAAAATAGTAGAAATAATTCGATAAATTGCTAGACAACTTCTTCTTGAGTTTCGTACTGTACCAGGCGACTATAAGAAAAACATCAAATAACAACATATTCTTTCTGTCTCAGAATATCAAAAAATTTTCTCATCTACCCACGGCGGGACTCGAACCCGCAATACCCGGTTTAGGAAACCAATGCCTTATCCATTAGGCCACGCGGGCTTTACAACTTAGCTCAAAAGTAAGTAAAACTTAGTACACTTTTTAAATATGTTAACTTTAAATTTTATATTCGCTTTTCCTGTCTTTAGAGAGGATTTGCACTTCTCAAGGAATTATAAACTACTATTGACTTCTAATAGTAGAAAAAGACTATAAATTGTTAGACAACTTCTTTTTGAGTTTTGACCTGAACAAGGCCACAATATAATTCACACATCAAATAACAATAATTTCTTTTTGTCTCAGAATTTCATAAAAATGATTTTAAAAAAATGCTAACCTACCCACGGCGGGACTCGAACCCGCAATCCCCGGTTTAGGAGACCGATGCCTTATCCATTAGGCCACGCGGGCTTGGCGTCTAAGAGCAAAAGTAAATAAAACTGAATTTTGTTGAATAACTTATTAACTTTTTGAATAAGTTATCATAATAATTTATATTCGCTTTTTCTGTCTTTAGAGAGGCTTCTAATAGTAAAAAAAGACAATAAATTGTTAGGAAACTTCTTTTTGTGTTTCGACATGAACAAGGCGACAATATAAGAAAAACATCAAATAACAATAATTTCTTTTTGTCTCAGAATTTCAGAAAAAATATTTTTAAAATATGCTCATCTATCCTCGGAGGGACTCGAACCCGCAAACACCGGTTTTGGAGACCGATGCCTTATCCATTAGGCCATGCGGACTTGACAACCTCGCTCAAAAGTAAGTAAAATTTAATATAAGGTACTCTTTAAATGAGTTATCTTAATATTTTAAATTTGCCTTTCGTGTCTCTAGAGAGGATTTGCACTTCTTAAGGAATTATTCGCTACTATTGACTTAAAATAGTAGAAAAAAGACATTAAATTGTTAGACAACTTCTTTTCGAGGTTCGGACTGTACAAGGCGACAATCTAAGAAAAACATCAGGTAACAACATATTCTTTCTTTCTCAGAATATCAAAAAAATTTCTCATCTACCCACGGCGGGACTCAAAACGCAATACCCGGTTTAGGAGACCGATGCCTAATCCATTAGGCCACGCGGGCTTTACAACTTAGCTCAAAAGTAAGTAAAACTTAATACACTTTTTAAATATGTTAACTGTAAATTTTATATTCGCTTTTCCTGTCTCTAGAGAGGATTTGCACTTCTCATGGAATTATTAACTACTATTGACTTAAAATAGTAGAAAAATTTCAATAAATTGTTAGACAACTTCTTTTAGAGGTTCGTACTGTACAAGGAGACAATATAAAAAAACATCAAATAAGAGCATATTCTTTCTGTCTCAGAATATCAAAAAAAATTCTAACCTACCCACGGCGGGACTCGAACCCGCAATCCCCGGTTTAGGAGACCGATGCCTTATCTATTAGGCCACGCGGGCTTGACAACTTTGCTCAAAAGTAAGTAAAATTAAATATAAGGAATTTTTTAAATGAGTTATCTTAATATTTTATATTCGCCTTTTGGGTCTCTGATTTGCACTTCTTGAGGAATTATTAACTACTATTGACTTAAAATAGTAGAAAGAAGACATTAAATTGTTCGACAACTTCTTTTCGAGGTTCGGACTGTACAAGGCGACAATATAAGAAAAACATCAGGTAACAACATATTCTTTCTGACTCAGAATGTCAAAATAATTGCTCACCTTCCCACGGCGGGACTCGAACCCGCAATCCCCGGTTAAGAAGACCGATACCCTATCCATTAGGCCACGCGGGGTTGACAACTTTGTTCAAAAGTAAGTAAAACTTAGTACACTTTTTAAATATGTTAACTCTAAATTTTATATTCGCCTTTCCTGTCTCTAGAGAGGATTTGCACTTCTCAAGGAATTATTACTACTAATGACTTAAAATAGTATAAAAAATACATTAAATTGTTAGACAACTTCTTTTCGAGGTTCGGACTGTACAAGGCGACAATATAAGAAAAACATCAGGTAACAACATATTCTTTCTGACTCTGAATATCAAAATAATTGCTCACCTACCCACGGCGGGACTCGAACCCGCAATCCCCGGTTTAGGAGACCGATGCCTTATCCATTAGGCCACGCGGGCTTGACAACTTTGCTCAAAGTAAGTAAATTTTAATATAAGGTACTTTTTAAATGAGTTATCTTAATATTTTATATTCGCCTTTCGTGTCTCTAGTGAGGATTTGCACTTCTTAAGGAATTATTAACTACTATTGACTTAAAATAGTAGAAAAAAGACATTAAATTGTTAGATAATTTCTTTTTGAGGTTCGGACTGTACAAGGCGACAATATAAGAAAAACATCAAATAACAACATATTCTTTCTGTCTCAGAATTTGAAAAAAAATTTCTCACCTACCCACGGCGGGACTCGAACCCGCAATCCCCGTTCTAGGAGACCGATGCCTTATCCATTAGGCCACGCGGGCTTGACAACTTAGCTCAAAAGTAAGTAAAACTTAGTACACTTTTTAGTTGAGTTATCCTTTTATTTTATATTCGCTTTTCCTGACTCTGGAGAGGATTTGCACTTCTCAAGGAATTATTAACTACTATTGACTTAAAATAGTAGAAATAATTCGATAAATTGCTAGACAACTTCTTCTTGAGTTTCGTACTGTACCAGGCGACAATATAAGAAAAACATCAAATAACAACATATTCTTTCTGTCTCAGAATATCAAAAAAATTTCTCATCTACCCACGGCGGGACTCGAACCCGCAATAACCGGTTTAGGAAACCAATGCCTTATCCATTAGGCCACGCGGGCTTTACAACTTAGCTCAAAAGTAAGTAAAACTTAGTACACTTTTTAAATATGTTAACTTTAAATTTTATATTCGCTTTTCCTGTCTTTAGAGAGGATTTGCACTTCTCAAGGAATTATAAACTACTATTGACTTCTAATAGTAGAAAAAGACTATAAATAGTTAGACAACTTCTTTTTGAGTTTTGACCTGAACAAGGCCACAATATAAGACACACATCAAATAACAATAATTTCTTTTTGTCTCAGAATTTCATAAAAATGATTTTAAAAAAATGCTAACCTACCCACGGCGGGACTCGAACCCGCAATCCCCGGTTTAGGAAACCGATGCCTTATCCATTAGGCCACGCGGGCTTGGCGTCTAAGAGCAAAAGTAAATAAAGCTGAATTTTGTTGAATAACTTATTAACTTTTTGAATAAGTTATCATAATATTTTATATTCGCTTTTTCTGTCTTTAGAGAGGCTTCTAATAGTAAAAAAAGACAATAAATTGTTAGGAAACTTCTTTTTGTGTTTCGACATGAACAAGGTGACAATATAAGAAAAACATCAAATAACAATAATTTCTTTTTGTCTCAGAATTTCAGAAAAAATATTTTTAAAATATGCTCATCTATCCTCGGAGGGACTCGAACCCGCAAACACCGGTTTAGGAGACCGATGCCTTATCCATTAGGCCATGCGGACTTGACAACCTCGCTCAAAAGTAAGTAAAATTTAATATAAGGTACTCTTTAAATGAGTTATCTTAATATTTTAAATTTGCCTTTCGTGTCTCTAGAGAGGATTTGCACTTCTTAAGGAATTATTCGCTACTATTGACTTAAAATAGTAGAAAAAAGACATTAAATTGTTAGACAACTTCTTTTCGAGGTTCGGACTGTACAAGGCGACAATATAAGAAAAACATCAGGTAACAACATATTCTTTCTTTCTCAGAATATCAAAAAAATTTCTCATCTACCCACGGCGGGACTCGAACCCGCAATACCCGGTTTAGGAGACCGATGCCTAATCCATTAGGCCACGCGGGCTTTACAACTTAGCTCAAAAGTAAGTAAAACTTAATACACTTTTTAAATATGTTAACTGTAAATTTTATATTCGCTTTTCCTGTCTCTAGAGAGGATTTGCACTTCTCATGGAATTATTAACTACTATTGACTTAAAATAGTAGAAAAATTTCAATAAATTGTTAGACAACTTCTTCTAGAGGTTCGTACTGTACAAGGAGACAATATAAAAAAACATCAAATAAGAGCATATTCTTTCTGTCTCAGAATATCAAAAAAAATTCTAACCTACCCACGGCGGGACTCGAACCCGCAATCCCCGGTTTAGGAGACCGATGCCTTATCTATTAGGCCACGCGGGCTTGACAACTTAGCTCAAAAGTAAGTAAAATTAAATATAAGGAATTTTTTAAATGAGTTATCTTAATATTTTATATTCGCCTTTTGGGTCTCTGATTTGCACTTCTTGAGGAATTATTAACTACTATTGACTTAAAATAGTAGAAAGAAGACATTAAATTGTTCGACAACTTCTTTTCGAGGTTCGGACTGTACAAGGCGACAATATAAGAAAAACATCAGGTAACAACATATTCTTTCTGACTCAGAATGTCAAAATAATTGCTCACCTACCCACGGCGGGACTCGAACCCGCAATCCCCGGTTAAGAAGACCGTTACCCTATCCATTAGGCCACGCGGGGTTGACAACTTTGTTCAAAAGTAAGTAAAACTTAGTACACTTTTTAAATATGTTAACTCTAAATTTTATATTCGCCTTTCCTGTCTCTAGAGAGGATTTGCACTTCTCAAGGAATTATTACTACTAATGACTTAAAATAGTATAAAAAATACATTAAATTGTTAGACAACTTCTTTTCGAGGTTCGGACTGTACAAGGCGACAATATAAGAAAAACATCAGGAAACAACATATTCTTTCTGACTCTGAATATCAAAATAATTGCTCACCTACCCACGGCGGGACTCGAACCCGCAATCCCCGGTTTAGGAGACCGATGCCTTATCCATTAGGCCACGCGGGCTTGACAACTTTGCTCAAAGTAAGTAAATTTTAATATAAGGTACTTTTTAAATGAGTTATCTTAATATTTTATATTCGCCTTTCGTGTCTCTAGAGAGGATTTGCACTTCTTAAGGAATTATTAACTACTATTGACTTAAAATAGTAGAAAAAAGACATTAAATTGTTAGATAATTTCTTTTTGAGGTTCGGACTGTACAAGGCGACAATATAAGAAAAACATCAAATAACAACATATTCTTTCTGTCTCAGAATTTGAAAAAAAATTTCTCACCTACCCACGGCGGGACTCGAACCCGCAATCCCCGTTCTAGGAGACCGATGCCTTATCCATTAGGCCACGCGGGCTTGACAACTTAGCTCAAAAGTAAGTAAAACTTAGTACACTTTTTAGTTGAGTTATCCTTTTATTTTATATTCGCTTTTCCTGACTCTGGAGAGGATTTGCACTTCTCAAGGAATTATTAACTACTATTGACTTAAAATAGTAGAAATAATTCGATAAATTGCTAGACAACTTCTTCTTGAGTTTCGTACTGTACCAGGCGACAATATAAGAAAAACATCAAATAACAACATATTCTTTCTGTCTCAGAATATCAAAAAAATTTCTCATCTACCCACGGCGGGACTCAAACCCGCAATACCCGGTTTAGGAAACCAATGCCTTATCCATTAGGCCACGCGGGCTTTACAACTTAGCTCAAAAGTAAGTAAAACTTAGTACACTTTTTAAATATGTTAACTTTAAATTTTATATTCGCTTTTCCTGTCTTTAGAGAGGATTTGCACTTCTCAAGGAATTATAAACTACTATTGACTTCTAATAGTAGAAAAAGACTATAAATTGTTAGACAACTTCTTTTTGAGTTTTGACCTGAACAAGGCCACAATATAAGACACACATCAAATAACAATAATTTCTTTTTGTCTCAGAATTTCATAAAAATGATTTTAAAAAAATGCTAACCTACCCACGGCGGGACTCGAACCCGCAATCCCCGATTTAGGAGACCGATGCCTTATCCATTAGGCCACGCGGGCTTGGCGTCTACGAGCAAAAGTAAATAAAACTGAATTTTGTTGAATAACTTATTAACTTTTTGAATAAGTTATCATAATATTTTATATTCGCTTTTTCTGTCTTTAGAGAGGCTTCTAATAGTAAAAAAAGACAATAAATTGTTAGGAAACTTCTTTTTGTGTTTCGACATGAACAAGGCGACAATATAAGAAAAACATCAAATAACAATAATTTCTTTTTGTCTCAGAATTTCAGAAAAAATATTTTTAAAATATGCTCATCTATCCTCGGAGGGACTCGAACCCGCAATCACCGGTTTAGGAGACCGATGCCTTATCCATTAGGCCATGCGGACTTGACAACCTCGCTCAAAAGTAAGTAAAATTTAATATAAGGTACTCTTTAAATGAGTTATCTTAATATTTTAAATTTGCCTTTCGTGTCTCTAGAGAGGATTTGCACTTCTTAAGGAATTATTCGCTACTATTAACTTAAAATAGTAGAAAAAAGACATTAAATTGTTAGACAACTTCTTTTCGAGGTTCGGACTGTGCAAGGCGACAATATAAGAAAAACATCAGGTAACAACATATTCTTTCTTTCTCAGAATATCAAAAAAATTTCTCATCTACCCACGGCGGGACTCGAACCCGCAATCCCCGGTTTAGGAGACCGATGCCTTATCCATTAGGCCACGCGGGCTTGACAGCTTAGCTCAAAAGTAAGTAAAACTTAGTACACTTTTTAATTGAGTTATCCTTATATTTTATATTCACTTTTCCTGTCTTTAGAGAGGATTTGCACTTCTCAAGGAATTATAAACTACTATTGACTTAAAATAGTAGAAAAATTTCAATAAATTGTTAGACAACTTCTTCTAGAGGTTCGTACTGTACAAGGAGACAATATAAAAAAACATCAAATAAGAGCATATTCTTTCTGTCTCAGAATATCAAAAAAAATTCTAACCTACCCACGGCGGGACTCGAACCCGCAATCCCCGGTTTAGGAGACCGATGCCTTATCTATTAGGCCACGCGGGCTTGACAACTTTGCTCAAAAGTAAGTAAAATTAAATATAAGGAATTTTTTAAATGAGTTATCTTAATATTTTATATTCGCCTTTTGGGTCTCTGATTTGCACTTCTTGAGGAATTATTAACTACTATTGACTTAAAATAGTAGAAAGAAGACATTAAATTGTTCGACAACTTCTTTTCGAGGTTCGAACTGTACAAGGCGACAATATAAGAAAAACATCAGGTAACAACATATTCTTTCTGACTCAGAATGTCAAAATAATTGCTCACCTACCCACGGCGGGACTCGAACCCGCAATCCCCGGTTAAGAAGACCGATACCCTATCCATTAGGCCACGCGGGGTTGACAACTTTGTTCAAAAGTAAGTAAAACTTAGTACACTTTTTAAATATGTTAACTCTAAATTTTATATTCGCCTTTCCTGTCTCTAGAGAGGATTTGCACTTCTCAAGGAATTATTACTACTAATGACTTAAAATAGTATAAAAAATACATTAAATTGTTAGACAACTTCTTTTCGAGGTTCGGACTGTACAAGGCGACAATATAAGAAAAACATCAGGAAACAACATATTCTTTCTGACTCTGAATATCAAAATAATTGCTCACCTACCCACGGCGGGACTCGAACCCGCAATCCCCGGTTTAGGAGACCGATGCCTTATCCATTAGGCCACGCGGGCTTGACAACTTTGCTCAAAGTAAGTAAATTTTAATATAAGGTACTTTTTAAATGAGTTATCTTAATATTTTATATTCGCCTTTCGTGTCTCTAGAGAGGATTTGCACTTCTTAAGGAATTATTAACTACTATTGACTTAAAATAGTAGAAAAAAGACATTAAATTGTTAGATAATTTCTTTTTGAGGTTCGGACTGTACAAGGCGACAATATAAGAAAAACATCAAATAACAACATATTCTTTCTGTCTCAGAATTTGAAAAAAAATTTCTCACCTACCCACGGCGGGACTCGAACCCGCAATCCCCGTTCTAGGAGACCGATGCCTTATCCATTAGGCCACGCGGGCTTGACAACTTAGCTCAAAAGTAAGTAAAACTTAGTACACTTTTTAGTTGAGTTATCCTTTTATTTTATATTCGCTTTTCCTGACTCTGGAGAGGATTTGCACTTCTCAAGGAATTATTAACTACTATTGACTTAAAATAGTAGAAATAATTCGATAAATTGCTAGACAACTTCTTCTTGAGTTTCGTACTGTACCAGGCGACAATATAAGAAAAACATCAAATAACAACATATTCTTTCTGTCTCAGAATATCAAAAAAATTTCTCATCTACCCACGGCGGGACTCAAACCCGCAATACCCGGTTTAGGAAACCAATGCCTTATCCATTAGGCCACGCGGGCTTTACAACTTAGCTCAAAAGTAAGTAAAACTTAGTACACTTTTTAAATATGTTAACTTTAAATTTTATATTCGCTTTTCCTGTCTTTAGAGAGGATTTGCACTTCTCAAGGAATTATAAACTACTATTGACTTCTAATAGTAGAAAAAGACTATAAATTGTTAGACAACTTCTTTTTGAGTTTTGACCTGAACAAGGCCACAATATAAGACACACATCAAATAACAATAATTTCTTTTTGTCTCAGAATTTCATAAAAATGATTTTAAAAAAATGCTAACCTACCCACGGCGGGACTCGAACCCGCAATCCCCGATTTAGGAGACCGATGCCTTATCCATTAGGCCACGCGGGCTTGGCGTCTAAGAGCAAAAGTAAATAAAACTGAATTTTGTTGAATAACTTATTAACTTTTTGAATAAGTTATCATAATATTTTATATTCGCTTTTTCTGTCTTTAGAGAGGCTTCTAATAGTAAAAAAAGACAATAAATTGTTAGGAAACTTCTTTTTGTGTTTCGACATGAACAAGGCGACAATATAAGAAAAACATCAAATAACAATAATTTCTTTTTGTCTCAGAATTTCAGAAAAAATATTTTTAAAATATGCTCATCTATCCTCGGAGGGACTCGAACCCGCAATCACCGGTTTAGGAGACCGATGCCTTATCCATTAGGCCATGCGGACTTGACAACCTCGCTCAAAAGTAAGTAAAATTTAATATAAGGTACTCTTTAAATGAGTTATCTTAATATTTTAAATTTGCCTTTCGTGTCTCTAGAGAGGATTTGCACTTCTTAAGGAATTATTCGCTACTATTAACTTAAAATAGTAGAAAAAAGACATTAAATTGTTAGACAACTTCTTTTCGAGGTTCGGACTGTGCAAGGCGACAATATAAGAAAAACATCAGGTAACAACATATTCTTTCTTTCTCAGAATATCAAAAAAATTTCTCATCTACCCACGGCGGGACTCGAACCCGCAATCCCCGGTTTAGGAGACCGATGCCTTATCCATTAGGCCACGCGGGCTTGACAGCTTAGCTCAAAAGTAAGTAAAACTTAGTACACTTTTTAATTGAGTTATCCTTATATTTTATATTCACTTTTCCTGTCTTTAGAGAGGATTTGCACTTCTCAAGGAATTATAAACTACTATTGACTTAAAATAGTAGAAAAATTTCAATAAATTGTTAGACAACTTCTTCTAGAGGTTCGTACTGTACAAGGAGACAATATAAAAAAACATCAAATAAGAGCATATTCTTTCTGTCTCAGAATATCAAAAAAAATTCTAACCTACCCACGGCGGGACTCGAACCCGCAATCCCCGGTTTAGGAGACCGATGCCTTATCTATTAGGCCACGCGGGCTTGACAACTTTGCTCAAAAGTAAGTAAAATTAAATATAAGGAATTTTTTAAATGAGTTATCTTAATATTTTATATTCGCCTTTTGGGTCTCTGATTTGCACTTCTTGAGGAATTATTAACTACTATTGACTTAAAATAGTAGAAAGAAGACATTAAATTGTTCGACAACTTCTTTTCGAGGTTCGAACTGTACAAGGCGACAATATAAGAAAAACATCAGGTAACAACATATTCTTTCTGACTCAGAATGTCAAAATAATTGCTCACCTACCCACGGCGGGACTCGAACCCGCAATCCCCGGTTAAGAAGACCGATACCCTATCCATTAGGCCACGCGGGGTTGACAACTTTGTTCAAAAGTAAGTAAAACTTAGTACACTTTTTAAATATGTTAACTCTAAATTTTATATTCGCCTTTCCTGTCTCTAGAGAGGATTTGCACTTCTCAAGGAATTATTACTACTAATGACTTAAAATAGTATAAAAAATACATTAAATTGTTAGACAACTTCTTTTCGAGGTTCGGACTGTACAAGGCGACAATATAAGAAAAACATCAGGAAACAACATATTCTTTCTGACTCTGAATATCAAAATAATTGCTCACCTACCCACGGCGGGACTCGAACCCGCAATCCCCGGTTTAGGAGACCGATGCCTTATCCATTAGGCCACGCGGGCTTGACAACTTTGCTCAAAGTAAGTAAATTTTAATATAAGGTACTTTTTAAATGAGTTATCTTAATATTTTATATTCGCCTTTCGTGTCTCTAGAGAGGATTTGCACTTCTTAAGGAATTATTAACTACTATTGACTTAAAATAGTAGAAAAAAGACATTAAATTGTTAGATAATTTCTTTTTGAGGTTCGGACTGTACAAGGCGACAATATAAGAAAAACATCAAATAACAACATATTCTTTCTGTCTCAGAATTTGAAAAAAAATTTCTCACCTACCCACGGCGGGACTCGAACCCGCAATCCCCGTTCTAGGAGACCGATGCCTTATCCATTAGGCCACGCGGGCTTGACAACTTAGCTCAAAAGTAAGTAAAACTTAGTACACTTTTTAGTTGAGTTATCCTTTTATTTTATATTCGCTTTTCCTGACTCTGGAGAGGATTTGCACTTCTCAAGGAATTATTAACTACTATTGACTTAAAATAGTAGAAATAATTCGATAAATTGCTAGACAACTTCTTCTTGAGTTTCGTACTGTACCAGGCGACAATATAAGAAAAACATCAAATAACAACATATTCTTTCTGTCTCAGAATATCAAAAAAATTTCTCATCTACCCACGGCGGGACTCAAACCCGCAATACCCGGTTTAGGAAACCAATGCCTTATCCATTAGGCCACGCGGGCTTTACAACTTAGCTCAAAAGTAAGTAAAACTTAGTACACTTTTTAAATATGTTAACTTTAAATTTTATATTCGCTTTTCCTGTCTTTAGAGAGGATTTGCACTTCTCAAGGAATTATAAACTACTATTGACTTCTAATAGTAGAAAAAGACTATAAATTGTTAGACAACTTCTTTTTGAGTTTTGACCTGAACAAGGCCACAATATAAGACACACATCAAATAACAATAATTTCTTTTTGTCTCAGAATTTCATAAAAATGATTTTAAAAAAATGCTAACCTACCCACGGCGGGACTCGAACCCGCAATCCCCGATTTAGGAGACCGATGCCTTATCCATTAGGCCACGCGGGCTTGGCGTCTAAGAGCAAAAGTAAATAAAACTGAATTTTGTTGAATAACTTATTAACTTTTTGAATAAGTTATCATAATATTTTATATTCGCTTTTTCTGTCTTTAGAGAGGCTTCTAATAGTAAAAAAAGACAATAAATTGTTAGGAAACTTCTTTTTGTGTTTCGACATGAACAAGGCGACAATATAAGAAAAACATCAAATAACAATAATTTCTTTTTGTCTCAGAATTTCAGAAAAAATATTTTTAAAATATGCTCATCTATCCTCGGAGGGACTCGAACCCGCAATCACCGGTTTAGGAGACCGATGCCTTATCCATTAGGCCATGCGGACTTGACAACCTCGCTCAAAAGTAAGTAAAATTTAATATAAGGTACTCTTTAAATGAGTTATCTTAATATTTTAAATTTGCCTTTCGTGTCTCTAGAGAGGATTTGCACTTCTTAAGGAATTATTCGCTACTATTAACTTAAAATAGTAGAAAAAAGACATTAAATTGTTAGACAACTTCTTTTCGAGGTTCGGACTGTGCAAGGCGACAATATAAGAAAAACATCAGGTAACAACATATTCTTTCTTTCTCAGAATATCAAAAAAATTTCTCATCTACCCACGGCGGGACTCGAACCCGCAATCCCCGGTTTAGGAGACCGATGCCTTATCCATTAGGCCACGCGGGCTTGACAGCTTAGCTCAAAAGTAAGTAAAACTTAGTACACTTTTTAATTGAGTTATCCTTATATTTTATATTCACTTTTCCTGTCTTTAGAGAGGATTTGCACTTCTCAAGGAATTATAAACTACTATTGACTTCTAATAGTAGAAAAAGACTATAAATTGTTAGACAACTTCTTTTTGAGTTTTGACCTGAACAAGGCCACAATATAAGACACACATCAAATAACAATAATTTCTTTTTGTCTCAGAATTTCATAAAAATGATTTAAAAATTATGCTAACCTACCCACGGCGGGACTCGAACCCGCAATCCCCGGTTTAGGAGACCGATGCCTTATCCATTAGGCCACGCGGGCTTGGCGTCTAAGAGCAAAAGTAAATAAAACTGAATTTTGTTGAATAACTTATTAACTTTTTGAATAAGTTATCATAATATTTTATATTCGCTTTTTCTGTCTTTAGAGAGGCTTCTAATAGTAAAAAAAGACAATAAATTGTTAGGAAACTTCTTTTTGTGTTTCGACATGAACAAGGCGACAATATAAGAAAAACATCAAATAACAATAATTTCTTTTTGTCTCAGAATTTCAGAAAAAATATTTTTAAAATATGCTTATCTATCCTCGGAGGGACTCGAACCCGCAATCACCGGTTTAGGAGACCGATGCCTTATCCATTAGGCCATGCGGACTTGACAACCTCGCTCAAAAGTAAGTAAAATTTAATATAAGGTACTCTTTAAATGAGTTATCTTAATATTTTAAATTTGCCTTTCGTGTCTCTAGAGAGGATTTGCACTTCTTAAGGAATTATTCGCTACTATTGACTTAAAATAGTAGAAAAAAGACATTAAATTGTTAGACAACTTCTTTTCGAGGTTCGGACTGTACAAGGCGACAATATAAGAAAAACATCAGGTAACAACATATTCTTTCTTTCTCAGAATATCAAAAAAAATTCTCATCTACCCACGGCGGGACATGAACTCGCAATACCCGGTTTAGGAGACCGATGCCTTATCCATTAGGCCACGCGGTCTTGACGACTTTGCTCAAAAGTAAGTAAAACTTAGTACACTTTTTAAATATGTTAACTTTAAATTTTATATTCGCCTTTCCTGCCTCTAGAGAGGATTTGCACTTCTCAAGGAATTATTACAACTATTGACTTAAAATAGTATAAAATATACATTAAATTGTTAGACAACTTCTTTTCGAGGTTCGGACTGTACAAGGCGACAATATAAGAAAAACATCAGGAAACAACATATTCTTTCTGACTCAGAATATCAAAATAATTGCTCACCTACCCACGGCGGGACTCGAACCCGCAATCCCCTGTTTAAGAGACCGATACCTTATCCATTAGGCCACGCGGGCTTGACAACTTTGCTCAAAAGTAAGTAAAATTTAATATAAGGTACTTTTTAAATGAGTTATCTTAATATTTTATATTCGCCTTTCGTGTCTCTAGAGAGGATTTGCACTTCTTAAGGAATTATTCACTACTATTGACTTAAAATAGTAGAAAAAAGACATTAAATTGTTAGACAACTTCTTTTCGAGGTTCGGACTGTACAAGGCGACAATATAAGAAAAACATCAGGTAACAACATATTCTTTCTTTCTCAGAATATTAAAAAAATTTCTCATCTACCCACGGCGGGACTCGAACCCGCAATACCCGGTTTAGGAGACCGATGCCTTATCCATTAGGCCACGCGGGCTTTACAACTTAGCTCAAAAGTAAGTAAAACTTAGTACACTTTTTAAATATGTTAACTCTAAATTTTATATTCGCCTTTCCTGTCTCTAGAGAGGATTTGCACTTCTCAAGGAATTATTACTACTAATGACTTAAAATAGTATAAAAAATACATTAAATTGTTAGACAACTTCTTTTCGAGATTCGGACTGTACAAGGCGACAATATAAGAAAAACATCAGGTAACAACATATTCTTTCTGACTCTGAATATCAAAATAATTGCTCACCTACCCACGGCGGGACTCGAACCCGCAATCCCCGGTTTAGGAGACCGATGCCTTATCCATTAGGCCACGCTGGCTTGACAACTTTGCTCAAAGTAAGTAAATTTTAATATAAGGTACTTTTTAAATGAGTTATCTTGATATTTTATATTCGCCTTTCGTGTCTCTAGAGAGGATTTGCACTTCTTAAGGAATTATTAACTACTATTGACTTAAAATAGTAGAAAAAAGACAATAAATTGTTAGATAATTTCTTTTTGAGGTTCGGACTGTACAAGGCGACAATATAAGAAAAACATCAAATAACAACATATTCTTTCTGTCTCAGAATTTGAAAAAAAATTTCTCACCTACCCACGGCGGGACTCGAACCCGCAATCCCCGTTCTAGGAGACCGATGCCTTATCCATTAGGCCACGCGGGCTTGACAACTTAGCTCAAAAGTAAGTAAAACTTAGTACACTTTTTAGTTGAGTTATTCTTTTTTTTTTATATTCGCTTTTCCTGACTCTGGAGAGGATTTGCACTTCTCAAGGAATTATTAACTACTATTGACTTAAAATAGTAGAAATAATTCGATAAATTGCTAGACAACTTCTTCTTGAGTTTCGTACTGTACCAGGCGACAATATAAGAAAAACATCAAATAACAACATATTCTTTCTGTCTCAGAATATCAAAAAAATTTCTCATCTACCCACGGCGGGACTCGAACCCGCAATACCCGGTTTAGGAAACCAATGCCTTATCCATTAGGCCACAACTAATGGATACTTTGATATTCAGAGTCAGAAAGAATATGTTGTTACCTGATGTTTTTCTTATATTGTCGCCTTGTACAGTCCGAACCTCGAAAAGAAGTTGTCTAACAATTTAATGTATTTTTTATACTATTTTAAGTCATTAGTAGTAATAATTCCTTGAGAAGTGCAAATCCTCTCTAGAGACAGGAAAGGCGAATATAAAATTTAGAGTTAACATATTTAAAAAGTGTACTAAGTTTTACTTACTTTTGACAACTTCTTTTCGAGGTTCGGACTGTACAAGGCGACAATATAAGAAAAACATCAGGTAACAACATATTCTTTCTTTCTCAGAATATTAAAAAAATTTCTCATCTACCCACGGCGGGACTCGAACACGCAATACCCGGTTTAGGAGACCGATGCCTTATCCATTAGGCCACGCGGGCTTTACAACTTAGCTCAAAAGTAAGTAAAACTTAGTACACTTTTTAAATATGTTAACTCTAAATTTTATATTCGCCTTTCCTGTCTCTAGAGAGGATTTGCACTTCTCAAGGAATTATTACTACTAATGACTTAAAATAGTATAAAAAATACATTAAATTGTTAGACAACTTCTTTTCGAGATTCGGACTGTACAAGGCGACAATATAAGAAAAACATCAGGTAACAACATATTCTTTCTGACTCTGAATATCAAAATAATTGCTCACCTACCCACGGCGGGACTCGAACCCGCAATCCCCGGTTTAGGAGACCGATGCCTTATCCATTAGGCCACGCGGGCTTTACAACTTAGCTCAAAAGTAAGTAAAACTTAGTACACTTTTTAAATATGTTAACTTTAAATTTTATATTCGCTTTTCCTGTCTTTAGAGAGGATTTGCACTTCTCAAGGAATTATAAACTACTATTGACTTCTAATAGTAGAAAAAGACTATAAATTGTTAGACAACTTCTTCTTGAGTTTTGACCTGAACAAGGCCACAATATAAGACACACATCAAATAACAATTATTTCTTTTTGTCTCAGAATTTCATAAAAATGATTTTAAAAAAATGCTAACCTACCCACGGCGGGACTCGAACCCGCAATCCCCGGTTTAGGAGACCGATGCCTTATCCATTAGGCCACGCGGGCTTGGCGTCTAAGAGCAAAAGTAAATAAAACTGAATTTTGTTGAATAACTTATTAACTTTTTGAATAAGTTATCATAATATTTTATATTCGCTTTTTCTGTCTTTAGAGAGGCTTCTATTAGTAAAAAAAGACAATAAATTGTTAGGAAACTTCTTTTTGTGTTTCGACATGAACAAGGCGACAATATAAGAAAAACATCAAATAACAATAATTTCTTTTTGTCTCAGAATTTCAGAAAAAATATTTTTAAAATATGCTCATCTATCCTCGGAGGGACTCGAACCCGCAATCACCGGTTTAGGAGACCGATGCCTTATCCATTAGGCCATGCGGACTTGACAACCTCGCTCAAAAGTAAGTAAAATTTAATATAAGGTACTCTTTAAATAAGTTATCTTAATATTTTAAATTTGCCTTTCGTGTCTCTAGAGAGGATTTGCACTTCTTAAGGAATTATTCGCTACTATTGACTTAAAATAGTAGAAAAAAGACATTAAATTGTTAGACAACTTCTTTTCGAGGTTCGGACTGTGCAAGGCGACAATATAAGAAAAACATCAGGTAACAACATATTCTTTCTTTCTCAGAATATCAAAAAAATTTCTCATCTACCCACGGCGGGACTCGAACCCGCAATCCCCGGTTTAGGAGACCGATGCCTTATCCATTAGGCCACGCGGGCTTGACAGCTTAGCTCAAAAGTAAGTAAAACTTAGTACACTTTTTAATTGAGTTATCCTTATATTTTATATTCACTTTTCCTGTCTTTAGAGAGGATTTGCACTTCTCAAGGAATTATAAACTACTATTGACTTCTAATAGTAGAAAAAGACTATAAATTGTTAGACAACTTCTTTTTGAGTTTTGACCTGAACAAGGCCACAATATAAGACACACATCAAATAACAATAATTTCTTTTTGTCTCAGAATTTCATAAAAATGATTTAAAAATTATGCTAACCTACCCACGGCGGGACTCGAACCCGCAATCCCCGGTTTAGGAGACCGATGCCTTATCCATTAGGCCACGCGGGCTTGGCGTCTAAGAGCAAAAGTAAATAAAACTGAATTTTGTTGAATAACTTATTAACTTTTTGAATAAGTTATCATAATATTTTATATTCGCTTTTTCTGTCTTTAGAGAGGCTTCTAATAGTAAAAAAAGACAATAAATTGTTAGGAAACTTCTTTTTGTGTTTCGACATGAACAAGGCGACAATATAAGAAAAACATCAAATAACAATAATTTCTTTTAGTCTCAGAATTTCAGAAAAAATATTTTTAAAATATGCTCATCTATCCTCGGAGGGACTCGAACCCGCAATCACCGGTTTAGGAGACCGATGCCTTATCCATTAGGCCATGCGGACTTGACAACCTCGCTCAAAAGTAAGTAAAATTTAATATAAGGTACTCTTTAAATGAGTTATCTTAATATTTTAAATTTGCCTTTCGTGTCTCTAGAGAGGATTTGCACTTCTTAAGGAATTATTCGCTACTATTGACTTAAAATAGTAGAAAAAAGACATTAAATTGTTAGACAACTTCTTTTCGAGGTTCGGACTGTACAAGGCGACAATATAAGAAAAACATCAGGTAACAACATATTCTTTCTTTCTCAGAATATCAAAAAAAATTCTCATCTACCCACGGCGGGACATGAACTCGCAATACCCGGTTTAGGAGACCGATGCCTTATCCATTAGGCCACGCGGTCTTGACGACTTTGCTCAAAAGTAAGTAAAACTTAGTACACTTTTTAAATATGTTAACTTTAAATTTTATATTCGCCTTTCCTGCCTCTAGAGAGGATTTGCACTTCTCAAGGAATTATTACTACTATTGACTTAAAATAGTATAAAATATACATTAAATTGTTAGACAACTTCTTTTCGAGGTTCGGACTGTACAAGGCGACAATATAAGAAAAACATCAGGTAACAACATATTCTTTCTGACTCAGAATATCAAAATAATTGCTCACCTACCCACGGCGGGACTCGAACCCGCAATCCCCTGTTTAAGAGACCGATACCTTATCCATTAGGCCACGCGGGCTTGACAACTTTGCTCAAAAGTAAGTAAAATTTAATATAAGGTACTTTTTAAATGAGTTATCTTAATATTTTATATTCGCCTTTCGTGTCTCTAGAGAGGATTTGCACTTCTTAAGGAATTATTCACTACTATTGACTTAAAATAGTAGAAAAAAGACATTAAATTGTTAGACAACTTCTTTTCGAGGTTCGGACTGTACAAGGCGACAATATAAGAAAAACATCAGGTAACAACATATTCTTTCTTTCTCAGAATATTAAAAAAATTTCTCATCTACCCACGGCGGGACTCGAACCCGCAATACCCGGTTTAGGAGACCGATGCCTTATCCATTAGGCCACGCGGGCTTTACAACTTAGCTCAAAAGTAAGTAAAACTTAGTACACTTTTTAAATATGTTAACTTTAAATTTTATATTCGCTTTTCCTGTCTTTAGAGAGGATTTGCACTTCTCAAGGAATTATAAACTACTATTGACTTCTAATAGTAGAAAAAGACTATAAATTGTTAGACAACTTCTTTTTGAGTTTTGACCTGAACAAGGCCACAATATAAGACACACATCAAATAACAATAATTTCTTTTTGTCTCAGAATTTCATAAAAATGATTTAAAAAAAATGCTAACCTACCCACGGCGGGACTCGAACCCGCAATCCCCGGTTTAGGAGACCGATGCCTTATCCATTAGGCCACGCGGGCTTGGCGTCTAAGAGCAAAAGTAAATAAAACTGAATTTTGTTGAATAACTTATTAACTTTTTGAATAAGTTATCATAATATTTCATATTCGCTTTTTCTGTCTTTAGAGAGGCTTCTAATAGTAAAAAAAGACAATAAATTGTTAGGAAACTTCTTTTTGTGTTTCGACATGAACAAGGCGACAATATAAGAAAAACATCAAATAACAATAATTTCTTTTTGTCTCAGAATTTCAGAAAAAATATTTTTAAAATATGCTCATCTATCCTCGGAGGGACTCGAACCCGTAATCACCGGTTTAGGAGACCGATGCCTTATCCATTAGGCCATGCGGACTTGACAACCTCGCTCAAAAGTAAGTAAAATTTAATATAAGGTACTCTTTAAATAAGTTATCTTAATATTTTAAATTTGCCTTTCGTGTCTCTAGAGAGGATTTGCACTTCTTAAGGAATTATTCGCTACTATTGACTTAAAATAGTAGAAAAAAGACATTAAATTGTTAGACAACTTCTTTTCGAGGTTCGGACTGTGCAAGTCGACAATATAAGAAAAACATCAGGTAACAACATATTCTTTCTTTCTCAGAATATCAAAAAAATTTCTCATCTACCCACGGCGGGACTCGAACCCGCAATCCCCGGTTTAGGAGACCGATGCCTTATCCATTAGGCCACGCGGGCTTGACAGCTTAGCTCAAAAGTAAGTAAAACTTAGTACACTTTTTAATTGAGTTATCCTTATATTTTATATTCACTTTTCCTGTCTTTAGAGAGGATTTGCACTTCTCAAGGAATTATAAACTACTATTGACTTCTAATAGTAGAAAAAGACTATAAATTGTTAGACAACTTCTTTTTGAGTTTTGACCTGAACAAGGCCACAATATAAGACACACATCAAATAACAATAATTTCTTTTTGTCTCAGAATTTCATAAAAATGATTTAAAAATTATGCTAACCTACCCACGGCGGGACTCGAACCCGCAATCCCCGGTTTAGGAGACCGATGCCTTATCCATTAGGCCACGCGGGCTTGGCGTCTAAGAGCAAAAGTAAATAAAACTGAATTTTGTTGAATAACTTATTAACTTTTTGAATAAGTTATCATAATATTTTATATTCGCTTTTTCTGTCTTTAGAGAGGCTTCTAATAGTAAAAAAAGACAATAAATTGTTAGGAAACTTCTTTTTGTGTTTCGACATGAACAAGGCGACAATATAAGAAAAACATCAAATAACAATAATTTCTTTTAGTCTCAGAATTTCAGAAAAAATATTTTTAAAATATGCTCATCTATCCTCGGAGGGACTCGAACCCGCAATCACCGGTTTAGGAGACCGATGCCTTATCCATTAGGCCATGCGGACTTGACAACCTCGCTCAAAAGTAAGTAAAATTTAATATAAGGTACTCTTTAAATGAGTTATCTTAATATTTTAAATTTGCCTTTCGTGTCTCTAGAGAGGATTTGCACTTCTTAAGGAATTATTCGCTACTATTGACTTAAAATAGTAGAAAAAAGACATTAAATTGTTAGACAACTTCTTTTCGAGGTTCGGACTGTACAAGGCGACAATATAAGAAAAACATCAGGTAACAACATATTCTTTCTTTCTCAGAATATCAAAAAAAATTCTCATCTACCCACGGCGGGACATGAACTCGCAATACCCGGTTTAGGAGACCGATGCCTTATCCATTAGGCCACGCGGTCTTGACGACTTTGCTCAAAAGTAAGTAAAACTTAGTACACTTTTTAAATATGTTAACTTTAAATTTTATATTCGCCTTTCCTGCCTCTAGAGAGGATTTGCACTTCTCAAGGAATTATTACTACTATTGACTTAAAATAGTATAAAATATACATTAAATTGTTAGACAACTTCTTTTCGAGGTTCGGACTGTACAAGGCGACAATATAAGAAAAACATCAGGTAACAACATATTCTTTCTGACTCAGAATATCAAAATAATTGCTCACCTACCCACGGCGGGACTCGAACCCGCAATCCCCTGTTTAAGAGACCGATACCTTATCCATTAGGCCACGCGGGCTTGACAACTTTGCTCAAAAGTAAGTAAAATTTAATATAAGGTACTTTTTAAATGAGTTATCTTAATATTTTATATTCGCCTTTCGTGTCTCTAGAGAGGATTTGCACTTCTTAAGGAATTATTCACTACTATTGACTTAAAATAGTAGAAAAAAGACATTAAATTGTTAGACAACTTCTTTTCGAGGTTCGGACTGTACAAGGCGACAATATAAGAAAAACATCAGGTAACAACATATTCTTTCTTTCTCAGAATATTAAAAAAATTTCTCATCTACCCACGGCGGGACTCGAACCCGCAATACCCGGTTTAGGAGACCGATGCCTTATCCATTAGGCCACGCGGGCTTTACAACTTAGCTCAAAAGTAAGTAAAACTTAGTACACTTTTTAAATATGTTAACTTTAAATTTTATATTCGCTTTTCCTGTCTTTAGAGAGGATTTGCACTTCTCAAGGAATTATAAACTACTATTGACTTCTAATAGTAGAAAAAGACTATAAATTGTTAGACAACTTCTTTTTGAGTTTTGACCTGAACAAGGCCACAATATAAGACACACATCAAATAACAATAATTTCTTTTTGTCTCAGAATTTCATAAAAATGATTTAAAAAAAATGCTAACCTACCCACGGCGGGACTCGAACCCGCAATCCCCGGTTTAGGAGACCGATGCCTTATCCATTAGGCCACGCGGGCTTGGCGTCTAAGAGCAAAAGTAAATAAAACTGAATTTTGTTGAATAACTTATTAACTTTTTGAATAAGTTATCATAATATTTCATATTCGCTTTTTCTGTCTTTAGAGAGGCTTCTAATAGTAAAAAAAGACAATAAATTGTTAGGAAACTTCTTTTTGTGTTTCGACATGAACAAGGCGACAATATAAGAAAAACATCAAATAACAATAATTTCTTTTTGTCTCAGAATTTCAGAAAAAATATTTTTAAAATATGCTCATCTATTCTCGGAGGGACTCGAACCCGTAATCACCGGTTTAGGAGACCGATGCCTTATCCATTAGGCCATGCGGACTTGACAACCTCGCTCAAAAGTAAGTAAAATTTAATATAAGGTACTCTTTAAATAAGTTATCTTAATATTTTAAATTTGCCTTTCGTGTCTCTAGAGAGGATTTGCACTTCTTAAGGAATTATTCGCTACTATTGACTTAAAATAGTAGAAAAAAGACATTAAATTGTTAGACAACTTCTTTTCGAGGTTCGGACTGTGCAAGTCGACAATATAAGAAAAACATCAGGTAACAACATATTCTTTCTTTCTCAGAATATCAAAAAAATTTCTCATCTACCCACGGCGGGACTCGAACCCGCAATCCCCGGTTTAGGAGACCGATGCCTTATCCATTAGGCCACGCGGGCTTGACAGCTTAGCTCAAAAGTAAGTAAAACTTAGTACACTTTTTAATTGAGTTATCCTTATATTTTATATTCACTTTTCCTGTCTTTAGAGAGGATTTGCACTTCTCAAGGAATTATAAACTACTATTGACTTCTAATAGTAGAAAAAGACTATAAATTGTTAGACAACTTCTTTTTGAGTTTTGACCTGAACAAGGCCACAATATAAGACACACATCAAATAACAATAATTTCTTTTTGTCTCAGAATTTCATAAAAATGATTTAAAAATTATGCTAACCTACCCACGGCGGGACTCGAACCCGCAATCCCCGGTTTAGGAGACCGATGCCTTATCCATTAGGCCACGCGGGCTTGGCGTCTAAGAGCAAAAGTAAATAAAACTGAATTTTGTTGAATAACTTATTAACTTTTTGAATAAGTTATCATAATATTTTATATTCGCTTTTTCTGTCTTTAGAGAGGCTTCTAATAGTAAAAAAAGACAATAAATTGTTAGGAAACTTCTTTTTGTGTTTCGACATGAACAAGGCGACAATATAAGAAAAACATCAAATAACAATAATTTCTTTTAGTCTCAGAATTTCAGAAAAAATATTTTTAAAATATGCTCATCTATCCTCGGAGGGACTCGAACCCGCAATCACCGGTTTAGGAGACCGATGCCTTATCCATTAGGCCATGCGGACTTGACAACCTCGCTCAAAAGTAAGTAAAATTTAATATAAGGTACTCTTTAAATGAGTTATCTTAATATTTTAAATTTGCCTTTCGTGTCTCTAGAGAGGATTTGCACTTCTTAAGGAATTATTCGCTACTATTGACTTAAAATAGTAGAAAAAAGACATTAAATTGTTAGACAACTTCTTTTCGAGGTTCGGACTGTACAAGGCGACAATATAAGAAAAACATCAGGTAACAACATATTCTTTCTTTCTCAGAATATCAAAAAAAATTCTCATCTACCCACGGCGGGACATGAACTCGCAATACCCGGTTTAGGAGACCGATGCCTTATCCATTAGGCCACGCGGTCTTGACGACTTTGCTCAAAAGTAAGTAAAACTTAGTACACTTTTTAAATATGTTAACTTTAAATTTTATATTCGCCTTTCCTGCCTCTAGAGAGGATTTGCACTTCTCAAGGAATTATTACTACTATTGACTTAAAATAGTATAAAATATACATTAAATTGTTAGACAACTTCTTTTCGAGGTTCGGACTGTACAAGGCGACAATATAAGAAAAACATCAGGTAACAACATATTCTTTCTGACTCAGAATATCAAAATAATTGCTCACCTACCCACGGCGGGACTCGAACCCGCAATCCCCTGTTTAAGAGACCGATACCTTATCCATTAGGCCACGCGGGCTTGACAACTTTGCTCAAAAGTAAGTAAAATTTAATATAAGGTACTTTTTAAATGAGTTATCTTAATATTTTATATTCGCCTTTCGTGTCTCTAGAGAGGATTTGCACTTCTTAAGGAATTATTCACTACTATTGACTTAAAATAGTAGAAAAAAGACATTAAATTGTTAGACAACTTCTTTTCGAGGTTCGGACTGTACAAGGCGACAATATAAGAAAAACATCAGGTAACAACATATTCTTTCTTTCTCAGAATATTAAAAAAATTTCTCATCTACCCACGGCGGGACTCGAACCCGCAATACCCGGTTTAGGAGACCGATGCCTTATCCATTAGGCCACGCGGGCTTTACAACTTAGCTCAAAAGTAAGTAAAACTTAGTACACTTTTTAAATATGTTAACTTTAAATTTTATATTCGCTTTTCCTGTCTTTAGAGAGGATTTGCACTTCTCAAGGAATTATAAACTACTATTGACTTCTAATAGTAGAAAAAGACTATAAATTGTTAGACAACTTCTTTTTGAGTTTTGACCTGAACAAGGCCACAATATAAGACACACATCAAATAACAATAATTTCTTTTTGTCTCAGAATTTCATAAAAATGATTTAAAAAAAATGCTGACCTACCCACGGCGGGACTCGAACCCGCAATCCCCGGTTTAGGAGACCGATGCCTTATCCATTAGGCCACGCGGGCTTGGCGTCTAAGAGCAAAAGTAAATAAAACTGAATTTTGTTGAATAACTTATTAACTTTTTGAATAAGTTATCATAATATTTCATATTCGCTTTTTCTGTCTTTAGAGAGGCTTCTAATAGTAAAAAAAGACAATAAATTGTTAGGAAACTTCTTTTTGTGTTTCGACATGAACAAGGCGACAATATAAGAAAAACATCAAATAACAATAATTTCTTTTTGTCTCAGAATTTCAGAAAAAATATTTTTAAAATATGCTCATCTATCCTCGGAGGGACTCGAACCCGTAATCACCGGTTTAGGAGACCGATGCCTTATCCATTAGGCCATGCGGACTTGACAACCTCGCTCAAAAGTAAGTAAAATTTAATATAAGGTACTCTTTAAATGAGTTATCTTAATATTTTAAATTTGCCTTTCGTGTCTCTAGAGAGGATTTGCACTTCTTAAGGAATTATTCGCTACTATTGACTTAAAATAGTAGAAAAAAGACATTAAATTGTTAGACAACTTCTTTTCGAGGTTCGGACTGTGCAAGGCGACAATATAAGAAAAACATCAGGTAACAACATATTCTTTCTTTCTCAGAATATCAAAAAAATTTCTCATCTACCCACGGCGGGACTCGAACCCGCAATCCCCGGTTTAGGAGACCGATGCCTTATCCATTAGGCCACGCGGGCTTGACAGCTTAGCTCAAAAGTAAGTAAAACTTAGTACACTTTTTAATTGAGTTATCCTTATATTTTATATTCACTTTTCCTGTCTTTAGAGAGGATTTGCACTTCTCAAGGAATTATAAACTACTATTGACTTCTAATAGTAGAAAAAGACTATAAATTGTTAGACAACTTCTTTTTGAGTTTTGACCTGAACAAGGCCACAATATAAGACACACATCAAATAACAATAATTTCTTTTTGTCTCAGAATTTCATAAAAATGATTTAAAAATTATGCTAACCTACCCACGGCGGGACTCGAACCCGCAATCCCCGGTTTAGGAGACCGATGCCTTATCCATTAGGCCACGCGGGCTTGGCGTCTAAGAGCAAAAGTAAATAAAACTGAATTTTGTTGAATAACTTATTAACTTTTTGAATAAGTTATCATAATATTTTATATTCGCTTTTTCTGTCTTTAGAGAGGCTTCTAATAGTAAAAAAAGACAATAAATTGTTAGGAAACTTCTTTTTGTGTTTCGACATGAACAAGGCGACAATATAAGAAAAACATCAAATAACAATAATTTCTTTTTGTCTCAGAATTTCAGAAAAAATATTTTTAAAATATGCTCATCTATCCTCGGAGGGACTCGAACCCGCAATCACCGGTTTAGGAGACCGATGCCTTATCCATTAGGCCATGCGGACTTGACAACCTCGCTCAAAAGTAAGTAAAATTTAATATAAGGTACTCTTTAAATGAGTTATCTTAATATTTTAAATTTGCCTTTCGTGTCTCTAGAGAGGATTTGCACTTCTTAAGGAATTATTCGCTACTATTGACTTAAAATAGTAGAAAAAAGACATTAAATTGTTAGACAACTTCTTTTCGAGGTTCGGACTGTACAAGGCGACAATATAAGAAAAACATCAGGTAACAACATATTCTTTCTTTCTCAGAATATCAAAAAAAATTCTCATCTACCCACGGCGGGACATGAACTCGCAATACCCGGTTTAGGAGACCGATGCCTTATCCATTAGGCCACGCGGTCTTGACGACTTTGCTCAAAAGTAAGTAAAACTTAGTACACTTTTTAAATATGTTAACTTTAAATTTTATATTCGCCTTTCCTGCCTCTAGAGAGGATTTGCACTTCTCAAGGAATTATTACTACTATTGACTTAAAATAGTATAAAATATACATTAAATTGTTAGACAACTTCTTTTCGAGGTTCGGACTGTACAAGGCAACAATATAAGAAAAACATCAAATAACAACATATTCTTTCTGTCTCAGAATTTGAAAAAAAATTTCTCACCTACCCACGGCGGGACTCGAACCCGCAATCCCCGTTCTAGGAGACCGATGCCTTATCCATTAGGCCACGCGGGCTTGACAACTTAGCTCAAAAGTAAGTAAAACTTAGTATACTTTTTAGTTGAGTTATCCTTTTATTTTATATTCGCTTTTCCTGACTCTGGAGAGGATTTGCACTTCTCAAGGAATTATTAACTACTATTGACTTAAAATAGTAGAAATAATTCGATAAATTGCTAGACAACTTCTTCTTGAGTTTCGTACTGTTCCAGGCGACAATATAAGAAAAACATCAAATAACAACATATTCTTTCTGTCTCAGAATATCAAAAAAATTTCTCATCTACCCACGGCGGGACTCGAACCCGCAATACCCGGTTTAGGAAACCAATGCCTTATCCATTAGGCCACGCGGGCTTTACAACTTAGCTCAAAAGTAAGTAAAACTTAGTACACTTTTTAAATATGTTAACTTTAAATTTTATATTCGCTTTTCCTGTCTTTAGAGAGGATTTGCACTTCTCAAGGAATTATAAACTACTATTGACTTCTAATAGTAGAAAAAGACTATAAATTGTTAGACAACTTCTTTTTGAGTTTTGACCTGAACAAGGCCACAATATAAGACACACATCAAATAACAATAATTTCTTTTTGTCTCAGAATTTCATAAAAATGATTTAAAAATTATGCTAACCTACCCACGGCGGGACTCGAACCCGCAATCTTCGGTTTAGGAGACCGATGACTTATCCATTAGGCCACGCGGGCTTGGCGTCTAAGAGCAAAAGTAAATAAAACTGAATTTTGTTGAATAACTTATTAACTTTTTGAATAAGTTATCATAATATTTTATATTCGCTTTTTCTGTCTTTAGAGAGGCTTCTAATAGTAAAAAAAGACAATAAATTGTTAGGAAACTTCTTTTTGTGTTTCGACAAGAACAAGGCGACAATATAAGAAAAACATCAAATAACAATAATTTCTTTTAGTCTCAGAATTTCAGAAAAAATATTTTTAAAATATGCTCATCTATCCTCGGAGGGACTCGAACCCGCAATTACCGGTTTAGGAGACCGATGCCTTATCCATTAGGCCATGCGGACTTGACAACCTCGCTCAAAAGTAAGTAAAATTTAATATAAGGTACTCTTTAAATGAGTTATCTTAATATTTTAAATTTGCCTTTCGTGTCTCTAGAAAGGATTTGCACTTCTTAAGGAATTATTCGCTACTATTGACTTAAAATAGTAGAAAAAAGACATTAAATTGTTAGACAACTTCTTTTCGAGGTTCGGACTGTACAAGGCGACAATATAAGAAAAACATCAGGTAACAACATATTCTTTCTTTCTCAGAATATCAAAAAAAATTCTCATCTACCCACGGCGGGACATGAACTCGCAATACCCGGTTTAGGAGACCGATGCCTTATCCATTAGGCCACGCGGTCTTGACGACTTTGCTCAAAAGTAAGTAAAACTTAGTACACTTTTTAAATATGTTAACTTTAAATTTTATATTCGCCTTTCCTGCCTCTAGAGAGGATTTGCACTTCTCAAGGAATTATTACTACTATTGACTTAAAATAGTATAAAATATACATTAAATTGTTAGACAACTTCTTTTCGAGGTTCGGACTGTACAAGGCGACAATATAAGAAAAACATCAGGTAACAACATATTCTTTCTGACTCAGAATATCAAAATAATTGCTCACCTACCCACGGCGGGACTCGAACCCGCAATCCCCTGTTTAAGAGACCGATACCTTATCCATTAGGCCACGCGGGCTTGACAACTTTGCTCAAAAGTAAGTAAAATTTAATATAAGGTACTTTTTAAATGAGTTATCTTAATATTTTATATTCGCCTTTCGTGTCTCTAGAGAGGATTTGAATTTCTTAAGGAATTATTCACTACTATTGACTTAAAATAGTAGAAAAAAGACATTAAATTGTTAGACAACTTCTTTTCGAGGTTCGGACTGTACAAGGCGACAATATAAGAAAAACATCAGGTAACAACATATTCTTTCTTTCTCAGAATATTAAAAAAATTTCTCATCTACCCACGGCGGGACTCGAACCCGCAATCCCCGGTTTAGGAGACCGATGCCTTATCCATTAGGCCACGCGGGCTTGACAACTTTGCTCAAAGTAAGTAAATTTTAATATAAGGTACTTTTTAAATGAGTTATCTTAATATTTTATATTCGCCTTTCGTGTCTCTAGAGAGGATTTGCAC
Source organism: Parasteatoda lunata (assembly GCA_949128135.1). Taxonomy (NCBI): domain Eukaryota; kingdom Metazoa; phylum Arthropoda; class Arachnida; order Araneae; family Theridiidae; genus Parasteatoda; species Parasteatoda lunata. The sequence goes on along the minus strand of OX421971.1, from coordinate 86,747,510 downwards.
TTCTCATGGAATTATTAACTACTATTGACTTAAAATAGTAGAAAAATATCAATAAATTGTTAGACAACTTCTTCTAGAGGTTCGTACTGTACAAGGAGACAATATAAAAAAACATCAAATAAGAGCATATTCTTTCTGTCTCAGAATATCAAAAAAAAATTCTCACCTACCCACGGCGGGACTCGAACCCGCAATCCCCGGATTAGGAGACCAATGCCTTATCCATTAGGCCACGCGGGCTTGACAACTTTGCTCAAAAGTAAGTAAAACTTAGTACACTTTTTAAATATGTTAACTTTAAATTTTATATTCGCCTTTCCTGTCTCTAGAGAGGATTTGCGCTTCTCAAGGAATTATTACTACTATTGACTTAAAATAGTATTAATAATACATTAAATTGTTAGACAACTTCTTTTCGAGGTTCGGACTGAACAAGGCGACAATATAAGAAAAACATCAGGTAACAACATATTCTTTCTAAATCAGAATATCAAAATATTTGCTCACCTACCCACGGCGGGACTCGAACCCGCAATCCCCGGTTTAGGAGACCAATTCCTTATCCATTAGGCCACGCGGGCTTGACAACTTTGCTCAAAAGTAAGTAAAATTTAATATAAGGAACTTTTTAAATGAGTTATCTTAATATTTTATATTCGCCTTTCGTGTCTCTGATTTGCACTTTTTAAGGAATTATTAACTACTATTGACTTAAAATAGTAGAAAAAAGACATTAAATTGTTAGACAACTTCTTTTCGAGGTTCGGACTGTACAAGGCGACAATATAAGAAAAACATCAGGTAACAACATATTCTTTCTGACTCAGAATATCAAAATAATTGCTGTCCTACCCACGGCGGGACTCGAAACCGCAATCCCCGGTTTAGGAGACCGATACCTTATCCATTAGGCCACGTGGGCTTGACAACTTTGCTCAAAAGTAAGTAAAATTTAATATAAGGTAATTTTTAAATGAGTTATCTTAATATTTTATATTCGCCTTTCGTGTCTCTAGAGAGGAATTGCACTTCTTAAGGAATTATTAACTACTATTGACTTAAAATAGTAGAAAAAAGACATTAAATTGTTAGACAACTTCTTTTCGAGGTTCGGACTGTACAAGGCGACAATATAAGAAAAACATCAGGTAACAACATATTCTTTCTTTCTCAGAATATCAAAAAAAATTCTCATCTACCCACGGCGGGACTCGAACTCGCAATACCCGGTATAGGAGACCGATGCCTTATCCTTTAGGCCACGCGGGCTTGACAACTTAGCTCAAAAGTAAGTAAAACTTAGTACACTTTTTAAATATGTTAACTTTAAATTTTATATTCGCTTTTCCTGTCTCTAGAGAGGATTTGCACTTCTCATGGAATTATTAACTACTATTGACTTAAAATAGTAGAAAAATTTCAATAAATTGTTAGACAACTTCTTCTAGAGGTTCGTACTGTACAAGGAGACAATATAAAAAAACATCCATTAAGAGCATATTCTTTCTGTCTCAGAATATCAAAAAAAATTCTCACCTACCCACGGCGGGGCTCGAACCCGCAATCCCCGGTTTAGGAGACCGATGCCTTATCCATTAGGTCACGCGGGCTTGACAACTTTGCTCAAAAGTAAGTAAAATTTAATATAAGGTACTTTTTAAATGAGTTATCTTAATATTTTATATTCGCCTTTCGTGTCTCTGATTTGCACTTCTTAAGGAATTAATAACTACTATTGACTTAAAATAGTAGAAAAAAGACATAAAATTGTTAGATAACTTCTTTTCGAGGTTCGGACTGTACAAGGCGACAATATAAGAAAAACATCAGGTAACAACATATTCTTTCTTTCTCAGAATATCAAAATAATTGCTCTCCTATCCACGGCGCGACTCGAACCCGCAATCCCCTGTTTAGGAGACCGATACCTTATCCATTAGGCCACGCGGGCTTGACAACTTTGCTCAAAAGTAAGTAAAATTTAATATAAGGTACTTTTTAAATGAGTTATCTTAATATTTTATATTCGCCTTTCGTGTCTCTAGAGAGGATTTGCACTTCTCAAGGAATTATTAACTACTATTGACTTAAAATAGTAAAAAAATTCAATAAATTGTTAGACATTTTCTTCTTGAAGTTCGTACTGTACAAGGCGACAATATAAGAAAAACATCAAATAACAGCATATTCTTTCTGTCTCAGAATATCAAAAAAATTTCTCACCTACCCACGGCGGGACTCGAACCCACAATTCCCGGTTTAGGAGACCGATGCCTTATCCATTAGCCCACGCGGGCCTTACGTCTTAGCTCAAAAGTAAGTAAAACTTAGTACACTTTTTAAATATGTTAACTTTAAATTTTATATTCGCTTTTCCTGTCTCTAGAGAGAATTTGCACTTCTCATGGAATTTTTAACTACTATTGACTTAAAATAGTAGAAAAATTTCAATAAATTGTTAGACAACTTCTTCTAGAGGTTCGTACTGTACAAGGAGACAATATAAAAAAACATCAAATAAGAGCATTTTCTTTCTGTCTCAGAATATCAAAAAAAACTCTCCCCTACCCACGGCGGGACTCGAACCCGCAATCCCCGGTTTAGGAGACCGATGCCTTATCCATTAGGCCACGCGGGCTTGACAACTTTACTCAAAAGTAAGTAAATCTTAGTACACTTTTTAAATATGTTAACTTTAAATTTTATATTCGCCTTTCCTGTCTCTAGAGAGGATTTGCACTTCTCAAGGAATTATTACTACTATTGACTTAAAATAGTAGAAAAATTTCAATAAATTGTTAGACAACTTCTTCTAGAGGTTCGTACTGTACAAGGCCACAATATAAGACAAACATCAAATAACAATAATGTCTTTTTGTCTCAGAATTTCATAAAAATGATTTTAAAAAAACTCTCACCTACCCACGGTGGGACTCGAACTCGCATTCCTCGGTTAAGGAGACCGATGCCTTATCCATGAGGCCAAGCGGGCTTGACAACTTTGCTCAAAAGTAAGTAAAACTAAGTACACTTTTTAAATATGTTAACTTTAAATTTTATGTTCGCCTTTCCTGTCTCTAGAGAGGATTTGCACTTCTCAAGGAATTATTACTACTATTGACTTAAAATAGTATAAAAAATACATTAAATTGTTACACAACTTCTTTTCGAAGTTCGGACTGTACAAGGCGACAATATAAGAAAAACATCAGGTAACAACATATTCTTTCTGACTCAGAATATCAAAATAATTGCTCACCTACCCACGGCGGGACTCGAACCCGCAATCCCCTGTTTAAGAGACCGATACCTTATCCATTAGGCCACACGGGCTTGACAACTTTGCCAAAAGTAAGTAAAATTTAATATAAGGTACTTTTTAAATGAGTTATCTTAATATTTTATATTCGCCTTTCGTGTCTCTAGAGAGGATTTGCACTTCTTAAGGAATTATTCACTACTATTGACTTAAAATAGTAGAAAAAAGACATTAAATTGTTAGACAATTTCTTTTTGAGGTTCGGACTGTACAAGGCGACAATATAAGAAAAGCATCAAGTAACAACATATTCTTTCTTTCTCAGAATATCAAAAAAATTTCTCATCTAGCCACGGCGGGACTCGAACCCGCAATACCCGGTTTAAGAGACCGATGCCTTATCCATTAGTCCACGCGGGCTTGACAACTTTGCTCAAAAGTAAGTAAAATTTAATATAAGGTACTTTTTAAATGAGTTATCTTAATATTTTATATTCGCCTTTCGTGTCTCTGATTTGCACTTTTTAAGGAATTATTAACTACTATTGACTTAAAATAGTAGAAAAAAGACATTAAATTGTTAGACAACTTCTTTTCGAGGTTCGGACTGTACAAGGCGACAATATAAGAAAAACATCAGGTAACAACATATTCTTTCTGACTCAGAATATCAAAATAATTGCTGTCCTACCCACGGCGGGACTCGGATCCGCAATCCCCGGTTTAGGAGACCGATACCTTTTCCATTAGGCCACGTGGGCTTGACAACTTTGCTCAAAAGTAAGTAAAATTTAATATAAGGTAATTTTTAAATGAGTTATCTTAATATTTTATATTCGCCTTTCGTGTCTCTAGAGAGGATTTGCACTTCTTAAGGAATTATTCACTACTATTGACTTAAAATAGTAGAAAAAAGACATTAAATTGTTAGACAACTTCTTTTCGAGGTTCGGACTGTACAAGGCGACAATATAAGAAAAACATCAGGTAACAACATATTCTTTCTTTCTCAGAATATCAAAAAAATTCTCACCTACCCACGGCGGGACTCGAACCCGCAATCCCCGGTTTAGGAGACCGATGCCTTATCCATTAGGCCACGCGGGCTTGACAACTTTGCTCAAAAGTAAGTAAAATTTAATATAAGGTACTTTTTAAATGAGTTATCTTAATATTTTATATTCGCCTTTCGTGTCTCTGATTTGCACTTCTTAAGGAATTAATAACTACTATTGACTTAAAATAGTAGAAAAAAGACATAAAATTGTTAGATAACTTCTTTTCGAGGTTCGGACTGTACAAGGCGACAATATAAGAAAAACATCAGGTAACAACATATTCTTTCTTTCTCAGAATATCAAAATAATTGCTCTCCTATCCACGGCGCGACTCGAACCCGCAATCCCCTGTTTAGGAGACCGATACCTTATCCATTAGGCCACGCGGGCTTGACAACTTTGCTCAAAAGTAAGTAAAATTTAATATAAGGTACTTTTTAAATGAGTTATCTTAATATTTTATATTCGCCTTTCGTGTCTCTAGAGAGGATTTGAATTTCTTAAGGAATTATTCACTACTATTGACTTAAAATAGTAGAAAAAAGACATTAAATTGTTAGACAACTTCTTTTCGAGGTTCGGACTGTACAAGGCGACAATATAAGAAAAACATCAGGTAACAACATATTCTTTCTTTCTCAGAATATTAAAAAAATTTCTCATCTACCCACGGCGGGACTCGAACCCGCAATCCCCGGTTTAGGAGACCGATGCCTTATCCATTAGGCCACGCGGGCTTGACAACTTTGCTCAAAGTAAGTAAATTTTAATATAAGGTACTTTTTAAATGAGTTATCTTAATATTTTATATTCGCCTTTCGTGTCTCTAGAGAGGATTTGCACTTCTCATGGAATTATTAACTACTATTGACTTAAAATAGTAGAAAAATATCAATAAATTGTTAGACAACTTCTTCTAGAGGTTCGTACTGTACAAGGAGACAATATAAAAAAACATCAAATAAGAGCATATTCTTTCTGTCTCAGAATATCAAAAAAAAATTCTCACCTACCCACGGCGGGACTCGAACCCGCAATCCCCGGATTAGGAGACCAATGCCTTATCCATTAGGCCACGCGGGCTTGACAACTTTGCTCAAAAGTAAGTAAAACTTAGTACACTTTTTAAATATGTTAACTTTAAATTTTATATTCGCCTTTCCTGTCTCTAGAGAGGATTTGCGCTTCTCAAGGAATTATTACTACTATTGACTTAAAATAGTATTAATAATACATTAAATTGTTAGACAACTTCTTTTCGAGGTTCGGACTGAACAAGGCGACAATATAAGAAAAACATCAGGTAACAACATATTCTTTCTAAATCAGAATATCAAAATATTTGCTCACCTACCCACGGCGGGACTCGAACCCGCAATCCCCGGTTTAGGAGACCAATTCCTTATCCATTAGGCCACGCGGGCTTGACAACTTTGCTCAAAAGTAAGTAAAATTTAATATAAGGAACTTTTTAAATGAGTTATCTTAATATTTTATATTCGCCTTTCGTGTCTCTGATTTGCACTTTTTAAGGAATTATTAACTACTATTGACTTAAAATAGTAGAAAAAAGACATTAAATTGTTAGACAACTTCTTTTCGAGGTTCGGACTGTACAAGGCGACAATATAAGAAAAACATCAGGTAACAACATATTCTTTCTGACTCAGAATATCAAAATAATTGCTGTCCTACCCACGGCGGGACTCGAAACCGCAATCCCCGGTTTAGGAGACCGATACCTTATCCATTAGGCCACGTGGGCTTGACAACTTTGCTCAAAAGTAAGTAAAATTTAATATAAGGTAATTTTTAAATGAGTTATCTTAATATTTTATATTCGCCTTTCGTGTCTCTAGAGAGGAATTGCACTTCTTAAGGAATTATTAACTACTATTGACTTAAAATAGTAGAAAAAAGACATTAAATTGTTAGACAACTTCTTTTCGAGGTTCGGACTGTACAAGGCGACAATATAAGAAAAACATCAGGTAACAACATATTCTTTCTTTCTCAGAATATCAAAAAAAATTCTCATCTACCCACGGCGGGACTCGAACTCGCAATACCCGGTATAGGAGACCGATGCCTTATCCTTTAGGCCACGCGGGCTTGACAACTTAGCTCAAAAGTAAGTAAAACTTAGTACACTTTTTAAATATGTTAACTTTAAATTTTATATTCGCTTTTCCTGTCTCTAGAGAGGATTTGCACTTCTCATGGAATTATTAACTACTATTGACTTAAAATAGTAGAAAAATTTCAATAAATTGTTAGACAACTTCTTCTAGAGGTTCGTACTGTACAAGGAGACAATATAAAAAAACATCCATTAAGAGCATATTCTTTCTGTCTCAGAATATCAAAAAAAATTCTCACCTACCCACGGCGGGGCTCGAACCCGCAATCCCCGGTTTAGGAGACCGATGCCTTATCCATTAGGTCACGCGGGCTTGACAACTTTGCTCAAAAGTAAGTAAAATTTAATATAAGGTACTTTTTAAATGAGTTATCTTAATATTTTATATTCGCCTTTCGTGTCTCTGATTTGCACTTCTTAAGGAATTAATAACTACTATTGACTTAAAATAGTAGAAAAAAGACATAAAATTGTTAGATAACTTCTTTTCGAGGTTCGGACTGTACAAGGCGACAATATAAGAAAAACATCAGGTAACAACATATTCTTTCTTTCTCAGAATATCAAAATAATTGCTCTCCTATCCACGGCGCGACTCGAACCCGCAATCCCCTGTTTAGGAGACCGATACCTTATCCATTAGGCCACGTGGGCTTGACAACTTTGCTCAAAAGTAAGTAAAATTTAATATAAGGTAATTTTTAAATGAGTTATCTTAATATTTTATATTCGCCTTTCGTGTCTCTAGAGAGGATTTGCACTTCTTAAGGAATTATTAACTACTATTGACTTAAAATAGTAGAAAAAAGACATTAAATTGTTAGACAACTTCTTTTCGAGGTTCGGACTGTACAAGGCGACAATATAAGAAAAACATCAGGTAACAACATATTCTTTCTTTCTCAGAATATCAAAAAAAATTCTCATCTACCCACGGCGGGACTCGAACTCGCAATACCCGGTATAGGAGACCGATGCCTTATCCTTTAGGCCACGCGGGCTTGACAACTTAGCTCTAAAGTAAGTAAAACTTAGTACACTTTTTAAATAGGTTAACTTTAAATTTTATATTCGCTTTTCCTGTCTCTAGAGAGGATTTGCACTTCTCATGGAATTATTAACTACTATTGACTTAAAATAGTAGAAAAATTTCAATAAATTGTTAGACAACTTCTTCTAGAGGTTCGTACTGTACAAGGAGACAATATAAAAAAACATCCATTAAGAGCATATTCTTTCTGTCTCAGAATATCAAAAAAAATTCTCACCTACCCACGGCGAGGCTCGAACCCGCAATCCCCGGTTTAGGAGACCGATGCCTTATCCATTAGGTCACGCGGGCTTGACAACTTTGCTCAAAAGTAAGTAAAATTTAATATAAGGTACTTTTTAAATGAGTTATCTTAATATTTTATATTCGCCTTTCGTGTCTCTGATTTGCACTTCTTAAGGAATTAATAACTACTATTGACTTAAAATAGTAGAAAAAAGACATAAAATTGTTAGATAACTTCTTTTCGAGGTTCGGACTGTACAAGGCGACAATATAAGAAAAACATCAGGTAACAACATATTCTTTCTTTCTCAGAATATCAAAATAATTGCTCTCCTATCCACGGCGCGACTCGAACCCGCAATCCCCTGTTTAGGAGACCGATACCTTATCCATTAGGCCACGCGGGCTTGACAACTTTGCTCAAAAGTAAGTAAAATTTAATATAAGGTACTTTTTAAATGAGTTATCTTAATATTTTATATTCGCCTTTCGTGTCTCTAGAGAGGATTTGCACTTCTCAAGGAATTATTAACTACTATTGACTTAAAATAGTAAAAAAATTCAATAAATTGTTAGACATTTTCTTCTTGAAGTTCGTACTGTACAAGGCGACAATATAAGAAAAACATCAAATAACAGCATATTCTTTCTGTCTCAGAATATCAAAAAAATTTCTCACCTACCCACGGCGGGACTCGAACCCACAATTCCCGGTTTAGGAGACCGATGCCTTATCCATTAGCCCACGCGGGCCTTACGTCTTAGCTCAAAAGTAAGTAAAACTTAGTACACTTTTTAAATATGTTAACTTTAAATTTTATATTCGCTTTTCCTGTCTCTAGAGAGAATTTGCACTTCTCATGGAATTTTTAACTACTATTGACTTAAAATAGTAGAAAAATTTCAATAAATTGTTAGACAACTTCTTCTAGAGGTTCGTACTGTACAAGGAGACAATATAAAAAAACATCAAATAAGAGCATTTTCTTTCTGTCTCAGAATATCAAAAAAAACTCTCCCCTACCCACGGCGGGACTCGAACCCGCAATCCCCGGTTTAGGAGACCGATGCCTTATCCATTAGGCCACGCGGGCTTGACAACTTTACTCAAAAGTAAGTAAATCTTAGTACACTTTTTAAATATGTTAACTTTAAATTTTATATTCGCCTTTCCTGTCTCTAGAGAGGATTTGCACTTCTCAAGGAATTATTACTACTATTGACTTAAAATAGTAGAAAAATTTCAATAAATTGTTAGACAACTTCTTCTAGAGGTTCGTACTGTACAAGGCCACAATATAAGACAAACATCAAATAACAATAATGTCTTTTTGTCTCAGAATTTCATAAAAATGATTTTAAAAAAACTCTCACCTACCCACGGTGGGACTCGAACTCGCATTCCTCGGTTAAGGAGACCGATGCCTTATCCATGAGGCCAAGCGGGCTTGACAACTTTGCTCAAAAGTAAGTAAAACTAAGTACACTTTTTAAATATGTTAACTTTAAATTTTATGTTCGCCTTTCCTGTCTCTAGAGAGGATTTGCACTTCTCAAGGAATTATTACTACTATTGACTTAAAATAGTATAAAAAATACATTAAATTGTTACACAACTTCTTTTCGAAGTTCGGACTGTACAAGGCGACAATATAAGAAAAACATCAGGTAACAACATATTCTTTCTGACTCAGAATATCAAAATAATTGCTCACCTACCCACGGCGGGACTCGAACCCGCAATCCCCTGTTTAAGAGACCGATACCTTATCCATTAGGCCACACGGGCTTGACAACTTTGCTCAAAAGTAAGTAAAATTTAATATAAGGTACTTTTTAAATGAGTTATCTTAATATTTTATATTCGCCTTTCGTGTCTCTAGAGAGGATTTGCACTTCTTAAGGAATTATTCACTACTATTGACTTAAAATAGTAGAAAAAAGACATTAAATTGTTAGACAATTTCTTTTTGAGGTTCGGACTGTACAAGGCGACAATATAAGAAAAGCATCAAGTAACAACATATTCTTTCTTTCTCAGAATATCAAAAAAATTTCTCATCTAGCCACGGCGGGACTCGAACCCGCAATACCCGGTTTAAGAGACCGATGCCTTATCCATTAGTCCACGCGGGCTTGACAACTTTGCTCAAAAGTAAGTAAAATTTAATATAAGGTACTTTTTAAATGAGTTATCTTAATATTTTATATTCGCCTTTCGTGTCTCTGATTTGCACTTTTTAAGGAATTATTAACTACTATTGACTTAAAATAGTAGAAAAAAGACATTAAATTGTTATACAACTTCTTTTCGAGGTTCGGACTGTACAAGGCGACAATATAAGAAAAACATCAGGTAACAACATATTCTTTCTGACTCAGAATATCAAAATAATTGCTGTCCTACCCACGGCGGGACTCGGATCCGCAATCCCCGGTTTAGGAGACCGATACCTTTTCCATTAGGCCACGTGGGCTTGACAACTTTGCTCAAAAGTAAGTAAAATTTAATATAAGGTAATTTTTAAATGAGTTATCTTAATATTTTATATTCGCCTTTCGTGTCTCTAGAGAGGATTTGCACTTCTTAAGGAATTATTCACTACTATTGACTTAAAATAGTAGAAAAAAGACATTAAATTGTTAGACAACTTCTTTTCGAGGTTCGGACTGTACAAGGCGACAATATAAGAAAAACATCAGGTAACAACATATTCTTTCTTTCTCAGAATATCAAAAAAATTCTCACCTACCCACGGCGGGACTCGAACCCGCAATCCCCGGTTTAGGAGACCGATGCCTTATCCATTAGGCCACGCGGGCTTGACAACTTTGCTCAAAAGTAAGTAAAATTTAATATAAGGTACTTTTTAAATGAGTTATCTTAATATTTTATATTCGCCTTTCGTGTCTCTGATTTGCACTTCTTAAGGAATTAATAACTACTATTGACTTAAAATAGTAGAAAAAAGACATAAAATTGTTAGATAACTTCTTTTCGAGGTTCGGACTGTACAAGGCGACAATATAAGAAAAACATCAGGTAACAACATATTCTTTCTTTCTCAGAATATCAAAATAATTGCTCTCCTATCCACGGCGCGACTCGAACCCGCAATCCCCTGTTTAGGAGACCGATACCTTATCCATTAGGCCACGCGGGCTTGACAACTTTGCTCAAAAGTAAGTAAAATTTAATATAAGGTACTTTTTAAATGAGTTATCTTAATATTTTATATTCGCCTTTCGTGTCTCTAGAGAGGATTTGCACTTCTCAAGGAATTATTAACTACTATTGACTTAAAATAGTAAAAAAATTCAATAAATTGTTAGACAACTTCTTCTTGAAGTTCGTACTGTACAAGGCGACAATATAAGAAAAACATCAAATAACAGCATATTCTTTCTGTCTCAGAATATCAAAAAAATTTCTCACCTACCCACGACGGGACGCGAACCCGCAATCCCCGGTTTAGGAGACCGATGCCTTATCCATTGGGCCACGCGGGCTTGACAACTTTACTCAAAAGTAAGTAAATCTTAGTACACTTTTTAAATATGTTAACTTTAAATTTTATATTCGCCTTTCCTGTCTCTAGAGAGGATTTGCACTTCTCAAGGAATTATTACTACTATTGACTTAAAATAGTAGAAAAATTTCAATAAATTGTTAGACAACTTCTTCTAGAGGTTCGTACTGTACAAGGCCACAATATAAGACAAACATCAAATAACAATAATTTCTTTTTGTCTCAGAATTTCATAAAAATGATTTTAAAAAAACTCTCACCTAACCACGGTGGGACTCGAACTCGCATTCCTCGGTTAAGGAGACCGATGCCTTATCCATGAGGCCAAGCGGGCTTGACAACTTTGCTCAAAAGTAAGTAAAACTAAGTACACTTTTTAAATATGTTAACTTTAAATTTTATGTTCGCCTTTCCTGTCTCTAGAGAGGATTTGCACTTCTCAAGGAATTATTACTACTATTGACTTAAAATAGTATAAAAAATACATTAAATTGTTACACAACTTCTTTTCGAAGTTCGGACTGTACAAGGCGACAATATAAGAAAAACATCAGGTAACAACATATTCTTTCTGACTCAGAATATCAAAATAATTGCTCACCTACCCACGGCGGGACTCGAACCCGCAATCCCCTGTTTAAGAGACCGATACCTTATCCATTAGGCCACACGGGCTTGACAACTTTGCTCAAAGGTAAGTAAAATTTAATATAAGGTACTTTTTAAATGAGTTATCTTAATATTTTATATTCGCCTTTCGTGTCTCTAGAGAGGATTTGCACTTCTTAAGGAATTATTCACTACTATTGACTTAAAATAGTAGAAAAAAGACATTAAATTGTTAGACAACTTCTTTTCGAGGTTCGGACTGTACAAGGCGACAATATAAGAAAAGCATCAAGTAACAACATATTCTTTCTTTCTCAGAATATCAAAAAAATTTCTCATCTAGCCACGGCGGGACTCGAACCCGCAATACCCGGTTTAGGAGACCGATGCCTTATCCATTAGGCCACGCGGGCTTGACAACTTTGCTCAAAAGTAAGTAAAACTTAGTACACTTTTTAAATATGTTAACTTTAAATTTTATATTCGCCTTTCCTGTCTCTAGAGAGGATTTGCGCTTCTCAAGGAATTATTACTACTATTGACTTAAAATAGTATAAAAAATACATTAAATTGTTAGACAACTTCTTTTCGAGGTTCGGACTGAACAAGGCGACAATATAAGAAAAACATCAGGTAACAACATATTCTTTCTGACTCAGAATATCAAAATAATTGCTCACCTACCCACGGCGGGACTCGAACCTGCAATCCCCGGTTTAGGAGACCGATTCCTTATCCATTAGTCCACGCGGGCTTGACAACTTTGCTCAAAAGTAAGTAAAATTTAATATAAGGTACTTTTTAAATGAGTTATCTTAATATTTTATATTCGCCTTTCGTGTCTCTGATTTGCACTTTTTAAGGAATTATTAACTACTATTGACTTAAAATAGTAGAAAAAAGATATTAAATTGTTAGACAACTTCTTTTCGAGGTTCGGACTGTACAAGGCGACAATATAAGAAAAACATCAGGTAACAACATATTCTTTCTGACTCAGAATATCAAAATAATTGCTGCCCTACCCACGGCGGGACTCGGACCCGCAATCCCCGGTTTAGGAGACCGATACCTTTTCCATTAGGCCACGTGGGCTTGACAACTTTGCTCAAAAGTAAGTAAAATTTAATATAAGGTAATTTTTAAATGAGTTATCTTAATATTTTATATTCGCCTTTCGTGTCTCTAGAGAGGATTTGCACTTCTTAAGGAATTATTCACTACTATTGACTTAAAATAGTAGAAAAAAGACATTAAATTGTTAGACAACTTCTTTTCGAGGTTCGGACTGTACAAGGCGACAATATAAGAAAAACATCAGGTAACAACATATTCTTTCTTTCTCAGAATATCAAAAAAATTCTCACCTACCCACGGCGGGACTCGAACCCGCAATCCCCGGTTTAGGAGACCGATGCCTTATCCATTAGGCCACGCGGGCTTGACAACTTTGCTCAAAAGTAAGTAAAATTTAATATAAGGTACTTTTTAAATGAGTTATCTTAATATTTTATATTCGCCTTTCGTGTCTCTGATTTGCACTTCTTAAGGAATTAATAACTACTATTGACTTAAAATAGTAGAAAAAAGACATAAAATTGTTAGATAACTTCTTTTCGAGGTTCGGACTGTACAAGGCGACAATATAAGAAAAACATCAGGTAACAACATATTCTTTCTTTCTCAGAATATCAAAATAATTGCTCTCCTATCCACGGCGCGACTCGAACCCGCAATCCCCTGTTTAGGAGACCGATACCTTATCCATTAGGCCACGCGGGCTTGACAACTTTGCTCAAAAGTAAGTAAAATTTAATATAAGGTACTTTTTAAATGAGTTATCTTAATATTTTATATTCGCCTTTCGTGTCTCTAGAGAGGATTTGCACTTCTCAAGGAATTATTAACTACTATTGACTTAAAATAGTAAAAAAATTCAATAAATTGTTAGACAACTTCTTCTTGAAGTTCGTACTGTACAAGGCGACAATATAAGAAAAACATCAAATAACAGCATATTCTTTCTGTCTCAGAATATCAAAAAAATTTCTCACCTACCCACGGCGGGACTCGAACCCGCAATCCCCGGTTTAGGAGACCGATGCCTTATCCATTAGGCCACGCGGGCTTGACAACTTTACTCAAAAGTAAGTAAATCTTAGTACACTTTTTAAATATGTTAACTTTAAATTTTATATTCGCCTTTCCTGTCTCTAGAGAGGATTTGCACTTCTCAAGGAATTATTACTACTATTGACTTAAAATAGTAGAAAAATTTCAATAAATTGTTAGACAACTTCTTCTAGAGGTTCGTACTGTACAAGGCCACAATATAAGACAAACATCAAATAACAATAATTTCTTTTTGTCTCAGAATTTCATAAAAATGATTGTAAAAAAACTCTCACCTACCCACGGTGGGACTCGAACTCGCATTCCTCGGTTAAGGAGACCGATGCCTTATCCATGAGGCCAAGCGGGCTTGACAACTTTGCTCAAAAGTAAGTAAAACTAAGTACACTTTTTAAATATGTTAACTTTAAATTTTATGTTCGCCTTTCCTGTCTCTAGAGAGGATTTGCACTTCTCAAGGAATTATTACTACTATTGACTTAAAATAGTATAAAAAATACATTAAATTGTTACACAACTTCTTTTCGAAGTTCGGACTGTACAAGGCGACAATATAAGAAAAACATCAGGTAACAACATATTCTTTCTGACTCAGAATATCAAAATAATTGCTCACCTACCCACGGCGGGACTCGAACCCGCAATCCCCTGTTTAAGAGACCGATACCTTATCCATTAGGCCACACGGGCTTGACAACTTTGCTCAAAGGTAAGTAAAATTTAATATAAGGTACTTTTTAAATGAGTTATCTTAATATTTTATATTCGCCTTTCGTGTCTCTAGAGAGGATTTGCACTTCTTAAGGAATTATTCACTACTATTGACTTAAAATAGTAGAAAAAAGACATTAAATTGTTAGACAACTTCTTTTCGAGGTTCGGACTGTACAAGGCGACAATATAAGAAAAGCATCAAGTAACAACATATTCTTTCTTTCTCAGAATATCAAAAAAATTTCTCATCTAGCCACGGCGGGACTCGAACCCGCAATACCCGGTTTAGGAGACCGATGCCTTATCCATTAGGCCACGCGGGCTTGACAACTTTGCTCAAAAGTAAGTAAAATTTAATATAAGGTACTTTTTAAATGAGTTATCTTAATATTTTATATTCGCCTTTCGTGTCTCTGATTTGCACTTTTTAAGGAATTATTAACTACTATTGACTTAAAATAGTAGAAAAAAGACATTAAATTGTTAGACAACTTCTTTTCGAGGTTCGGACTGTACAAGGCGACAATATAAGAAAAACATCAGGTAACAACATATTCTTTCTGACTCAGAATATCAAAATAATTGCTGTCCTACCCACGGCGGGACTCGGACCCGCAATCCCCGGTTTAGGAGACCGATACCTTTTCCATTAGGCCACGTGGGCTTGACAACTTTGCTCAAAAGTAAGTAAAATTTAATATAAGGTAATTTTTAAATGAGTTATCTTAATATTTTATATTCGCCTTTCGTGTCTCTAGAGAGGATTTGCACTTCTTAAGGAATTATTCACTACTATTGACTTAAAATAGTAGAAAAAAGACATTAAATTGTTAGACAACTTCTTTTCGAGGTTCGGACTGTACAAGGCGACAATATAAGAAAAACATCAGGTAACAACATATTCTTTCTTTCTCAGAATATCAAAAAAATTTCTCATCTACCCACGGCGGGACTCGAACCCGCAATACCCGGTTTAGGAGACCGATGCCTTATCCATTAGGCCACGCGGGCTTTACAACTTAGCTCAAAAGTAAGTAAAACTTAGTACACTTTTTAAATATGTAAACTTTAAATTTTATATTCGCTTTTCCTGTCTCTAGAGAGGATTTGCACTTCTCATGGAATTATTAACTACTATTGACTTAAAATAGTAGAAAAATTTCAATAAATTGTTAGACAACTTCTTCTAGAGGTTCGTACTGTACAAGGAGACAATATAAAAAAACATCAAATAAGAGCATATTCTTTCTGTCTCAGAATATCAAAAAAAATTCTCACCTACCCACGGCGGGACTCGAACCCGCAATCCCCGGTTTAGGAGACCGATGCCTTATCCATTAGGCCACGCGGGCTTGACAACTTTGCTCAATAGTAAGTAAAACTTAGTACACTTTTTAAATATGTTAACTTTAAATTTTATATTCGCCTTTCCTGTCTCTAGAGAGGATTTGCGCTTCTCAAGGAATTATTACTACTATTGACTTAAAATAGTATAAAAAATACATTAAATTGTTAGACAACTTCTTTTCGAGGTTCGGACTGAACAAGGCGACAATATAAGAAAAACATCAGGTAACAACATATTCTTTCTGACTCAGAATATCAAAATAATTGCTCACCTACCCACGGCGGGACTCGAACCCGCAATCCCCGGTTTAGGAGACCGATTCCTTATCCATTAGGCCACGCGGGCTTGACAACTTTGCTCAAAAGTAAGTAAAATTTAATATAAGGTACTTTTTAAATGAGTTATCTTAATATTTTATATTCGCCTTTCGTGTCTCTAATTTGCACTTTTTAAGGAATTATTCACTACTATTGACTTAAAATAGTAGAAAAAAGACATTAAATTGTTAGACAACTTCTTTTCGAGGTTCGGACTGTACAAGGCGACAATATAAGAAAAACATCAGGTAACAACATATTCTTTCTGACTCAGAATATCAAAATAATTGCTGTCCTACCCACGGCGGGACTCGGACCCGCAATCCCCGGTTTAGGAGACCGATACCTTTTCCATTAGGCCACGTGGGCTTGACAACTTTGCTCAAAAGTAAGTAAAATTTAATATAAGGTAATTTTTAAATGAGTTATCTTAATATTTTATATTCGCCTTTCGTGTCTCTAGAGAGGATTTGCACTTCTTAAGGAATTATTCACTACTATTGACTTAAAATAGTAGAAAAAAGACATTAAATTGTTAGACAACTTCTTTTCGAGGTTCGGACTGTACAAGGCGACAATATAAGAAAAACATCAGGTAACAACATATTCTTTCTTTCTCAGAATATCAAAAAAATTTCTCATCTACCCACGGCGGGACTCGAACCCGCAATACCCGGTTTAGGAGACCGATGCCTTATCCATTAGGCCACGCGGGCTTTACAACTTAGCTCAAAAGTAAGTAAAACTTAGTACACTTTTTAAATATGTAAACTTTAAATTTTATATTCGCTTTTCCTGTCTCTAGAGAGGATTTGCACTTCTCATGGAATTATTAACTACTATTGACTTAAAATAGTAGAAAAATTTCAATAAATTGTTAGACAACTTCTTCTAGAGGTTCGTACTGTACAAGGAGACAATATAAAAAAACATCAAATAAGAGCATATTCTTTCTGTCTCAGAATATCAAAAAAAATTCTCACCTACCCACGGCGGGACTCGAACCCGCAATCCCCGGTTTAGGAGACCGATGCCTTATCCATTAGGCCACGCGGGCTTGACAAATTTGCTCAAAAGTAAGTAAAACTTAGTACACTTTTTAAATATGTTAACTTTAAATTTTATATTCGCCTTTCCTGTCTCTAGAGAGGATTTGCGCTTCTCAAGGAATTATTACTACTATTGACTTAAAATAGTATAAAAAATACATTAAATTGTTACACAACTTCTTTTCGAAGTTCGGACTGTACAAGGCGACAATATAAGAAAAACATCAGGTAACAACATATTCTTTCTTTCTCAGAATATCAAAAAAATTTCTCATCTACCCACGGCGGGACTCGAACCCGCAATACCCGGTTTAGGAGACCGATGCCTTATCCATTAGGCCACGCGGGCTTTACAACTTAGCTCAAAAGTAAGTAAAACTTAGTACACTTTTTAAATATGTAAACTTTAAATTTTATATTCGCTTTTCCTGTCTCTAGAGAGGATTTGCACTTCTCATGGAATTATTAACTACTATTGACTTAAAATAGTAGAAAAATTTCAATAAATTGTTAGACAACTTCTTCTAGAGGTTCGTACTGTACAAGGAGACAATATAAAAAAACATCAAATAAGAGCATATTCTTTCTGTCTCAGAATATCAAAAAAAATTCTCACCTACCCACGGCGGGACTCGAACCCGCAATCCCCGGTTTAGGAGACCGATGCCTTATCCATTAGGCCACGCGGGCTTGACAACTTTGCTCAATAGTAAGTAAAACTTAGTACACTTTTTAAATACGTTAACTTTAAATTTTATATTCGCCTTTCCTGTCTCTAGAGAGGATTTGCGCTTCTCAAGGAATTATTACTACTATTGACTTAAAATAGTATAAAAAATACATTAAATTGTTAGACAACTTCTTTTCGAGGTTCGGACTGAACAAGGCGACAATATAAGAAAAACATCAGGTAACAACATATTCTTTCTGACTCAGAATATCAAAATAATTGCTCACCTACCCACGGCGGGACTCGAACCCGCAATCCCCGGTTTAGGAGACCGATTCCTTATCCATTAGGCCACGCGGGCTTGACAACTTTGCTCAAAAGTAAGTAAAATTTAATATAAGGTACTTTTTAAATGAGTTATCTTAATATTTTATATTCGCCTTTCGTGTCTCTAATTTGCACTTTTTAAGGAATTATTCACTACTATTGACTTAAAATAGTAGAAAAAAGACATTAAATTGTTAGACAACTTCTTTTCGAGGTTCGGACTGTACAAGGCGACAATATAAGAAAAACATCAGGTAACAACATATTCTTTCTGACTCAGAATATCAAAATAATTGCTGTCCTACCCACGGCGGGACTCGGACCCGCAATCCCCGGTTTAGGAGACCGATACCTTTTCCATTAGGCCACGTGGGCTTGACAACTTTGCTCAAAAGTAAGTAAAATTTAATATAAGGTAATTTTTAAATGAGTTATCTTAATATTTTATATTCGCCTTTCGTGTCTCTAGAGAGGATTTGCACTTCTTAAGGAATTATTCACTACTATTGACTTAAAATAGTAGAAAAAAGACATTAAATTGTTAGACAACTTCTTTTCGAGGTTCGGACTGTACAAGGCGACAATATAAGAAAAACATCAGGTAACAACATATTCTTTCTTTCTCAGAATATCAAAAAAATTTCTCATCTACCCACGGCGGGACTCGAACCCGCAATACCCGGTTTAGGAGACCGATGCCTTATCCATTAGGCCACGCGGGCTTTACAACTTAGCTCAAAAGTAAGTAAAACTTAGTACACTTTTTAAATATGTAAACTTTAAATTTTATATTCGCTTTTCCTGTCTCTAGAGAGGATTTGCACTTCTCATGGAATTATTAACTACTATTGACTTAAAATAGTAGAAAAATTTCAATAAATTGTTAGACAACTTCTTCTAGAGGTTCGTACTGTACAAGGAGACAATATAAAAAAACATCAAATAAGAGCATATTCTTTCTGTCTCAGAATATCAAAAAAAATTCTCACCTACCCACGGCGGGACTCGAACCCGCAATCCCCGGTTTAGGAGACCGATGCCTTATCCATTAGGCCACGCGGGCTTGACAACTTTGCTCAAAAGTAAGTAAAACTTAGTACACTTTTTAAATATGTTAACTTTAAATTTTATATTCGCCTTTCCTGTCTCTAGAGAGGATTTGCGCTTCTCAAGGAATTATTACTACTATTGACTTAAAATAGTATAAAAAATACATTAAATTGTTAGACAACTTCTTTTCGAGGTTCGGACTGTACAAGACGACAATATAAGAAAAACATCAGGTAACAACATATTCTTTCTTTCTCAGAATATCAAAAAAATTTCTCATCTACCTACGGCCGGACTCGAACTCGCAATACCCGGTTTAGGAGACCGATGCCTTATCCATTAGGCCACGCGGGCCTTACGTCTTAGCTCAAAAGTAAGTAAAACTTAGTACACTTTTTAAATATGTTAACTTTAAATTTTATATTCGCCTTTCCTGTCTCTAGAGAGGATTTGCACTTCTCAAGGAATTATTACTACTATTGACTTAAAATAGTAGAAAAATTTCAATAAATTGTTAGACAACTTCTTCTAGAGGTTCGTACTGTACAAAGCCACAATATAAGACAAACATCAAATAACAATAATTTCTTTTTGTCTCAGAATTTCATAAAAATGATTTTAAAAAAATTCTCACCTACCCACGGTGGGACTCGAACTCGCATTCCTCGGTTAAGGAGACCGATGCCTTTTCCATGAGGCCAAGCGGGCTTGACAACTTTGCTCAAAAGTAAGTAAAACTAAGTACACTTTTTAAATATGTTAACTTTAAATTTTATGTTCGCCTTTCCTGTCTCTAGAGAGGATTTGCACTTCTCAAGGAATTATTACTACTATTGACTTAAAATAGTATAAAAAATACATTAAATTGTTACACAACTTCTTTTCGAAGTTCGGACTGTACAAGGCGACAATATAAGAAAAACATCAGGTAACAACATATTCTTTCTGACTCAGAATATCAAAATAATTGCTCACCTACCCACGGCGGGACTCGAACCCGCAATCCCCGGTTTAGGAGACCGATTCCTTATCCATTAGGCCACGCGGGCTTGACAACTTTGCTCAAAAGTAAGTAAAATTTAATATAAGGTACTTTTTAAATGAGTTATCTTAATATTTTATATTCGCCTTTCGTGTCTCTGATTTGCACTTTTTAAGGAATTATTAACTACTATTGACTTAAAATAGTAGAAAAAAGACATTAAATTGTTAGACAACTTCTTTTCGAGGTTCGGACTGTACAAGGCGACAATATAAGAAAAACATCAGGTAACAACATATTCTTTCTGACTCAGAATATCAAAATAATTGCTGTCCTACCCACGGCGGGACTCGGACCCGCAATCCCCGGTTTAGGAGACCGATACCTTTTCCATTAGGCCACGTGGGCTTGACAACTTTGCTCAAAAGTAAGTAAAATTTAATATAAGGTAATTTTTAAATGAGTTATCTTAATATTTTATATTCGCCTTTCGTGTCTCTAGAGAGGATTTGGAATTATTAACTACTATTGACTTAAAATAGTAGAAAAAAGACATTAAATTGTTAGACAACTTCTTTTCGAGGTTCGGACTGTACAAGGCGACAATATAAGAAAAACATCAGGTAACAACATATTCTTTCTTTCTCAGAATATCAAAAAAAATTCTCATCTACCCACGGCGGGACTCGAACTCGCAATACCCGGTATAGGAGACCGATGCCTTATCCATTAGGCCACGCGGGCTTGACAACTTTGCTCAAAAGTAAGTAAAACTTAGTACACTTTTTAAATATGTTAACTTAAAATTTTATATTCGCTTTTCCTGTCTCTAGAGAGGATTTGCACTTCTCATGGAATTATTAACTACTATTGACTTAAAATAGTAGAAAAATTTCAATAAATTGTTAGACAACTTCTTCTAGAGGTTCGTACTGTACAAGGAGACAATATAAAAAAACATCAATTAAGAGCATATTCTTTCTGTCTCAGAATATCAAAAAAAATTCTCACCTACCCACGGCGGGACTCGAACCCGCAATCCCCGGTTTAGGAGACCGATGCCTTATCCATTAGGCCACGCGGGCTTGACAACTTTGCTCAAAAGTAAGTAAAACTTAGTACACTTTTTAAATATGTTAACTTTAAATTTTATATTCGCCTTTCCTGTCTCTAGAGAGGATTTGCGCTTCTCAAGGAATTATTACTACTATTGACTTAAAATAGTATAAAAAATACATTAAATTGTTAGACAACTTCTTTTCGAGGTTCGGACTGAACAAGGCGACAATATAAGAAAAACATCAGGTAACAACATATTCTTTCTGATTCAGAATATCAAAATAATTGCTCACCTACCCACGGCGGGACTCGAACCCGCAATCCCCGGGTTAGGAGACCGATTCCTTATCCATTAGGCCACGCCGGCTTGACAACTTTGCTCAAAAGTAAGTAAAATTTAATATAAGGTACTTTTTAAATGAGTTATCTTAATATTTTATATTCGCCTTTCGTGTCTCTGATTTGCACTTTTTAAGGAATTATTAACTACTATTGACTTAAAATAGTAGAAAAAAGACATTAAATTGTTAGACAACTTCTTTTCGAGGTTCGGACTGTACAAGGCGACAATATAAGAAAAACATCAGGTAACAACATATTCTTTCTGACTCAGAATATCAAAATAATTGCTGTCCTACCCACGGCGGGACTCGAACCCGCAATCCCCGGTTTAGGAGACCGATACCTTATCCTTTAGGCCACGTGGGCTTGACAACTTTGCTCAAAAGTAAGTAAAAATTTAATATAAGGTAATTTTTAAATGAGTTATCTTAATATTTTATATTCGCCTTTCGTGTCTCTAGAGAGGATTTGCACTTCTTAAGGAATTATTAACTACTATTGACTTAAAATAGTAGAAAAAAGACATTAAATTGTTAGACAACTTCTTTTCGAGGTTCGGACTGTACAAGGCGACAATATAAGAAAAACATCAGGTAACAACATATTCTTTCTTTCTCAGAATATCAAAAAAAATTCTCATCTACCCACGGCGGGACTCGAACTCGCAATACCCGGTATAGGAGACCGATGCCTTATCCTTTAGGCCACGCGGGCTTGACAACTTAGCTCAAAAGTAAGTAAAACTTAGTACACTTTTTAAATATGTTAACTTAAAATTTTATATTCGCTTTTCCTGTCTCTAGAGAGGATTTGCACTTCTCATGGAATTATTAACTACTATTGACTTAAAATAGTAGAAAAATTTCAATAAATTGTTAGACAACTTCTTTTCGAGGTTCGGACTGTGCAAGGCGACAATATAAGAAAAACATCAGGTAACAACATATTCTTTCTTTCTCAGAATATAAAAATAATTGCTCTCCTATCCACGGTGCGACTCGAACCCGCAATCCCCTGTTTAGGAGACCGATACCTTATCCATTAGGCCACGCGGGCTTGACAACTTTGCTCAAAAGTAAGTAAAATTTAATATAAGGTACTTTTTAAATGAGTTATCTTAATATTTTATATTCGCCTTTCGTGTCTCTAGAGAGGATTTGCACTTCTTAAGGAATTATTAACTACTATTGACTTAAAATAGTAGAAAAAAGACATTAAATTGTTAGACAACTTCTTTTAGAGGTTCGGACTGTACAAGACGACAATATAAGAAAAACATCAGGTAACAACATATTCTTTCTTTCTCAGAATATCAAAAAAATTTCTCATCTACCTACGGCCGGACTCGAACTCGCAATACCCGGTTTAGGAGACCGATGCCTCATCCATTAGGCCACGCGGGCCTTACGTCTTAGCTCAAAAGTAAGTAAAACTTAGTACACTTTTTAAATATGTTAACTTTAAATTTTATATTCGCCTTTCCTGTCTCTAGAGAGGATTTGCACTTCTCAAGGAATTATTACTACTACTGACTTAAAATAGTAGAAAAATTTCAATAAATTGTTAGACAACTTCTTCTAGAGGTTCGTACTGTACAAAGCCACAATATAAGACAAACATCAAATAACAATAATTTCTTTTTGTCTCAGAATTTCATAAAAATGATTTTAAAAAAATTCTCACCTACCCACGGTGGGACTCGAACTCGCATTCCTCGGTTAAGGAGACCGATGCCTTATCCATGAGGCCAAGCGGGCTTGACAACTTTGCTCATAAGTAAGTAAAACTAAGTACACTTTTTAAATATGTTAACTTTAAATTTTATGTTCGCCTTTCCTGTCTCTAGAGAGGATTTGCACTTCTCAAGGAATTATTACTACTATTGACTTAAAATAGTATAAAAAATACATTAAATTGTTACACAACTTCTTTTCGAAGTTCGGACTGTACAAGGCGACAATATAAGAAAAACATCAGGTAACAACATATTCTTTCTGCCTCAGAATATCAAAATAATTGCTCACCTACCCACGGCGGGACTCGAACCCGCAATCCCCGGTTTAGGAGACCGATGCCTTATCTATTAGGCCACGCGGGCTTGACAACTTTGCTCAAAAGTAAGTAAAATTAAATATAAGGAACTTTTTAAATGAGTTATCTTAATATTTTATATTCGCCTTTTGGGTCTCTGATTTGCACTTCTTGAGGAATTATTAACTACTATTGACTTAAAATAGTAGAAAGAAGACATTAAATTGTTCGACAACTTCTTTTCGAGGTTCGGACTGTACAAGGCGACAATATAAGAAAAACATCATGTAACAACATATTCTTTCTGACTCAGAATGTCAAAATAATTGCTCACCTACCCACGGCGGGACTCGAACCCGCAATCCCCGGTTAAGAAGACCGATATCTTATCCATTAGGCCACGCGGGCTTGACAACTTTGCTCAAAAGTAAGTAAAATTTATTATAAGGTACTTTTTAAATGAGTTATCTTAATATTTTATATTCGCCTTTCGTGTCTCTAGAGAGGATTTGCACTTCTTAAGGAATTATTAACTACTATTGACTTAAAATAGTAGAAAAAAGACATTAAATTGTTAGACAACTTCTTTTCGAGGTTCGGACTGTACAAGGCGACAATATAAGAAAAACATCAGGTAACAACATATTCTTTCTGACTCAGAATATCAAAATAATTGCTGTCCTACCCACGGCGGGACTCGAACCCGCAATCCACGGTTTAGGAGACCGATACCTTATCCTTTAGGCCACGTGGGCTTGACAACTTTGCTCAAAAGTAAGTAAAAATTTAATATAAGGTAATTTTTAAATGAGTTATCTTAATATTTTATATTCGCCTTTCGTGTCTCTAGAGAGGATTTGCACTTCTCAAGGAATTATTAACTCTTATTGACTTAAAATAGTAAAAAAATTCAATAAATTGTTAGACAACTTCTTCTTGAAGTTCGTACTGTACAAGGCGACAATATAAGAAAAACATCAAATAACAGCATATTCTTTCTGTCTCAGAATATCAAAAAAATTTCTCACCTACCCACGGCGGGACTCGAACCCACAATTCCCGGTTTAGGAGACCGATGCCTTATCCATTAGCCCACGCTGGCTTGAGAACTTCGCTCAAAAGTAAGTAAAATTTAATATAGGGTACTTTTTAAATGAGTTATCTTAATATTTTATATTCGCTTTTCCTGTGTTCAGAGAGGATTTGCACTTCTCGAGGAATTATTTACTACTATTGACTTAAAATAGTTGAAAAAGATATAAAATTGTTAGTCAACTTCTTCTTGAGGTTTGTACTTTACAAGGCGGCAATATAAGAAAAACATAAAATCACAATATATTCTTTCTGTCAAAGAATATTAAAGAATTTCTCACCTTCCCACGGCGGGACTCGAACCCGCAATTCCCGGTTTAGGAGACCGATGCCTTATCCATGAGGCCAAACGGGCTTGACAACTTTGCTCAAAAGTAAGTAAAACTAAGTACACTTTTTAAATATGTTAACTTTAAATTTTATGTTCGCCTTTCCTGTCTCTAGAGAGGATTTGCATTTCTCAAGGAATTATTACTACTATTGACTTAAAATAGTAGAAAAATTTCAATAAATTGTTAGACAACTTCTTCTTGAGGTTCGTACTGTACAAGGCCACAATATAAGACAAACATCAAATAACAATAATTTCTTTTTGTCTCAGAATTTCATAAAAATGATTTAAAAAAATTCTCACCTACCCACGGTGGGACTCGAACTCGCATTCCTCGGTTTAGGAGAACGATGCCTTATCCATGAGGCCAAGCGGGCTTGACAACTTTGCTCAAAAGTAAGTAAAACTAAGTACACTTTTTAAATATGTTAACTTTAAATTTTATGTTCGCCTTTCCTGTCTCTAGAGAGGATTTGCACTTCTCAAGGAATTATTACTACTATTGACTTAAAATAGTATAAAAAATACATTAAATTGTTACACAACTTCTTTTCGAAGTTCGGACTGTACAAGGCGACAATATAAGAAAAACATCAGGTAACAACATATTCTTTCTGACTCAGAATATCAAAATAATTGCTCACCTACCCACGGCGGGACTCGAACCCGCAATCCCCGGTTTAGGAGACCGATGCCTTATCTATTAGGCCACGCGGGCTTGACAACTTTGCTCAAAAGTAAGTAAAATTTAATATAAGGAACTTTTTAAATGAGTTATCTTAATATTTTATATTCACCTTTTGTGTCTCTGATTTGCACTTCTTGAGGAATTATTAACTACTATTGACTTAAAATAGTAGAAAGAAGACATTAAATTGTTAGACAACTTCTTTTCGAGGTTCGGACTGTACAAGGCGACAATATAAGAAAAACATCAGGTAACAACATATTCTTTCTGACTCAGAATATCAAAATAATTGCTGTCCTACCCACGGCGGGACTCGAACCCGCAATCCACGGTTTAGGAGACCGATACCTTATCCTTTAGGCCACGTGGGCTTGACAACTTTGCTCAAAAGTAAGTAAAAATTTAATATAAGGTAATTTTTAAATGAGTTATCTTAATATTTTATATTCGCCTTTCGTGTCTCTAGAGAGGATTTGCACTTCTCAAGGAATTATTAACTCTTATTGACTTAAAATAGTAAAAAAATTCAATAAATTGTTAGACAACTTCTTCTTGAAGTTCGTACTGTACAAGGCGACAATATAAGAAAAACATCAAATAACAGCATATTCTTTCTGTCTCAGAATATCAAAAAAATTTCTCACCTACCCACGGCGGGACTCGAACCCACAATTCCCGGTTTAGGAGACCGATGCCTTATCCATTAGCCCACGCTGGCTTGAGAACTTCGCTCAAAAGTAAGTAAAATTTAATATAGGGTACTTTTTAAATGAGTTATCTTAATATTTTATATTCGCTTTTCCTGTGTTCAGAGAGGATTTGCACTTCTCGAGGAATTATTTACTACTATTGACTTAAAATAGTTGAAAAAGATATAAAATTGTTAGTCAACTTCTTCTTGAGGTTTGTACTTTACAAGGCGGCAATATAAGAAAAACATAAAATCACAATATATTCTTTCTGTCAAAGAATATTAAAGAATTTCTCACCTTCCCACGGCGGGACTCGAACCCGCAATTCCCGGTTTAGGAGACCGATGCCTTATCCATGAGGCCAAACGGGCTTGACAACTTTGCTCAAAAGTAAGTAAAACTAAGTACACTTTTTAAATATGTTAACTTTAAATTTTATGTTCGCCTTTCCTGTCTCTAGAGAGGATTTGCATTTCTCAAGGAATTATTACTACTATTGACTTAAAATAGTAGAAAAATTTCAATAAATTGTTAGACAACTTCTTCTTGAGGTTCGTACTGTACAAGGCCACAATATAAGACAAACATCAAATAACAATAATTTCTTTTTGTCTCAGAATTTCATAAAAATGATTTAAAAAAATTCTCACCTACCCACGGTGGGACTCGAACTCGCATTCCTCGGTTTAGGAGAACGATGCCTTATCCATGAGGCCAAGCGGGCTTGACAACTTTGCTCAAAAGTAAGTAAAACTAAGTACACTTTTTAAATATGTTAACTTTAAATTTTATGTTCGCCTTTCCTGTCTCTAGAGAGGATTTGCACTTCTCAAGGAATTATTACTACTATTGACTTAAAATAGTATAAAAAATACATTAAATTGTTACACAACTTCTTTTCGAAGTTCGGACTGTACAAGGCGACAATATAAGAAAAACATCAGGTAACAACATATTCTTTCTGACTCAGAATATCAAAATAATTGCTCACCTACCCACGGCGGGACTCGAACCCGCAATCCCCGGTTTAGGAGACCGATGCCTTATCTATTAGGCCACGCGGGCTTGACAACTTTGCTCAAAAGTAAGTAAAATTTAATATAAGGAACTTTTTAAATGAGTTATCTTAATATTTTATATTCACCTTTTGTGTCTCTGATTTGCACTTCTTGAGGAATTATTAACTACTATTGACTTAAAATAGTAGAAAGAAGACATTAAATTGTTAGACAACTTCTTTTCGAGGTTCGGACTGTACAAGGCGACAATATAAGAAAAACATCAGGTAACAACATATTCTTTCTGACTCAGAATATCAAAATAATTGCTCACCTACCCACGGCGGGACTCGAACCCGCAATCCCCGGTTAAGAAGACCGATACCTTGTCCATTAGGCCACGCGGGCTTGACAACTTTGCTCAAAAGTAAGTAAAATTTAATATAAGGTACTTTTTAAATGAGTTATCTTAATATTTTATATTCGCCTTTCGTGTCTCTAGAGAGGATTTGCACTTCTCAAGGAATTATTAACTCTTATTGACTTAAAATAGTAAAAAAATTCAATAAATTGTTAGACAACTTCTTCTTGAAGTTCGTACTGTACAAGGCGACAATATAAGAAAAACATCAAATAACAGCATATTCTTTCTGTCTCAGAATATCAAAAAAATTTCTCACCTACCCACGGCGGGACTCGAACCCACAATTCCCGGTTTAGGAGACCGATGCCTTATCCATTAGCCCACGCTGGCTTGAGAACTTCGCTCAAAAGTAAGTAAAATTTAATATAGGGTACTTTTTAAATGAGTTATCTTAATATTTTATATTCGCTTTTCCTGTGTTCAGAGAGGATTTGCACTTCTCGAGGAATTATTTACTACTATTGACTTAAAATAGTTGAAAAAGATATAAAATTGTTAGTCAACTTCTTCTTGAGGTTTGTACTTTACAAGGCGGCAATATAAGAAAAACATAAAATCACAATATATTCTTTCTGTCAAAGAATATTAAAGAATTTCTCACCTTCCCACGGCGGGACTCGAACCCGCAATTCCCGGTTTAGGAGACCGATGCCTTATCCATGAGGCCAAACGGGCTTGACAACTTTGCTCAAAAGTAAGTAAAACTAAGTACACTTTTTAAATATGTTAACTTTAAATTTTATGTTCGCCTTTCCTGTCTCTAGAGAGGATTTGCATTTCTCAAGGAATTATTACTACTATTGACTTAAAATAGTAGAAAAATTTCAATAAATTGTTAGACAACTTCTTCTAGAGGTTCGTACTGTACAAGGCCACAATATAAGACAAACATCAAATAACAATAATTTCTTTTTGTCTCAGAATTTCATAAAAATGATTTTAAAAAAATTCTCACCTACCCACGGTGGGACTCGAACTCGCATTCCTCGGTTTAGGAGAACGATGCCTTATCCATGAGGCCAAGCGGGCTTGACAACTTTGCTCAAAAGTAAGTAAAACTAAGTACACTTTTTAAATATGTTAACTTTAAATTTTATGTTTGCCTTTCCTGTCTCTAGAGAGGATTTGCACTTCTCAAGGAATTATTACTACTATTGACTTAAAATAGTATAAAAAATACATTAAATTGTTACACAACTTCTTTTCGAA
The DNA here is from genome assembly GCA_949128135.1 of Parasteatoda lunata. NCBI lineage: Eukaryota > Metazoa > Arthropoda > Arachnida > Araneae > Theridiidae > Parasteatoda > Parasteatoda lunata. Next base: position 86,718,182 of record OX421971.1, on the reverse strand, counting down.
GTTCGGACTGTACAAGGCGACAATATAAGAAAAACATCAGGTAACAACATATTCTTTCTGACTCAGAATATCAAAATAATTGCTCACCTACCCACGGCGGGACTCGAACCCGCAATCCCCGGTTTAGGAGACCGATGCCTTATCTATTAGGCCACGCGGGCTTGACAACTTTGCTCAAAAGTAAGTAAAAATTTAATATAAGGTAATTTTTAAATGAGTTATCTTAATATTTTATATTCGCCTTTCGTGTCTCTAGAGAGGATTTGCACTTCTTAAGGAATTATTAACTACTATTGACTTAAAATAGTTGAAAAAGATATAAAATTGTTAGACAACTTCTTCTTGAGGTTTGTACTTTACAAGGCGGCAATATAAGAAAAACGTAAAATCACAATATATTCTTTCTGTCAAAGAATATTAAAGAATTTCTCACCTACACACGGCGGGACTCGAACCCGCAATTCCCGGTTTAGGAGACCGATGCCTTATCCATGAGGCCAAACGGGCTTGACAACTTTGCTCAAAAGTAAGTAAAACTAAGTACACTTTTTAAATATGTTAACTTTAAATTTTATGTTCGCCTTTCCTGTCTCTAGAGAGGATTTGCATTTCTCAAGGAATTATTACTACTATTGACTTAAAATAGTAGAAAAAATTCAATAAAGTGTTAGACAACTTCTTCTTGAGTTTCGACCTGAACAAGGCCACAATATAATACAAACATCAAATAACAATAATTTTTTTTTGTCTCAGAATTTCTTAAAAATGATTTTAAAAAAATGCTAACCTACCCACGGCGGGACTCGAACCCGCAATCCCCGGTTTAGGAGACCGATGCCTTATCCATTAGGCCACGCGGGCTTGCTGTCTAAGAGCAAAAGTTAATAAAACAGAATTTTGTTGAATAACTTATTAACTTTGTGAATAAGTTATCATAATATTTTATATTCGCTTTTTCTGTCTTTAGAGAGGATTTGCACTTCTCAAGGAATTATTAACTACTAATGACTTCTAATAGTAAAAAAAGACAATAAATTGTTAGACAACTTCTTTTTGTGTTTCGACATGAACAGGGCGACAATATAAGACAAACATCAAATAACAATAATTTCCTTTTTGTCTCAGAATTTCAGAAAAAATATTTTTAAAAAATGCTCATATACCCTCGGTGGGACTCGAACCCGCAATCCCCGGTTTAGGAGAAAGATGCCGCAACCATTAGGCCATGCGGACTTGACAACCTCGCTCAAAAGTAAGTAAAATTTAATAAAGGGTACTTTTTAATTGAGTTTTTTTAATATTTTATATTCGCCTTTCCTGTCTCTAGAGAGGATTTGCACTTCTCAAGGAATTATTAACTACCCTTCACTTGAAATAGTAGAAAAAATACATTAAATTGTTAGACAACTTCTTTTTGAGGTTCAGACTGTACAAGGCGACAATATAAGAAAAACGTCAGGTAACAACATATTCTTTCTGACTCAGAATATCAAAAAAATTGCTCGCCGACCCACGGCGGGACTCGAACCCACAATCCCCGGTTTTGGAGACCGATGCCTTATCCATTAGGCCACGCGGTCTTGACGACTTTGCTCAAAAGTAAGTAAAACTTAGTACACTTTTTAAATATGTTAACTTTAAATTTTATATTCGCCTTTCCTGCCTCTGGAGAGGATTTGCACTTCTCAAGGAATTATTACTACTATTGACTTAAAATAGTATAAAATATACATTAAATTGTTAGACAACTTCGTTTCGAGGTTCGGACTGAACAAGGCGTCAATATAAGAAAAACATCAGGTAACAGCATATTCTTTCTGACTCAGAATATCAAAATAATTGTTCACCCACCCACAGCGGGAGTCGAACCCGCAATACCCGGTTTAGGAGACCGATACCTTATCCATTAGGCCACGCGGGCTTGACAACTTTGCTCAAAAGTAAGTAAAATTTAATATAACGTACTTTTTAAATGAGGTATCTTAATATTTTATATTCGCCTTTCAAGTCTCTAGAGAGGATTTGCACTTCTTAAGGAATTATTAACTACTATTGACTTGAAAAAAGACATTAAATTGTTAGACAACTTCTTTTCGAGATTCGGACTGTACAAGGCGACAATATAAGAAAAACATCAGTTAACAACATATTCTTTCTTTCTCAGAATATCAAAAAAATTTCTCATCTACCCACGGTGGGACTCGAACCCGCAATACCCAGTTTAGGAGACCGATGCCTTATCCATTAGGCCACGCGGGCTTTACAACTTAGCTCAAAAGTAAGTAAAACTTAGTACACTTTTTAAATATGTTAACTTTAAATTTTATATTCGCTTTTCCTGTCTCTAGAGAGGATTTGCACTTCTCATGGAATTATTAACTACTATTGACATAAAATAGTAGAAAAATTTCAATAAATTGTTAGACAACTTCTTCTAGAGGTTCGTACTGTACAAGGAGACAATATAAAAAAAACATCAATTAAGAGCATATTCTTTCTGTCTCAGAATATCAAAAAAAATTCTCACCTACCCACGGCGGGACTCGAACCCGCAATCCCCGGTTTAGGAGACCGATGCCTTATCCATTAGGCCACGCGGGCTTGACAACTTTGCTCAAAAGTAAGTAAAATTTAATATAAGGGTACTTTTTAAATGAGTTATCTTAATATTTTATATTCGCCTTTCGTGTCTCTGATTTGCACTTATTAAGGAATTTTTAACTACTATTGACTTAAAATAGTAGAAAAAAGACATTAAATTGTTAGACAACTTCTTTTCGAGGTTCGGACTGTACAAGGCGAAAATATAAGAAAAACATCAGGTAACAACATATTCTTTCTTTCTCAGAATATCAAAAAAATTTCTCATCTACCCACGGTGGGACTCGAACCCGCAATACCCAGGTTAGGAGACCGATGCCTTATCCATTAGGCCACGCGGGCTTTACAACTTAGCTCAAAAGTAAGTAAAACTTAGTACACTTTTTAAATATGTTAACTTTAAATTTTATATTCGCCTTTCCTGCCTCTAGAGAGGATTTGCACTTCTCATGGAATTATTAACTACTATTGACTTAAAATAGTAGAAAAATTTCAATAAATTGTTAGACAACTTCTTCTAGAGGTTCGTACTGTACAAGGAGACAATATAAAAAAACATCAAATAAGAGCATATTCTTTCTGTCTCAGAATATCAAAAAAAATTCTCACCTACCCACGGCGGGACTCGAACCCGCAATCCCCGGTTTAGGAGACCGATGCCTTATCCATTAGGCCACGCGGGCTTGACAACTTTGCTCAAAAGTAAGTAAAACTTAGTACACTTTTTAAATATGTTAACTTTAAATTTTATATTCGCCTTTCCTGTCTCTAGAGAGGATTTGCGCTTCTCAAGGAATTATTACTACTATTGACTTAAAATAGTATAAAAAATACATTAAATTGTTAGACAACTTCTTTTCGAGGTTCGGAGTGTACAAGGCGACAATATAAGAAAAACAACAGGTAACAACATATTCTTTCTGACTCAGAATATCAAAATAATTGCTGTCCTACCCACGGCGGGACTCGAACCCGCAATCCCCGGTTTAGGAGACCGATACCTTATCCATTAGGCCACCTGGGCTTGACAACTTTGCTCAAAAGTAAGTAAAATTTAATATAAGGTAATTTTTAAATGAGTTATCTTAATATTTTATATTCGCCTTTCGTGTCTCTAGAGAGGATTTGCACTTCTTAAGGAATTATTAACTACTATTGACTTAAAATAGTAGAAAAAAGACATTAAATTGTTAGACAACTTCTTTTAGAGGTTCGGACTGTAGAAGACGACAATATAAGAAAAACATCAGGTAACAACATATTCTTTCTTTCTCAGAATATCAAAAAAATTTCTCATCTACCCACTGCGGGACTCGAACCCACAATTCCCGGTTTAGGAGACCGATGCCTTATCCATTAGCCCACGCTGGCTTGAGAACTTAAAAAGTAAGTAAAATTTAATATAGGGTACTTTTTAAATGAGTTATCTTAATATTTTATATTCGCTTTTCCTGTGTTCAGAGAGGATTTGCACTTCTCGAGGAATTATTTACTACTATTGACTTAAAATAGTTGAAAAAGATATAAAATTGTTAGACAACTTCTTCTTGAGGTTTGTACTTTACAAGGCGGCAATATAAGAAAAACATAAAATCACAATATATTCTTTCTGTCAAAGAATATTAAAGAATTTCTCACCTACCCACGGCGGGACTCGAACCCGCAATTCCCGGTTTAGGAGACCGATGCCTTATCCATGAGGCCAAACGGGCTTGACAACTTTGCTCAAAAGTAAGTAAAACTAAGTACACTTTTTAAATATGTTAACTTTAAATTTTATGTTCGCCTTTCCTGTCTCTAGAGAGGATTTGCATTTCTCAAGGAATTATTACTACTATTGACTTAAAATAGTTGAAAAATTTCAATAAATTGTTAGACAACTTCTTCTAGAGGTTCGTACTGTACAAGGCCACAATATAAGACAAACATGAATAACAATAATTTCTTTTTGTCTCAGAATTTCATAAAAATGATTTTAAAAAAATTCTCACCTACCCACGGTGGGACTCGAACTCGCATTCCTCGGTTTAGGAGAACGATGCCTTATCCATGAGGCCAAGCGGGCTTGACAACTTTGCTCAAAAGTAAGTAAAACTAAGTACACTTTTTAAATATGTTAACTTTAAATTTTATGTTCGCCTTTCCTGTCTCTAGAGAGGATTTGCACTTCTCAAGGAATTATTACTACTATTGACTTAAAATAGTATAAAAAATACATTAAATTGTTACACAACTTCTTTTCGAAGTTCGGACTGTACAAGGCGACAATATAAGAAAAACATCAGGTAACAACATATTCTTTCTGACTCAGAATATCAAAATAATTGCTCACCTACCCACGGCGGGACTCGAACCCGCAATCCCCGGTTTAGGAGACCGATGCCTTATCTATTAGGCCACGCGGGCTTGACAACTTTGCTCAAAAGTAAGTAAAATTTAATATAAGGAACTTTTTAAATGAGTTATCTTAATATTTTATATTCACCTTTTGTGTCTCTGATTTGCACTTCTTGAGGAATTATTAACTACTATTGACTTAAAATAGTAGAAAGAAGACTTTAAATTGTTAGACAACTTCTTTTCGAGGTTCGGACTGTACAAGGCGACAATATAAGAAAAACATCAGGTAAAAACATATTCTTTCTTTCTCAGAATATCAAAAAAAATTCCCATCTACCCACGGCGGGACTTGAACTCGCAATACCCGGTTTAGGAGACCGATGCCTTATCCATTAGGCCACGCGGTCTTGACGACTTTGCTCAAAAGTAAGTAAAACTTAGTACACTTTTTAAATATGTTAACTTTAAATTTTATATTCGCCTTTCCTGCCTCTAGAGAGGATTTGCACTTCTCATGGAATTATTAACTACTATTGACTTAAAATAGTAGAAAAATTTCAATAAATTGTTAGACAACTTCTTCTAGAGGTTCGTACTGTACAAGGAGACAATATAAAAAAACATCAAATAAGAGCATATTCTTTCTGTCTCAGAATATCAAAAAAAATTCTCACCTACCCACGGCGGGACTCGAACCCGCAATCCCCGGTTTAGGAGACCGATGCCTTATCCATTAGGCCACGCGGGCTTGACAACTTTGCTCAAAAGTAAGTAAAACTTAGTACACTTTTTAAATATGTTAACTTTAAATTTTATATTCGCCTTTCCTGTCTCTAGAGAGGATTTGCGCTTCTCAAGGAATTATTACTACTATTGACTTAAAATAGTATAAAAAATACATTAAATTGTTAGACAACTTCTTTTCGAGGTTCGGACTGTACAAGGCGACAATATAAGAAAAACATCAGGTAACAACATATTCTTTCTGACTCAGAATATCAAAATAATTGCTGTCCTACCCACGGCGGGACTCGAACCCGCAATCCCCGGTTTAGGAGACCGATACCTTACCCATTAGGCCACGTGGGCTTGACAACTTTGCTCAAAAGTAAGTAAAATTTAATATAAGGTAATTTTTAAATGAGTTATCTTAATATTTTATATTCGCCTTTCGTGTCTCTAGAGAGGATTTGCACTTCTTAAGGAATTATTAACTACTATTGACTTAAAATAGTAGAAAAAAGACATTAAATTGTTAGACAACTTCTTTTAGAGGTTCGGACTGTAGAAGACGACAATATAAGAAAAACATCAGGTAACAACATATTCTTTCTTTCTCAGAATATCAAAAAAATTTCTCATCTACCCACTGCGGGACTCGAACCCACAATTCCCGGTTTAGGAGACCGATGCCTTATCCATTAGCCCACGCTGGCTTGAGAACTTAAAAAGTAAGTAAAATTTAATATAGGGTACTTTTTAAATGAGTTATCTTAATATTTTATATTCGCTTTTCCTGTGTTCAGAGAGGATTTGCACTTCTCGAGGAATTATTTACTACTATTGACTTAAAATAGTTGAAAAAGATATAAAATTGTTAGACAACTTCTTCTTGAGGTTTGTACTTTACAAGGCGGCAATATAAGAAAAACATAAAATCACAATATATTCTTTCTGTCAAAGAATATTAAAGAATTTCTCACCTACCCACGGCGGGACTCGAACCCGCAATTCCCGGTTTAGGAGACCGATGCCTTATCCATGAGGCCAAACGGGCTTGACAACTTTGCTCAAAAGTAAGTAAAACTAAGTACACTTTTTAAATATGTTAACTTTAAATTTTATGTTCGCCTTTCCTGTCTCTAGAGAGGATTTGCATTTCTCAAGGAATTATTACTACTATTGACTTAAAATAGTTGAAAAATTTCAATAAATTGTTAGACAACTTCTTCTAGAGGTTCGTACTGTACAAGGCCACAATATAAGACAAACATGAATAACAATAATTTCTTTTTGTCTCAGAATTTCATAAAAATGATTTTAAAAAAATTCTCACCTACCCACGGTGGGACTCGAACTCGCATTCCTCGGTTTAGGAGAACGATGCCTTATCCATGAGGCCAAGCGGGCTTGACAACTTTGCTCAAAAGTAAGTAAAACTAAGTACACTTTTTAAATATGTTAACTTTAAATTTTATGTTCGCCTTTCCTGTCTCTAGAGAGGATTTGCACTTCTCAAGGAATTATTACTACTATTGACTTAAAATAGTATAAAAAATACATTAAATTGTTACACAACTTCTTTTCGAAGTTCGGACTGTACAAGGCGACAATATAAGAAAAACATCAGGTAACAACATATTCTTTCTGACTCAGAATATCAAAATAATTGCTCACCTACCCACGGCGGGACTCGAACCCGCAATCCCCGGTTTAGGAGACCGATGCCTTATCTATTAGGCCACGCGGGCTTGACAACTTTGCTCAAAAGTAAGTAAAATTTAATATAAGGAACTTTTTAAATGAGTTATCTTAATATTTTATATTCACCTTTTGTGTCTCTGATTTGCACTTCTTGAGGAATTATTAACTACTATTGACTTAAAATAGTAGAAAGAAGACTTTAAATTGTTAGACAACTTCTTTTCGAGGTTCGGACTGTACAAGGCGACAATATAAGAAAAACATCAGGTAAAAACATATTCTTTCTTTCTCAGAATATCAAAAAAAATTCCCATCTACCCACGGCGGGACTTGAACTCGCAATACCCGGTTTAGGAGACCGATGCCTTATCCATTAGGCCACGCGGTCTTGACGACTTTGCTCAAAAGTAAGTAAAACTTAGTACACTTTTTAAATATGTTAACTTTAAATTTTATATTCGCCTTTCCTGCCTCTAGAGAGGATTTGCACTTCTCATGGAATTATTAACTACTATTGACTTAAAATAGTAGAAAAATTTCAATAAATTGTTAGACAACTTCTTCTAGAGGTTCGTACTGTACAAGGAGACAATATAAAAAAACATCAAATAAGAGCATATTCTTTCTGTCTCAGAATATCAAAAAAAATTCTCACCTACCCACGGCGGGACTCGAACCCGCAATCCCCGGTTTAGGAGACCGATGCCTTATCCATTAGGCCACGCGGGCTTGACAACTTTGCTCAAAAGTAAGTAAAACTTAGTACACTTTTTAAATATGTTAACTTTAAATTTTATATTCGCCTTTCCTGTCTCTAGAGAGGATTTGCGCTTCTCAAGGAATTATTACTACTATTGACTTAAAATAGTATAAAAAATACATTAAATTGTTAGACAACTTCTTTTCGAGGTTCGGACTGTACAAGGCGACAATATAAGAAAAACATCAGGTAACAACATATTCTTTCTGACTCAGAATATCAAAATAATTGCTGTCCTACCCACGGCGGGACTCGAACCCGCAATCCCCGGTTTAGGAGACCGATACCTTACCCATTAGGCCACGTGGGCTTGACAACTTTGCTCAAAAGTAAGTAAAATTTAATATAAGGTAATTTTTAAATGAGTTATCTTAATATTTTATATTCGCCTTTCGTGTCTCTAGAGAGGATTTGCACTTCTTAAGGAATTATTAACTACTATTGACTTAAAATAGTAGAAAAAAGACATTAAATTGTTAGACAACTTCTTTTAGAGGTTCGGACTGTAGAAGACGACAATATAAGAAAAACATCAAGTAACAACATATTCTTTCTTTCTCAGAATATCAAAAAAATTTCTCATCTACCTACGGCCGGACTCGAACTCGCAATACCCGGTTTAGGAGACCGATGCCTTATCCATTAGGCCACGCGGGCCTTACGTCTTAGCTCAAAAGTAAGTAAAACTAAGTACACTTTTTAAATATGTTAACTTTAAATTTTATGTTCGCCTTTCCTGTCTCTAGAGAGGATTTGCATTTCTCAAGGAATTATTACTACTATTGACTTAAAATAGTAGAAAAATTTCAATAAATTGTTAGACAACATCTTCTAGAGGTTCGTACTGTACAAGGCCACAATATAAGACAAACATCAAATAACAATAATTTCTTTTTGTCTCAGAATTTCATAAAAATGATTTTAAAAAAATTCTCACCTACCCACGGTGGGACTCGAACTCGCATTCCTCGGTTTAGGAGACCGATGCCTTATCCATAAGGCCAAGCGGGCTTGACAACTTTGCTCAAAAGTAAGTAAAACTAAGTACACTTTTTAAATATGTTAACTTTAAATTTTATGTTCGCCTTTCCTGTCTCTAGAGAGGATTTGCACTTCTCAAGGAATTATTACTACTATTGACTTAAAATAGTATAAAAAATACATTAAATTGTTAGACAACTTCTTTTAGAAATTCGGACTGTACAAGGCGACAATATAAGAAAAACATCAGGTAACAACATATTCTTTCTGACTCAAAATATAAAAATAATTGCTCACCTACCCACGGCGGGACTCGAACCCGCAATCCCCGGTTTAGGAGACTGATGCCTTATCCATTAGGCCACGCGGGCTTGGCAACTTTGCTCAAAAGTAAGTAAAATTTAATATAAGGTACTTTTTAAATGAGTTATCTTAATATTTTATTTTCGCTTTTCGTGTCTCTAGAGAGGATTTGCACTTCTCAAGGAATTATTAACTACTATTGACTTAAAATAGTAAAAAAATTCAATAAATTGTTAGACAACTTCTTCTTGAAGTTCGTAATGTACAAGGCGACAATATAAGAAAAACATCAAATAACAGCATATTCTTTCTGTCTCAGAATATCAAAAAAATTTCTCACCTACCCACTGCGGGACTCGAACCCACAATTCCCGGTTTAGGAGACCGATGCCTTATCCATTAGCCCACGCTGGCTTGAGAACTTCGCTCAAAAGTAAGTAAAATTTAATATAGGGTACTTTTTAAATGAGTTATCTTAATATTTTATATTCGCTTTTCCTGTGTTCAGAGAGGATTTGCACTTCTCGAGGAATTATTTACTACTATTGACTTAAAATAGTTGAAAAAGATATAAAATTGTTAGACAACTTCTTCTTGAGGTTTGTACTTTACAAGGCGGCAATATAAGAAAAACATAAAATCACAATATATTCTTTCTGTCAAAGAATATTAAAGAATTTCTCACCTACCCACGGCGGGACTCGAACCCGCAATTCCCGGTTTAGGAGACCGATGCCTTATCCATGAGGCCAAACGGGCTTGACAACTTTGCTCAAAAGTAAGTAAAACTAAGTACACTTTTTAAATATGTTAACTTTAAATTTTATGTTCGCCTTTCCTGTCTCTAGAGAGGATTTGCATTTCTCAAGGAATTATTACTACTATTTACTTAAAATAGTAGAAAAATTTCAATAAATTGTTAGACAACTTCTTCTAGAGGTTCGTACTGTACAAGGCCACAATATAAGACAAACATCAAATAACAATAATTTCTTTTTGTCTCAGAATTTCATAAAAATGATTTTAAAAAAATTCTCACCTACCCACGGTGGGACTCGAACTCGCATTCCTCGGTTTAGGAGACCGATGCCTTATCCATGAGGCCAAGCGGGCTTGACAACTTTGCTCAAAAGTAAGTAAAACTAAGTACACTTTTTAAATATGTTAACTTTAAATTTTATGTTCGCCTTTCCTGTCTCTAGAGAGGATTTGCACTTCTCAAGGAATTATTACTACTATTGACTTAAAATAGTATAAAAAATTAGTATTTAAATTGTTAGACAACTTCTTTTCGAAATTCGGACTGTACAAGGCGACAATATAAGAAAAACATCAGGTAACAACATATTCTTTCTGACTCAGAATATCAAAATAATTGCTCACCTACCCACGGCGGGACTCGAACCCGCAATCCCCGGTTTAGGAGACCGATGCCTTATCCATTAGGCCACGCGGGCTTGACAACTTTGCTCAAAAGTAAGTAAAATTTAATATAAGGAACTTTTTAAATGAGTTATCTTAATATTTTATATTCGCCTTTCCTGTGTTCAGAGAGGATTTGCACTTCTCGAGGAATTATTTACTACTATTGATTTAAAATAGTTGAAAAAAATATAAAATTGTTAGACAACTTCTTCTTGAGGTTTGTACTGTACAAGGCGGCAATATAAGAAAAACATCAAATCACAATATATTCTTTCTGTCAAAGAATATTAAAGAATTTCTCACCTACCCACGGCGGGACTCGAACCCGCCATTCCCGGTTTAGGAGACCGATGCCTTATCCATTAGGCCACGCAGGTTTGACAACTTTGCTCAAAAGTAAGTAAAACTTAGTACACTTTTTAAATATGTTAACTTTAAATTTTATATTCGCCTTTCCTGTCTCTAGAGAGGATTTGCACTTCTCCAGGAATTATTACTACTATTGACTTAAAATAGTATAAAAAATTCATTAAATTGTTAGACAACTTCTTTTTGAGGTTCGGACTGTACAAGGCGACAATATAAGAAAAACATCAGGTAACAACATATTCTTTCTGACTCAGAATATCAAAAACATTGCTCAACTAGTCACGGCGGGACTCGAACCCGCAATCCCCGGTTTAGGAGACCGATGCCTTTATCCATTAGGCCACGCGGGATTGACAACTTTGCTCAAAAGTAAGAATAACTTAGTACAATTTTTAAATATGTTAACTTTAAATTTTATATTCGCCTTTCCTGTCTCTAGAGAGGATTTACACTTCTCCAGGAATTATTACTACTATTGACTTAAGATAGTACAAAAAATACATTAAATTGTTAGACAATTTCTTTTCGAAGTTCGGACTGTACAAGGCGACAATATAAGAAAAACATCAGCTAACAACATATTCTTTCTGACTCAGAATATCAAAAAAATTGCTCAACTAGTCACGGCGGGACTCGCACCCGCAATCCCCGGTTTAGGAGGCCGATGCCTTATCCATAAGGCCACGCGGGCTTCCCGTCTAAGAGCAAGGGCTTGCTGTCTAAGAGCAAAAGTTATTAAAACTGAATTTTGTTGAATAACTTATTAACTTTTTGAATAAGTTATCATAATATTTTATATTCGCTTTTTCTGTCTTTAGAGAGGATTTGCACTTCTCAAGGAATTATTAACTACTATTGACTTCTAATAGTAAAAAAAGACAATAAATTGTTAGACAACTTCTTTTTGTGTTTCGACATGAACAGGGCGACAATATAAGACAAACATCAAATAACAATAATTTCTTTTTGTCTCAGAATTTCAGAAAAAATATTTTTAAAAAATGCTCATATACCCTCGGTGGGACTCGAACCCGCAATCCCCGGTTTAGGAGAAAGATGCCGCAACCATTAGGCCATGCGGACTTGACAACCTCGCTCAAAAGTAAGTAAAATTTATTAATTACTATTGACTTAAAATGCTAGAAAAAATTCAATAAATTGTTAGACAACTGCTTCTTGAGGTTCGGATTGAACAAGGCGACAATATAAGAAAAACAACAAACAACAACATATTCTTTCTGTCTCAGAATATCAAAGAAAATTTCTCACCTACCCACAGCGGGACTCGAACCCGCAATTCCCGGTTTAGGAGACCGATGCCTTATCCATGAGGCCAAGCGGGCTTGACAACTTTGCTCAAAAGTAAGTAAAACTAAGTACACTTTTTAAATATGTTAACTTTAAATTTTATGTTCGCCTTTCCTGTCTCTAGAGAGGATTTGCACTTCTCAAGGAATTATTACTACTATTGACTTAAAATAGTATAAAAAATACATTAAATTGTTGACAACTTCTTTTCGAAGTTCGGACTGTACAAGGCGACAATATAAGAAAAAACTTTAAATTTTATATTCGCCTTTCCTGTCTCTAGAGAGGATTTACACTTCTCCAGGAATTATTACTACTATTGACTTAAAATATTATAAAAAATACATTAAATTGTAAGACAACTTCTTTTTGAGGTTCGGACTGTACAAGGCGACAATATAAGAAAAACATCAGCTAACAACATATTCTTTCTGACTCAGAATATCAAAAAAATTGCTCAACTAGTCATGGCGGGACTCGAACCCGCAATCCCCGGTTTAGGAGACCGATGCCTTATCCATTAGGCCACGCGGGCTTGACAACTTTGCTCAAAAGTAAGTAAAACTTAGTACACTTTTTAAATATGTTAACTTTATATTTTATATTCGCTTTTCTTGTCTCTAGAGAGGATTTGCACTTCTCAAGGAACTATTAAATACTATCGACTTAAAATAGTAAAAAAATTCAATAAATTGTTAGACAACTTCTTCTTGAAGTTCGTACTGTACAAGGCGACAATATAAGAAAAACATCAAATAACAGAATATTCTTTCTGTCTCAGAATATCAAAGAAAATTTCTCACCTACCCACAGCGGGACTCGAACCCGCAATCCCCGGTTTAGGAGACCGATGCCTTATCCATTAGGCCACGCGGGCTTGACAACTTTGCTCAAAAGTAAGTAAAACTTAGTACACTTTTTAAATATAATAACTTTAAATTTTATATTCGCCTTTCCTGTCTCTAGAGAGGATTTGCACTTCTCCAGGAACTATTAACTACTATTGACTTAAAATAGTAAAAAAATTCAATAGATTGTTAGACAACTTCTTCTTGAAGTTCGTACTGTGCAAGGCGACAATATAAGAAAAACATAGGTAACAACATATTCTTTCTGTCTCAGAATATCAAAAAAATTTCTCGCCTACCCACGGCGGGACTCGAACCCGCAATCCCCGGTTTAGGAGACCGATGCCTTATCCATTAGGCCACGCGGGCTTGACAACTTTGCCCAAAAGTAAGTAAAACTTAGTACACTTTTTAAATATGTTAACTTTATATTTTAGATTCGCTTTTCCTGTCTCTAGAGAGGATTTGCACTTCTCAAGGAACTATTAACTACTATTGACTTAAAATAGTAAAAAAATTCAATAAATTGTTAGACAACTTCTTCTTGAAGTTCGTACTGTACAAGGCGACAATATAAGAAAAACATCAAATAACAGCATATTCTTTCTGTCTCAGAATATCAAAAAAATTTCTCACCTACCCACGGCGGGACTCGAATCCGCAATCCCCGGTTTAGGAGACCGATGCCTTATCCATTAGGCCACGCGGGCTTGACAACTTTGCTCAAAAGTAAGTAAAACTTAGTACACTTTTTAAGTATGTTAACTTTAAATTTTATATTCGCCTTTCCTGTCTCTAGAGAGGATTTGCACTTCTCCAGGAATTATTACTACTATTGACTTAAAATAGTATAGAAAATACATTAAATTGTTAGACAACTTCTTTTTGAGGTTCGGACTGTACAAGGCGACAATATAAGAAAAACATCAGGTAACAACATATTCTTTCTGACTCAGAATATCAAAATCATTGCTCAACTAGTCACGGCGGGACTCGAACCCGCAATCCCCGGTTTAGGAGACCGATGCCTTTATCCATTAGGCCACGCGGGCTTGACAACTTTGCTCAAAAGTAAGTAAAACTTAGTACAATTTTTAAATATGTTAACTTTAAATTTTATATTCGCCTTTCCTGTCTCTAGAGAGGATTTACACTTCTCCAGGAATTATTACTACTATTGACTTAAAATAGTATAAAAAATACATTAAATTGTTAGACAACTTCTTTTTGAGGTTTGGACTGTACAAGGCGACAATATAAGAAAAACATCAGCTAACAACATATTCTTTCTGACTCAGAATATCAAAAAAATTGCTCAACTACGCACGGCGATACTCGAACCCGCAATCCCCGGTTTAGGAGGCCGATGCCTTATCCATAAGGCCACGCGGGCTTGCCGTCTAAGAGCAAAAGTAAATAAAACTAAATTTTGTTAAATAACTTATTAACTTTTTGAATAAGTTATCATAATATTTTATATTCGCTTTTTCTGTCTTTAGAAAGGATTTGCACTTCTCAAGGAATTATTAATTACTATTGACTTAAAATACTAGAAAAAATTCAATAAATTGTTCTACAACTACTTCTTGAGGTTCGGACTGTACAAGGCGACAATATAAGAAAAACAACAAACAACAACATATTCTTTCTGTCTCAGAATATCAAAAAAATTTCTCACCTACCCACGGCGGGACTCGAACCCGCAATCCCCGGTTTAGGAGACCGATGCCTTATCCATTAGGCCACGCGGGCTTGACAACTTTGCTCAAAAGTAAGTAAAACTTAGTACACTTTTTAAATATGTTAACTTTAAATTTTATATTCGCCTTTCCTGTCTCTAGAGAGGATTTGCGCTTCTCAAGGAATTATTACTACTATTGACTTAAAATAGTATAAAAAATACATTAAGTTGTTAGACAACTTCTTTTCGAGGTTCGGACTGTACAAGGCGACAATATAAGAAAAACATCAGGTAACAACATATTCTTTCTGACTCAGAATATCAAAATAATTGCTGTCCTACACACAGCGGGACTCGAACCCGCAATCCCCGGTTTAGGAGACCGATACCTTACCCATTAGGCCACGTGGGCTTGACAACTTTGCTCAAAAGTAAGTAAAATTTAATATAAGGTAATTTTTAAATGAGTTATCTTAATATTTTATATTCGCCTTTCGTGTCTCTAGAGAGGATTTGCACTTCTTAAGGAATTATTAACTACTATTGACTTAAAATAGTAGAAAAAAGACATTAAATTGTTAGACAACTTCTTTTAGAGGTTCGGACTGTAGAAGACGACAATATAAGAAAAACATCAGGTAACAACATATTCTTTCTTTCTCAGAATATCAAAAAAATTTCTCATCTACCTACGGCCGGACTCGAACTCGCAATTCCCGGTTTAGGAGACCGATGCCTTATCCATTAGGCCAAACGGGCTTGACAACTTTGCTCAAAAGTAAGTAAAACTAAGTACACTTTTTAAATATGTTAACTTTAAATTTTATGTTCGCCTTTCCTGTCTCTAGAGAGGATTTGCACTTCTCAAGGAATTATTACTACTATTGACTTAAAATAGTATAAAAAATTAGTATTTAAATTGTTAGACAACTTCTTTTCGAAATTCGGACTGTACAAGGCGACAATATAAGAAAAACATCAGGTAACAACATATTCTTTCTGACTCAGAATATCAAAATAATTGCTCACCTACCCACGGCGGGACTCGAACCCGCAATCCCCGGTTTAGGAGACCGATGCCTTATCCATTAGGCCACGCGGGCTTGACAACTTTGCTCAAAAGTAAGTAAAATTTAATATAAGGAACTTTTTAAATGAGTTATCTTAATATTTTATATTCGCCTTTCCTGTGTTCAGAGAGGATTTGCACTTCTCGAGGAATTATTTACTACTATTGATTTAAAATAGTTGAAAAAAATATAAAATTGTTAGACAACTTCTTCTTGAGGTTTGTACTGTACAAGGCGGCAATATAAGAAAAACATCAAATCACAATATATTCTTTCTGTCAAAGAATATTAAAGAATTTCTCACCTACCCACGGCGGGACTCGAACCCGCAATTCCCGGTTTAGGAGACCGATGCCTTATCCATTAGGCCACGCAGGTTTGACAACTTTGCTCAAAAGTAAGTAAAACTTAGTACACTTTTTAAATATGTTAACTTTAAATTTTATATTCGCCTTTCCTGTCTCTAGAGAGGATTTGCACTTCTCCAGGAATTATTACTACTATTGACTTAAAATAGTATAAAAAATTCATTAAATTGTTAGACAACTTCTTTTTGAGGTTCGGACTGTACAAGGCGACAATATAAGAAAAACATCAGGTAACAACATATTCTTTCTGACTCAGAATATCAAAAACATTGCTCAACTAGTCACGGCGGGACTCGAACCCGCAATCCCCGGTTTAGGAGACCGATGCCTTTATCCATTAGGCCACGCGGGATTGACAACTTTGCTCAAAAGTAAGTATAACTTAGTACAATTTTTAAATATGTTAACTTTAAATTTTATATTCGCCTTTCCTGTCTCTAGAGAGGATTTACACTTCTCCAGGAATTATTACTACTATTGACTTAAGATAGTACAAAAAATACATTAAATTGTTAGACAATTTCTTTTCGAAGTTCGGACTGTACAAGGCGACAATATAAGAAAAACATCAGCTAACAACATATTCTTTCTGACTCAGAATATCAAAAAAATTGCTCAACTAGTCACGGCGGGACTCGCACCCGCAATCCCCGGTTTAGGAGGCCGATGCCTTATCCATAAGGCCACGCGGGCTTGCCGTCTAAGAGCAAGGGCTTGCTGTCTAAGAGCAAAAGTTATTAAAACTGAATTTTGTTGAATAACTTATTAACTTTTTGAATAAGTTATCATAATATTTTATATTCGCTTTTTCTGTCTTTAGAGAGGATTTGCACTTCTCAAGGAATTATTAACTACTATTGACTTCTAATAGTAAAAAAAGACAATAAATTGTTAGACAACTTCTTTTTGTGTTTCGACATGAACAGGGCGACAATATAAGACAAACATCAAATAACAATAATTTCTTTTTGTCTCAGAATTTCAGAAAAAATATTTTTAAAAAATGCTCATATACCCTCGGTGGGACTCGAACCCGCAATCCCCGGTTTACGAGAAAGATGCCGCAACCATTAGGCCATGCGGACTTGACAACCTCGCTCAAAAGTAAGTAAAATTTATTAATTACTATTGACTTAAAATGCTAGAAAAAATTCAATGAATTGTTAGACAACTGCTTCTTGAGGTTCGGATTGAACAAGGCGACAATATAAGAAAAACAACAAACAACAACATATTCTTTCTGTCTCAGAATATCAAAGAAAATTTCTCACCTACCCACAGCGGGACTCGAACCCGCAATTCCCGGTTTAGGAGACCGATGCCTTATCCATGAGGCCAAGCGGGCTTGACAACTTTGCTCAAAAGTAAGTAAAACTAAGTACACTTTTTAAATATGTTAACTTTAAATTTTATGTTCGCCTTTCCTGTCTCTAGAGAGGATTTGCACTTCTCAAGGAATTATTACTACTATTGACTTAAAATAGTATAAAAAATACATTAAATTGTTGACAACTTCTTTTCGAAGTTCGGACTGTACAAGGCGACAATATAAGAAAAAACTTTAAATTTTATATTCGCCTTTCCTGTCTCTAGAGAGGATTTACACTTCTCCAGGAATTATTACTACTATTGACTTAAAATATTATAAAAAATACATTAAATTGTAAGACAACTTCTTTTTGAGGTTCGGACTGTACAAGGCGACAATATAAGAAAAACATCAGCTAACAACATATTCTTTCTGACTCAGAATATCAAAAAAATTGCTCAACTAGTCATGGCGGGACTCGAACCCGCAATCCCCGGTTTAGGAGACCGATGCCTTATCCATTAGGCCACGCGGGCTTGACAACTTTGCTCAAAAGTAAGTAAAACTTAGTACACTTTTTAAATATGTTAACTTTATATTTTATATTCGCTTTTCTTGTCTCTAGAGAGGATTTGCACTTCTCAAGGAACTATTAAATACTATCGACTTAAAATAGTAAAAAAATTCAATAAATTGTTAGACAACTTCTTCTTGAAGTTCGTACTGTACAAGGCGACAATATAAGAAAAACATCAAATAACAGCATATTCTTTCTGTCTCAGAATATCAAAAAAATTTCTCACCTACCCACGGCGGGACTCGAATCCGCAATCCCCGGTTTAGGAGACCGATGCCTTATCCATTAGGCCACGCGGCTTGCCAACTTTGCTCAAAAGTAAGTAAAACTTAGAAAAATTTTTTAAGTATGTTAACTTTAAATTTTATATTCGCCTTTCCTGTCTCTAGAGAGGATTTGCACTTCTCCAGGAATTATTACTACTATTGACTTAAAATAGTATAGAAAATACATTAAATTGTTAGACAACTTCTTTTTGAGGTTCGGACTGTACAAGGCGACAATATAAGAAAAACATCAGGTAACAACATATTCTTTCTGACTCAGAATATCAAAATCATTGCTCAACTAGTCACGGCGGGACTCGAACCCGCAATCCCCGGTTTAGGAGACCGATGCCTTTATCCATTAGGCCACGCGGGCTTGACAACTTTGCTCAAAAGTAAGTAAAACTTAGTACAATTTTTAAATATGTTAACTTTAAATTTTATATTCGCCTTTCCTGTCTCTAGAGAGGATTTACACTTCTCCAGGAATTATTACTACTATTGACTTAAAATAGTATAAAAAATACATTAAATTGTTAGACAACTTCTTTTTGAGGTTTGGACTGTACAAGGCGACAATATAAGAAAAACATCAGCTAACAACATATTCTTTCTGACTCAGAATATCAAAAAAATTGCTCAACTACGCACGGCGATACTCGAACCCGCAATCCCCGGTTTAGGAGGCCGATGCCTTATCCATAAGGCCACGCGGGCTTTCCGTCTAAGAGCAAAAGTAAATAAAACTAAATTTTGTTAAATAACTTATTAACTTTTTGAATAAGTTATCATAATATTTTATATTCGCTTTTTCTGTCTTTAGAAAGGATTTGCACTTCTCAAGGAATTATTAATTACTATTGACTTAAAATACTAGAAAAAATTCAATAAATTGTTCTACAACTACTTCTAGAGGTTCGGACTGTACAAGGCGACAATATAAGAAAAACAACAAACAACAACATATTCTTTCTGTCTCAGAATATCAAAGAAAATTTCTCACCTACCCACAGCGGGACTCGAACCCGCAATCTCCGGTTTAGGAGACCGATGCCTTATCCATTAGGCCACGCGGGCTTGACAAATTTGCTCAAAAGTAAGTAAAACTTAGTACACTTTTTAAATATGATAACTTTAAATTTTATATTCGCCTTTCCTGTCTCTAGAGAGGATTTGCACTTCTCCAGGAACTATTAACTACTATTGACTTAAAATAGTAAAAAAATTCAATAGATTGTTAGACAACTTCTTCTTGAAGTTCGTACTGTGCAAGGCGACAATATAAGAAAAACATCAGGTAACAACATATTCTTTCTGTCTCAGAATATCAAAAAAATTTCTCGCCTACCCACGGCGGGACTCGAACCCGCAATCCCCGGTTTAGGAGACCGATGCCTTATCCATTAGGCCACGCGGGCTTGACAACTTTGCCCAAAAGTAAGTAAAACTTAGTACACTTTTTAAATATGTTAACTTTATATTTTAGATTCGCTTTTCCTGTCTCTAGAGAGGATTTGCACTTCTCAAGGAACTATTAACTACTATTGACTTAAAATAGTAAAAAAATTCAATAAATTGTTAGGCAACTTCTTCTTGAAGTTCGTACTGTACAAGGCGACAGTATAAGAAAAACATCAAATAACAGCATATTCTTTCTGTCTCAGAATATCAAAAAAATTTCTCACCTACCCACGGCGGGACTCGAATCCGCAATCCCCGGTTTAGGAGACCGATGCCTTATCCATTAGGCCACGCGGGCTTGACAACTTTGCTCAAAAGTAAGTAAAACTTAGTACACTTTTTAAGTATGTTAACTTTAAATTTTATATTCGCCTTTCCTGTCTCTAGAGAGGATTTGCACTTCTCCAGGAATTATTACTACTATTGACTTAAAATAGTATAGAAAATACATTAAATTGTTAGACAACTTCTTTTTGAGGTTCGGACTGTACAAGGCGACAATATAAGAAAAACATCAGGTAACAACATATTCTTTCTGACTCAGAATATCAAAATCATTGCTCAACTAGTCACGGCGGGACTCGAACCCGCAATCCCCGGTTTAGGAGACCGATGCCTTTATCCATTAGGCCACGCGGGCTTGACAACTTTGCTCAAAAGTAAGTAAAACTTAGTACAATTTTTAAATATGTTAACTTTAAATTTTATATTCGCCTTTCCTGTCTCTAGAGAGGATTTACACTTCTCCAGGAATTATTACTACTATTGACTTAAAATAGTATAAAAAATACATTAAATTGTTAGACAACTTCTTTTTGAGGTTTGGACTGTACAAGGCGACAATATAAGAAAAACATCAGCTAACAACATATTCTTTCTGACTCAGAATATCAAAAAAATTGCTCAACTACGCACGGCGATACTCGAACCCGCAATCCCCGGTTTAGGAGGCCGATGCCTTATCCATAAGGCCACGCGGGCTTGCCGTCTAAGAGCAAAAGTAAATAAAACTAAATTTTGTTAAATAACTTATTAACTTTTTGAATAAGTTATCATAATATTTTATATTCGCTTTTTCTGTCTTTAGAAAGGATTTGCACTTCTCAAGGAATTATTAATTACTATTGACTTAAAATACTAGAAAAAATTCAATAAATTGTTCTACAACTACTTCTTGAGGTTCGGACTGTACAAGGCGACAATATAAGAAAAACAACAAACAACAACATATTCTTTCTGTCTCAGAATATCAAAGAAAATTTCTCACCTACCCACAGCGGGACTCGAACCCGCAATCCCCGGTTTAGGAGACCGATGCCTTATCCATTAGGCCACGCGGGCTTGACAACTTTGCTCAAAAGTAAGTAAAACTTAGTACACTTTTTAAATATAAGAACTTTAAATTTTATATTCGCCTTTCCTGTCTCTAGAGAGGATTTGCACTTCTCCAGGAACTATTAACTACTATTGACTTAAAATAGTAAAAAAATTCAATAGATTGTTAGACAACTTCTTCTTGAAGTTCGTACTGTGCAAGGCGACAATATAAGAAAAACATCAGGTAACAACATATTCTTTCTGTCTCAGAATATCAAAAAAATTTCTCCCCTACCCACGGCGGGACTCGAACCCGCAATCCCCGGTTTAGGAGACCGATGCCTTATCCATTAGGCCACGCGGGCTTGACAACTTTGCCCAAAAGTAAGTAAAACTTAGTACACTTTTTAAATATGTTAACTTTATATTTTAGATTCGCTTTTCCTGTCTCTAGAGAGGATTTGCACTTCTCAAGGAACTATTAACTACTATTGACTTAAAATAGTAAAAAAATTCAATAAATTGTTAGACAACTTCTTTTTGAGGTTTGGACTGTACAAGGCGACAATATAAGAAAAACATCAGCTAACAACATATTCTTTCTGACTCAGAATATCAAAAAAATTGCTCAACTGCGCACGGCGATACTCGAACCCGCAATCCCCGGTTTAGGAGGCCGATGCCTTATCCATAAGGCCACGCGGGCTTGCCGTCTAAGAGCAAAAGTAAATAAAACTAAATTTTGTTAAATAACTTATTAACTTTTTGAATAAGTTATCATAATATTTTATATTCGCTTTTTCTGTCTTTAGAAAGGATTTGCACTTCTCAAGGAATTATTAATTACTATTGACTTAAAATACTAGAAAAAATTCAATAAATTGTTCTACAACTACTTCTTGAGGTTCGGACTGTACAAGGCGACAATATAAGAAAAACAACAAACAACAACATATTCTTTCTGTCTCAGAATATCAAAGAAAATTTCTCACCTACCCACAGCGGGACTCGAACCCGCAATCCCCGGTTTAGGAGACCGATGCCTTATCCATTAGGCCACGCGGGCTTGACAACTTTGCTCAAAAGTAAGTAAAACTTAGTACACTTTTTAAATATAAGAACTTTAAATTTTATATTCGCCTTTCCTGTCTCTAGAGAGGATTTGCACTTCTCCAGGAACTATTAACTACTATTGACTTAAAATAGTAAAAAAATTCAATAGATTGTTAGACAACTTCTTCTTGAAGTTCGTACTGTGCAAGGCGACAATATAAGAAAAACATCAGGTAACAACATATTCTTTCTGTCTCAGAATATCAAAAAAATTTCTCACCTACCCACGGCGGGACTCGAACCCGCAATCCCCGGTTTAGGAGACCGATGCCTTATCCATTAGGCCATGCGGGCTTGACAACTTTCCCCAAAAGTAAGTAAAACTTAGTACACTTTTTAAATATGTTAACTTTATATTTTAGATTCGCTTTTCCTGTCTCTAGAGAGGATTTGCACTTCTCAAGGAACTATTAACTACTATTGACTTAAAATAGTAAAAAAATTCAATAAATTGTTAGACAACTTCTTTTTGAGGTTTGGACTGTACAAGGCGACAATATAAGAAAAACATCAGCTAACAACATATTCTTTCTGACTCAGAATATCAAAAAAATTGCTCAACTACGCACGGCGATACTCGAACCCGCAATCCCCGGTTTAGGAGGCCGATGCCTTATCCATAAGGCCACGCGGGCTTGCCGTCTAAGAGCAAAAGTAAATAAAACTAAATTTTGTTAAATAACTTATTAACTTTTTGAATAAGTTATCATAATATTTTATATTCGCTTTTTCTGTCTTTAGAAAGGATTTGCACTTCTCAAGGAATTATTAATTACTATTGACTTAAAATACTAGAAAAAATTCAATAAATTGTTCTACAACTACTTCTTGAGGTTCGGACTGTACAAGGCGACAATATAAGAAAAACAACAAACAACAACATATTCTTTCTGTCTCAGAATATCAAAGAAAATTTCTCACCTTCCCACAGCGGGACTCGAACCCGCAATCCCCGGTTTAGGAGACCGATGCCTTATCCATTAGGCCACGCGGGCTTGACAACTTTGCTCAAAAGTAAGTAAATCTTAGTACACTTTTTAAATATAAGAACTTTAAATTTTATATTCGCCTTTCCTGTCTCTAGAGAGGATTTGCACTTCTCCAGGAACTATTAACTACTAGTGACTTAAAATAGTAAAAAAATTCAATAGATTGTTAGACAACTTCTTCTTGAAGTTCGTACTGTGCAAGGCGACAATATAAGAAAAACATCAGGTAACAACATATTCTTTCTGTCTCAGAATATCAAAAAAATTTCTCACCTACCCACGGCGGGACTCGAACCCGCAATCCCCGGTTTAGGAGACCGATGCCTTATCCATTAGGCCACGCGGGCTTGACAACTTTGCCCAAAAGTAAGTAAAACTTAGTACACTTTTTAAATATGTTAACTTTATATTTTAGATTCGCTTTTCCTGTCTCTAGAGAGGATTTGCACTTCTCAAGGAACTATTAACTACTATTGACTTAAAATAGTAAAAAAATTCAATAAATTGTTAGACAACTTCTTTTTGAGGTTTGGACTGTACAAGGCGACAATATAAGAAAAACATCAGCTAACAACATATTCTTTCTGACTCAGAATATCAAAAAAATTGCTCAACTACGCACGGCGATACTCGAACCCGCAATCCCCGGTTTAGGAGGCCGATGCCTTATCCATAAGGCCACGCGGGCTTGCCGTCTAAGAGCAAAAGTAAATAAAACTAAATTTTGTTAAATAACTTATTAACTTTTTGAATAAGTTATCATAATATTTTATATTCGCTTTTTCTGTCTTTAGAAAGGATTTGCACTTCTCAAGGAATTATTAATTACTATTGACTTAAAATACTAGAAAAAATTCAATAAATTGTTCTACAACTACTTCTTGAGGTTCGGACTGTACAAGGCGACAATATAAGAAAAACAACAAACAACAACATATTCTTTCTGTCTCAGAATATCAAAGAAAATTTCTCACCTACCCACAGCGGGACTCGAACCCGCAATCCCCGGTTTAGGAGACCGATGCCTTAACCATTAGGCCACGCGGGCTTGACAACTTTGCCCAAAAGTAAGTAAAACTTAGTACACTTTTTAAATATGTTAACTTTATATTTTAGATTCGCTTTTCCTGTCTCTAGAGAGGATTTGCACTTCTCAAGGAACTATTAACTACTATTGACTTAAAATAGTAAAAAAATTCAATAAATTGTTAGACAACTTCTTCTTGAAGTTCGTACTGTACAAGGCGACAGTATAAGAAAAACATCAAATAACAGCATATTCTTTCTGTCTCAGAATATCAAAAAAATTTCTCACCTACCCACGGCGGGACTCGAATCCGCAATCCCCGGTTTAGGAGACCGATGCCTTATCCATTAGGCCACGCGGGCTTGACAACTTTGCTCAAAAGTAAGTAAAACTTAGTACACTTTTTAAGTATGTTAACTTTAAATTTTATATTCGCCTTTCCTGTCTCTAGAGAGGATTTGCACTTCTCCAGAAATTATTACTACTATTGACTTAAAATAGTATAGAAAATACATTAAATTGTTAGACAACTTCTTTTTGAGGTTCGGACTGTACAAGGCGACAATATAAGAAAAACATCAGGTAACAACATATTCTTTCTGACTCAGAATATCAAAATCATTGCTCAACTAGTCACGGCGGGACTCGAACCCGCAATCCCCGGTTTAGGAGACCGATGCCTTTATCCATTAGGCCACGCGGGCTTGACAACTTTGCTCAAAAGTAAGTAAAACTTAGTACAATTTTTAAATATGTTAACTTTAAATTTTATATTCGCCTTTCCTGTCTCTAGAGAGGATTTACACTTCTCCAGGAATTATTACTACTATTGACTTAAAATAGTATAAAAAATACATTAAATTGTTAGACAACTTCTTTTTGAGGTTTGGACTGTACAAGGCGACAATATAAGAAAAACATCAGCTAACAACATATTCTTTCTGACTCAGAATATCAAAAAAATTGCTCAACTACGCACGGCGATACTCGAACCCGCAATCCCCGGTTTAGGAGGCCGATGCCTTATCCATAAGGCCTCGCGGGCTTGCCGTCTAAGAGCAAAAGTAAATAAAACTAAATTTTGTTAAATAACTTATTAACTTTTTGAATAAGTTATCATAATATTTTATATTCGCTTTTTCTGTCTTTAGAAAGGATTTGCACTTCTCAAGGAATTATTAATTACTATTGACTTAAAATACTAGAAAAAATTCAATAAATTGTTCTACAACTACTTCTTGAGGTTCGGACTGTACAAGGCGACAATATAAGAAAAACAACAAACAACAACATATTCTTTCTGTCTCAGAATATCAAAGAAAATTTCTCACCTACCCACAGCGGGACTCGAACCCGCAATCCCCGGTTTAGGAGACCGATGCCTTATCCATCAGGCCACGCGGGCTTGACAACTTTGCTCAAAAGTAAGTAAAACTTAGTACACTTTTTAAATATAATAACTTTAAATTTTATATTCGCCTTTCCTGTCTCTAGAGAGGATTTGCACTTCTCCAGGAACTATTAACTACTTTTGACTTAAAATAGTAAAAAAATTCAATAG
Source organism: Parasteatoda lunata (assembly GCA_949128135.1). Classification (NCBI taxonomy): domain Eukaryota; kingdom Metazoa; phylum Arthropoda; class Arachnida; order Araneae; family Theridiidae; genus Parasteatoda; species Parasteatoda lunata. The sequence goes on along the minus strand of OX421971.1, from coordinate 86,692,084 downwards.
ATTGTTAGACAACTTCTTCTTGAAGTTCGTACTGTACAAGGCGACAGTATAAGAAAAACATCAAATAACAGCATATTCTTTCTGTCTCAGAATATCAAAAAAATTTCTCGCCTACACACGGCGGGACTCGAATCCGCAATCCCCGGTTTAGGAGACCGATGCCTTATCCATTAGGCCACGCGGGCTTGACAACTTTGCTCAAAAGTAAGTAAAACTTAGTACACTTTTTAAGTATGTTAACTTTAAATTTTATATTCGCCTTTCCTGTCTCTAGAGAGGATTTGCACTTCTCCAGGAATTATTACTACTATTGACTTAAAATAGTATAGAAAATACATTAAATTGTTAGACAACTTCTTTTTGAGGTTCGGACTGTACAAGGCGACAATATAAGAAAAACATCAGGTAACAACATATTCTTTCTGACTCAGAATATCAAAATCATTGCTCAACTAGTCACGGCGGGACTCGAACCCGCAATCCCCGGTTTAGGAGACCGATGCCTTTATCCATTAGGCCACGCGGGCTTGACAACTTTGCTCAAAAGTAAGTAAAACTTAGTACACTTTTTAAATATAAGAACTTTAAATTTTATATTCGCCTTTCCTGTCTCTAGAGAGGATTTGCACTTCTCCAGGAACTATTAACTACTATTGACTTAAAATAGTAAAAAAATTCAATAGATTGTTAGACAACTTCTTCTTGAAGTTCGTACTGTGCAAGGCGACAATATAAGAAAAACATCAGGTAACAACATATTCTTTCTGTCTCAGAATATCAAAAAAATTTCTCACCTACCCACGGCGGGACTCGAACCCGCAATCCCCGGTTTAGGAGACCGATGCCTTATCCATTAGGCCACGCGGGCTTGACAACTTTGCCCAAAAGAAAGTAAAACTTAGTACACTTTTTAAATATGTTAACTTTATATTTTAGATTCGCTTTTCCTGTCTCTAGAGAGGATTTGCACTTCTCAAGGAACTATTAACTACTATTGACTTAAAATAGTAAAAAAATTCAATAAATTGTTAGACAACTTCTTTTTGAGGTTTGGACTGTACAAGGCGACAATATAAGAAAAACATCAGCTAACAACATATTCTTTCTGACTCAGAATATCAAAAAAATTGCTCAACTACGCACGGCGATACTCGAACCCGCAATCCCCGGTTTAGGAGGCCGATGCCTTATCCATAAGGCCACGCGGGCTTGCCGTCTAAGAGCAAAAGTAAATAAAACTAAATTTTGTTAAATAACTTATTAACTTTTTGAATAAGTTATCATAATATTTTATATTCGCTTTTTCTGTCTTTAGAAAGGATTTGCACTTCTCAAGGAATTATTAATTACTATTGACTTAAAATACTAGAAAAAATTCAATAAATTGTTCTACAACTACTTCTTGAGGTTCGGACTGTACAAGGCGACAATATAAGAAAAACAACAAACAACAACATATTCTTTCTGTCTCAGAATATCAAAAAAATTTCTCACCTACCCACGGCGGGACTCGAACCCGCAATCCCCGGTTTAGGAGACCGATGCCTTATCCATTAGGCCACGCGGGCTTGACAACTTTGCCCAAAAGTAAGTAAAACTTAGTACACCTTTTTAAATATGTTAACTTTATATTTTAGATTCGCTTTTCCTGTCTCTAGAGAGGATTTGCACTTCTCAAGGAACTATTAACTACTATTGACTTAAAATAGTAAAAAAATTCAATAAATTGTTAGACAACTTCTTCTTGAAGTTCGTACTGTACAAGGCGACAATATAAGAAAAACATCAAATAACAGCATATTCTTTCTGTCTCAGAATATCAAAAAAATTTCTCACCTACCCACTGCGGGACTCGAACCCACAATTCCCGGTTTAGGAGACCGATGCCTTATCCATTAGCCCACGCTGGCTTGAGAACTTCGCTCAAAAGTAAGTAAAATTTAATATAGGGTACTTTTTAAATGAGTTATCTTAATATTTTATATTCGCTTTTCCTGTGTTCAGAGAGGATTTGCACTTCTCGAGGAATTATTTACTACTATTGACTTAAAATAGTTGAAAAAGATATAAAATTGTTAGACAACTTCTTCTTGAGGTTTGTACTTTACAAGGCGGCAATATAAGAAAAACATAAAATCACAATATATTCTTTCTGTCAAAGAATATTAAAGAATTTCTCACCTACCCACGGCGGGACTCGAACCCGCAATTCCCGGTTTAGGAGACCGATGCCTTATCCATGAGGCCAAACGGGCTTGACAACTTTGCTCAAAAGTAAGTAAAACTAAGTACACTTTTTAAATATGTTAACTTTAAATTTTATGTTCGCCTTTCCTGTCTCTAGAGAGGATTTGCACTTCTCAAGGAATTATTACTACTATTGACTTAAAATAGTATAAAAAATTAGTATTTAAATTGTTAGACAACTTCTTTTCGAAATTCGGACAGTACAAGGCGACAATATAAGAAAAACATCAGGTAACAACATATTCTTTCTGACTCAGAATATCAAAATAATTGCTCACCTACCCACGGCGGGACTCGAACCCGCAATCCCCGGTTTAGGAGACCGATGCCTTATCCATTAGGCCACACGGGCTTGACAACTTTGCTCAAAAGTAAGTAAAATTTAATATAAGGAACTTTTTAAATGAGTTATCTTAATATTTTATATTCGCCTTTCCTGTGTTCAGAGAGGATTTGCACTTCTCGAGGAATTATTTACTACTATTGATTTAAAATAGTTGAAAAAAATATAAAATTGTTAGACAACTTCTTCTTGAGGTTTGTACTGTACAAGGCGGCAATATAAGAAAAACATCAAATCACAATATATTCTTTCTGTCAAAGAATATTAAAGAATTTCTCACCTACCCACGGCGGGACTCGAACCCGCAATTCCCGGTTTAGGAGACCGATGCCTTATCCATTAGGCCACGCAGGTTTGACAACTTTGCTCAAAAGTAAGTAAAACTTAGTACACTTTTTAAATATGTTAACTTTAAATTTTATATTCGCCTTTCCTGTCTCTAGAGAGGATTTGCACTTCTCCAGGAATTATTACTACTATTGACTTAAAATAGTATAAAAAATTCATTAAATTGTTAGACAACTTCTTTTTGAGGTTCGGACTGTACAAGGCGACAATATAAGAAAAACATCAGGTAACAACATATTCTTTCTGACTCAGAATATCAAAAACATTGCTCAACTAGTCACGGCGGGACTCGAACCCGCAATCCCCGGTTTAGGAGACCGATGCCTTTATCCATTAGGCCACGCGGGATTGACAACTTTGCTCAAAAGTAAGTATAACTTAGTACAATTTTTAAATATGTTAACTTTAAATTTTATATTCGCCTTTCCTGTCTCTAGAGAGGATTTACACTTCTCCAGGAATTATTACTACTATTGACTTAAGATAGTACAAAAAATACATTAAATTGTTAGACAATTTCTTTTCGAAGTTCGGACTGTACAAGGCGACAATATAAGAAAAACATCAGCTAACAACATATTCTTTCTGACTCAGAATATCAAAAAAATTGCTCAACTAGTCACGGCGGGACTCGCACCCGCAATCCCCGGTTTAGGAGGCCGATGCCTTATCCATAAGGCCACGCGGGCTTGCCGTCTAAGAGCAAGGGCTTGCTGTCTAAGAGCAAAAGTTATTAAAACTGAATTTTGTTGAATAACTTATTAACTTTTTGAATAAGTTATCATAATATTTTATATTCGCTTTTTCTGTCTTTAGAGAGGATTTGCACTTCTCAAGGAATTATTAACTACTATTGACTTCTAATAGTAAAAAAAGACAATAAATTGTTAGACAACTTCTTTTTGTGTTTCGACATGAACAGGGCGACAATATAAGACAAACATCAAATAACAATAATTTCTTTTTGTCTCAGAATTTCAGAAAAAATATTTTTAAAAAATGCTCATATACCCTCGGTGGGACTCGAACCCGCAATCCCCGGTTTACGAGAAAGATGCCGCAACCATTAGGCCATGCGGACTTGACAACCTCGCTCAAAAGTAAGTAAAATTTATTAATTACTATTGACTTAAAATGCTAGAAAAAATTCAATGAATTGTTAGACAACTGCTTCTTGAGGTTCGGATTGAACAAGGCGACAATATAAGAAAAACAACAAACAACAACATATTCTTTCTGTCTCAGAATATCAAAGAAAATTTCTCACCTACCCACAGCGGGACTCGAACCCGCAATTCCCGGTTTAGGAGACCGATGCCTTATCCATGAGGCCAAGCGGGCTTGACAACTTTGCTCAAAAGTAAGTAAAACTAAGTACACTTTTTAAATATGTTAACTTTAAATTTTATGTTCGCCTTTCCTGTCTCTAGAGAGGATTTGCACTTCTCAAGGAATTATTACTACTATTGACTTAAAATAGTATAAAAAATACATTAAATTGTTGACAACTTCTTTTCGAAGTTCGGACTGTACAAGGCGACAATATAAGAAAAAACTTTAAATTTTATATTCGCCTTTCCTGTCTCTAGAGAGGATTTACACTTCTCCAGGAATTATTACTACTATTGACTTAAAATATTATAAAAAATACATTAAATTGTAAGACAACTTCTTTTTGAGGTTCGGACTGTACAAGGCGACAATATAAGAAAAACATCAGCTAACAACATATTCTTTCTGACTCAGAATATCAAAAAAATTGCTCAACTAGTCATGGCGGGACTCGAACCCGCAATCCCCGGTTTAGGAGACCGATGCCTTATCCATTAGGCCACGCGGGCTTGACAACTTTGCTCAAAAGTAAGTAAAACTTAGTGCACTTTTTAAATATGTTAACTTTATATTTTATATTCGCTTTTCTTGTCTCTAGAGAGGATTTGCACTTCTCAAGGAACTATTAAATACTATCGACTTAAAATAGTAAAAAAATTCAATAAATTGTTAGACAACTTCTTCTTGAAGTTCGTACTGTACAAGGCGACAATATAAGAAAAACATCAAATAACAGCATATTCTTTCTGTCTCAGAATATCAAAAAAATTTCTCACCTACCCACGGCGGGACTCGAATCCGCAATCCCCGGTTTAGGAGACCGATGCCTTATCCATTAGGCCACGCGGGCTTGACAACTTTGCTCAAAAGTAAGTAAAACTTAGTACACTTTTTAAGTATGTTAACTTTAAATTTTATATTCGCCTTTCCTGTCTCTAGAGAGGATTTGCACTTCTCCAGGAATTATTACTACTATTGACTTAAAATAGTATAGAAAATACATTAAATTGTTAGACAACTTCTTTTTGAGGTTCGGACTGTACAAGGCGACAATATAAGAAAAACATCAGGTAACAACATATTCTTTCTGACTCAGAATATCAAAATCATTGCTCAACTAGTCACGGCGGGACTCGAACCCGCAATCCCCGGTTTAGGAGACCGATGCCTTTATCCATTAGGCCACGCGGGCTTGACAACTTTGCTCAAAAGTAAGTAAAACTTAGTACAATTTTTAAATATGTTAACTTTAAATTTTATATTCGCCTTTCCTGTCTCTAGAGAGGATTTACACTTCTCCAGGAATTATTACTACTATTGACTTAAAATAGTATAAAAAATACATTAAATTGTTAGACAACTTCTTTTTGAGGTTTGGACTGTACAAGGCGACAATATAAGAAAAACATCAGCTAACAACATATTCTTTCTGACTCAGAATGTCAAAAAAATTGCTCAACTACGCACGGCGATACTCGAACCCGCAATCCCCGGTTTAGGAGGCCGATGCCTTATCCATAAGGCCACGCGGGCTTTCCGTCTAAGAGCAAAAGTAAATAAAACTAAATTTTGTTAAATAACTTATTAACTTTTTGAATAAGTTATCATAATATTTTATATTCGCTTTTTCTGTCTTTAGAAAGGATTTGCACTTCTCAAGGAATTATTAATTACTATTGACTTAAAATACTAGAAAAAATTCAATAAATTGTTCTACAACTACTTCTAGAGGTTCGGACTGTACAAGGCGACAATATAAGAAAAACAACAAACAACAACATATTCTTTCTGTCTCAGAATATCAAAGAAAATTTCTCACCTACCCACAGCGGGACTCGAACCCGCAATCTCCGGTTTAGGAGACCGATGCCTTATCCATTAGGCCACGCGGGCTTGACAAATTTGCTCAAAAGTAAGTAAAACTTAGTACACTTTTTAAATATGATAACTTTAAATTTTATATTCGCCTTTCCTGTCTCTAGAGAGGATTTGCACTTCTCCAGGAACTATTAACTACTATTGACTTAAAATAGTAAAAAAATTCAATAGATTGTTAGACAACTTCTTCTTGAAGTTCGTACTGTGCAAGGCGACAATATAAGAAAAACATCAGGTAACAACATATTCTTTCTGTCTCAGAATATCAAAAAAATTTCTCGCCTACCCACGGCGGGACTCGAACCCGCAATCCCCGGTTTAGGAGACCGATGCCTTATCCATTAGGCCACGCGGGCTTGACAACTTTGCCCAAAAGTAAGTAAAACTTAGTACACTTTTTAAATATGTTAACTTTATATTTTAGATTCGCTTTTCCTGTCTCTAGAGAGGATTTGCACTTCTCAAGGAACTATTAACTACTATTGACTTAAAATAGTAAAAAAATTCAATAAATTGTTAGACAACTTCTTTTTGAGGTTTGGACTGTACAAGGCGACAATATAAGAAAAACATCAGCTAACAACATATTCTTTCTGACTCAGAATATCAAAAAAATTACTCAACTACGCACGGCGATACTCGAACCCGCAATCCCCGGTTTAGGAGGCCGATGCCTTATCCATAAGGCCACGCGGGCTTGCCGTCTAAGAGCAAAAGTAAATAAAACTAAATTTTGTTAAATAACTTATTAACTTTTTGAATAAGTTATCATAATATTTTATATTCGCTTTTTCTGTCTTTAGAAAGGATTTGCACTTCTCAAGGAATTATTAATTACTATTGACTTAAAATACTAGAAAAAATTCAATAAATTGTTCTACAACTACTTCTTGAGGTTCGGACTGTACAAGGCGACAATATAAGAAAAACAACAAACAACAACATATTCTTTCTGTCTCAGAATATCAAAGAAAATTTCTCACCTACCCACAGCGGGACTCGAACCCGCAATCCCCGGTTTAGGAGACCGATGCCTTAACCATTAGGCCACGCGGGCTTGACAACTTTGCCCAAAAGTAAGTAAAACTTAGTACACTTTTTAAATATGTTAACTTTATATTTTAGATTCGCTTTTCCTGTCTCTAGAGAGGATTTGCACTTCTCAAGGAACTATTAACTACTATTGACTTAAAATAGTAAAAAAATTCAATAAATTGTTAGACAACTTCTTCTTGAAGTTCGTACTGTACAAGGCGACAGTATAAGAAAAACATCAAATAACAGCATATTCTTTCTGTCTCAGAATATCAAAAAAATTTCTCACCTACCCACGGCGGGACTCGAATCCGCAATCCCCGGTTTAGGAGACCGATGCCTTATCCATTAGGCCACGCGGGCTTGACAACTTTGCTCAAAAGTAAGTAAAACTTAGTACACTTTTTAAGTATGTTAACTTTAAATTTTATATTCGCCTTTCCTGTCTCTAGAGAGGATTTGCACTTCTCCAGAAATTATTACTACTATTGACTTAAAATAGTATAGAAAATACATTAAATTGTTAGACAACTTCTTTTTGAGGTTCGGACTGTACAAGGCGACAATATAAGAAAAACATCAGGTAACAACATATTCTTTCTGACTCAGAATATCAAAATCATTGCTCAACTAGTCACGGCGGGACTCGAACCCGCAATCCCCGGTTTAGGAGACCGATGCCTTTATCCATTAGGCCACGCGGGCTTGACAACTTTGCTCAAAAGTAAGTAAAACTTAGTACAATTTTTAAATATGTTAACTTTAAATTTTATATTCGCCTTTCCTGTCTCTAGAGAGGATTTACACTTCTCCAGGAATTATTACTACTATTGACTTAAAATAGTATAAAAAATACATTAAATTGTTAGACAACTTCTTTTTGAGGTTTGGACTGTACAAGGCGACAATATAAGAAAAACATCAGCTAACAACATATTCTTTCTGACTCAGAATATCAAAAAAATTGCTCAACTACGCACGGCGATACTCGAACCCGCAATCCCCGGTTTAGGAGGCCGATGCCTTATCCATAAGGCCACGCGGGCTTGCCGTCTAAGAGCAAAAGTAAATAAAACTAAATTTTGTTAAATAACTTATTAACTTTTTGAATAAGTTATCATAATATTTTATATTCGCTTTTTCTGTCTTTAGAAAGGATTTGCACTTCTCAAGGAATTATTAATTACTATTGACTTAAAATACTAGAAAAAATTCAATAAATTGTTCTACAACTACTTCTTGAGGTTCGGACTGTACAAGGCGACAATATAAGAAAAACAACAAACAACAACATATTCTTTCTGTCTCAGAATATCAAAGAAAATTTCTCACCTACCCACAGCGGGACTCGAACCCGCAATCCCCGGTTTAGGAGACCGATGCCTTATCCATCAGGCCACGCGGGCTTGACAACTTTGCTCAAAAGTAAGTAAAACTTAGTACACTTTTTAAATATAATAACTTTAAATTTTATATTCGCCTTTCCTGTCTCTAGAGAGGATTTGCACTTCTCCAGGAACTATTAACTACTTTTGACTTAAAATAGTAAAAAAATTCAATAGATTGTTAGACAACTTCTTCTTGAAGTTCGTACTGTACAAGGCGACAGTATAAGAAAAACATCAAATAACAGCATATTCTTTCTGTCTCAGAATATCAAAAAAATTTCTCGCCTACACACGGCGGGACTCGAATCCGCAATCCCCGGTTTAGGAGACCGATGCCTTATCCATTAGGCCACGCGGGCTTGACAACTTTGCTCAAAAGTAAGTAAAACTTAGTACACTTTTTAAGTATGTTAACTTTAAATTTTATATTCGCCTTTCCTGTCTCTAGAGAGGATTTGCACTTCTCCAGGAATTATTACTACTATTGACTTAAAATAGTATAGAAAATACATTAAATTGTTAGACAACTTCTTTTTGAGGTTCGGACTGTACAAGGCGACAATATAAGAAAAACATCAGGTAACAACATATTCTTTCTGACTCAGAATATCAAAATCATTGCTCAACTAGTCACGGCGGGACTCGAACCCGCAATCCCCGGTTTAGGAGACCGATGCCTTTATCCATTAGGCCACGCGGGCTTGACAACTTTGCTCAAAAGTAAGTAAAACTTAGTACACTTTTTAAATATAAGAACTTTAAATTTTATATTCGCCTTTCCTGTCTCTAGAGAGGATTTGCACTTCTCCAGGAACTATTAACTACTATTGACTTAAAATAGTAAAAAAATTCAATAGATTGTTAGACAACTTCTTCTTGAAGTTCGTACTGTGCAAGGCGACAATATAAGAAAAACATCAGGTAACAACATATTCTTTCTGTCTCAGAATATCAAAAAAATTTCTCACCTACCCACGGCGGGACTCGAACCCGCAATCCCCGGTTTAGGAGACCGATGCCTTATCCATTAGGCCACGCGGGCTTGACAACTTTGCCCAAAAGAAAGTAAAACTTAGTACACTTTTTAAATATGTTAACTTTATATTTTAGATTCGCTTTTCCTGTCTCTAGAGAGGATTTGCACTTCTCAAGGAACTATTAACTACTATTGACTTAAAATAGTAAAAAAATTCAATAAATTGTTAGACAACTTCTTTTTGAGGTTTGGACTGTACAAGGCGACAATATAAGAAAAACATCAGCTAACAACATATTCTTTCTGACTCAGAATATCAAAAAAATTGCTCAACTACGCACGGCGATACTCGAACCCGCAATCCCCGGTTTAGGAGGCCGATGCCTTATCCATAAGGCCACGCGGGCTTGCCGTCTAAGAGCAAAAGTAAATAAAACTAAATTTTGTTAAATAACTTATTAACTTTTTGAATAAGTTATCATAATATTTTATATTCGCTTTTTCTGTCTTTAGAAAGGATTTGCACTTCTCAAGGAATTATTAATTACTATTGACTTAAAATACTAGAAAAAATTCAATAAATTGTTCTACAACTACTTCTTGAGGTTCGGACTGTACAAGGCGACAATATAAGAAAAACAACAAACAACAACATATTCTTTCTGTCTCAGAATATCAAAAAAATTTCTCACCTACCCACGGCGGGACTCGAACCCGCAATCCCCGGTTTAGGAGACCGATGCCTTATCCATTAGGCCACGCGGGCTTGACAACTTTGCCCAAAAGTAAGTAAAACTTAGTACACTTTTTAAATATGTTAACTTTATATTTTAGATTCGCTTTTCCTGTCTCTAGAGAGGATTTGCACTTCTCAAGGAACTATTAACTACTATTGACTTAAAATAGTAAAAAAATTCAATAAATTGTTAGACAACTTCTTCTTGAAGTTCGTACTGTACAAGGCGACAGTATAAGAAAAACATCAAATAACAGCATATTCTTTCTGTCTCAGAATATCAAAAAAATTTCTCACCTACACACGGCGGGACTCGAATCCGCAATCCCCGGTTTAGGAGACCGATGCCTTATCCATTAGGCCACGCGGGCTTGACAACTTTGCTCAAAAGTAAGTAAAACTTAGTACACTTTTTAAGTATGTTAACTTTAAATTTTATATTCGCCTTTCCTGTCTCTAGAGAGGATTTGCACTTCTCCAGGAATTATTACTACTATTGACTTAAAATAGTATAGAAAATACATTAAATTGTTAGACAACTTCTTTTTGAGGTTCGGACTGTACAAGGCGACAATATAAGAAAAACATCAGGTAACAACATATTCTTTCTGACTCAGAATATCAAAATCATTGCTCAACTAGTCACGGCGGGACTCGAACCCGCAATCCCCGGTTTAGGAGACCGATGCCTTTATCCATTAGGCCACGCGGGCTTGACAACTTTGCTCAAAAGTAAGTAAAACTTAGTACACTTTTTAAATATAAGAACTTTAAATTTTATATTCGCCTTTCCTGTCTCTAGAGAGGATTTGCACTTCTCCAGGAACTATTAACTACTATTGACTTAAAATAGTAAAAAAATTCAATAGATTGTTAGACAACTTCTTCTTGAAGTTCGTACTGTGCAAGGCGACAATATAAGAAAAACATCAGGTAACAACATATTCTTTCTGTCTCAGAATATCAAAAAAATTTCTCACCTACCCACGGCGGGACTCGAACCCGCAATCCCCGGTTTAGGAGACCGATGCCTTATCCATTAGGCCACGCGGGCTTGACAACTTTGCCCAAAAGTAAGTAAAACTTAGTACACTTTTTAAATATGTTAACTTTATATTTTAGATTCGCTTTTCCTGTCTCTAGAGAGGATTTGCACTTCTCAAGGAACTATTAACTACTATTGACTTAAAATAGTAAAAAAATTCAATAAATTGTTAGACAACTTCTTTTTGAGGTTTGGACTGTACAAGGCGACAATATAAGAAAAACATCAGCTAACAACATATTCTTTCTGACTCAGAATATCAAAAAAATTGCTCAACTACGCACGGCGATACTCGAACCCGCAATCCCCGGTTTAGGAGGCCGATGCCTTATCCATAAGGCCACGCGGGCTTGCCGTCTAAGAGCAAAAGTAAATAAAACTAAATTTTGTTAAATAACTTATTAACTTTTTGAATAAGTTATCATAATATTTTATATTCGCTTTTTCTGTCTTTAGAAAGGATTTGCACTTCTCAAGGAATTATTAATTACTATTGACTTAAAATACTAGAAAAAATTCAATAAATTGTTCTACAACTACTTCTTGAGGTTCGGACTGTACAAGGCGACAATATAAGAAAAACAACAAACAACAACATATTCTTTCTGTCTCAGAATATCAAAGAAAATTTCTCACCTACCCACAGCGGGACTCGAACCCGCAATCCCCGGTTTAGGAGACCGATGCCTTATCCATTAGGCCACGCGGGCTTGACAACTTTGCTCAAAAGTAAGTAAAACTTAGTACACTTTTTAAATATAATAACTTTAAATTTTATATTCGCCTTTCCTGTCTCTAGAGAGGATTTGAACTTCTCCAGGAACTATTAACTACTATTGACTTAAAATAGTAAAAAAATTCAATAGATTGTTAGACAACTTCTTCTTGAAGTTCGTACTGTGCAAGGCGACAATATAAGAAAAACATCAGGTAACAACATATTCTTTCTGTCTCAGAATATAAAAAAAATTTCTCGCCTACCCACGGCGGGACTCGAACCCGCAATCCCCGGTTCAGGAGACCGATGCCTTATCCATTAGGCCACGCGCGCTTGACAACTTTGCCCAAAAGTAAGTAAAACTTAGTACACTTTTTAAATATGTTAACTTTATATTTTAGATTCGCTTTTCCTGTCTCTAGAGAGGATTTGCACTTCTCAAGGAACTATTAACTACTATTGACTTAAAATAGTAAAAAAATTCAATAAATTGTTAGGCAACTTCTTCTTGAAGTTCGTACTGTACAAGGCGACAGTATAAGAAAAACATCAAATAACAGCATATTCTTTCTGTCTCAGAATATCAAAAAAATTTCTCACCTACCCACGGCGGGACTCGAATCCGCAATCCCCGGTTTAGGAGACCGATGCCTTATCCATTAGGCCACGCGGGCTTGACAACTTTGCTCAAAAGTAAGTAAAACTTAGTACACTTTTTAAGTATGTTAACTTTAAATTTTATATTCGCCTTTCCTGTCTCTAGAGAGGATTTGTACTTCTCCAGGAATTATTACTACTATTGACTTAAAATAGTATAGAAAATACATTAAATTGTTAGACAACTTCTTTTTGAGGTTCGGACTGTACAAGGCGACAATATAAGAAAAACATCAGGTAACAACATATTCTTTCTGACTCAGAATATCAAAATCATTGCTCAACTAGTCACGGCGGGACTCGAACCCGCAATCCCCGGTTTAGGAGACCGATGCCTTTATCCATTAGGCCACGCGGGCTTGACAACTTTGCTCAAAAGTAAGTAAAACTTAGTACAATTTTTAAATATGTTAACTTTAAATTTTATATTCGCCTTTCCTGTCTCTAGAGAGGATTTACACTTCTCCAGGAATTATTACTACTATTGACTTAAAATAGTATAAAAAATACATTAAATTGTTAGACAACTTCTTTTTGAGGTTTGGACTGTACAAGGCGACAATATAAGAAAAACATCAGCTAACAACATATTCTTTCTGACTCAGAATATCAAAAAAATTGCTCAACTACGCACGGCGATACTCGAACCCGCAATCCCCGGTTTAGGAGGCCGATGCCTTATCCATAAGGCCACGCGGGCTTGCCGTCTAAGAGCAAAAGTAAATAAAACTAAATTTTGTTAAATAACTTATTAACTTTTTGAATAAGTTATCATAATATTTTATATTCGCTTTTTCTGTCTTTAGAAAGGATTTGCACTTCTCAAGGAATTATTAATTACTATTGACTTAAAATACTAGAAAAAATTCAATAAATTGTTCTACAACTACTTCTTGAGGTTCGGACTGTACAAGGCGACAATATAAGAAAAACAACAAACAACAACATATTCTTTCTGTCTCAGAATATCAAAGAAAATTTCTCACCTACCCACAGCGGGACTCGAACCCGCAATCCCCGGTTTAGGAGACCGATGCCTTATCCATTAGGCCACGCGGGCTTGACAACTTTGCTCAAAAGTAAGTAAAACTTAGTACACTTTTTAAATATAAGAACTTTAAATTTTATATTCGCCTTTCCTGTCTCTAGAGAGGATTTGCACTTCTCCAGGAACTATTAACTACTATTGACTTAAAATAGTAAAAAAATTCAATAGATTGTTAGACAACTTCTTCTTGAAGTTCGTACTGTGCAAGGCGACAATATAAGAAAAACATCAGGTAACAACATATTCTTTCTGTCTCAGAATATCAAAAAAATTGCTCAACTACGCACGGCGATACTCGAACCCGCAATCCCCGGTTTAGGAGGCCGATGCCTTATCCATAAGGCCACGCGGGCTTGCCGTCTAAGAGCAAAAGTAAATAAAACTAAATTTTGTTAAATAACTTATTAACTTTTTGAATAAGTTATCATAATATTTTATATTCGCTTTTTCTGTCTTTAGAAAGGATTTGCACTTCTCAAGGAATTATTAATTACTATTGACTTAAAATACTAGAAAAAATTCAATAAATTGTTCTACAACTACTTCTTGAGGTTCGGACTGTACAAGGCGACAATATAAGAAAAACAACAAACAACAACATATTCTTTCTGTCTCAGAATATCAAAGAAAATTTCTCACCTACCCACAGCGGGACTCGAACCCGCAATCCCCGGTTTAGGAGACCGATGCCTTATCCATTAGGCCACGCGGGCTTGACAACTTTGCCCAAAAGTAAGTAAAACTTAGTACACTTTTTAAATATGTTAACTTTATATTTTAGATTCGCTTTTCCTGTCTCTAGAGAGGATTTGCACTTCTCAAGGAACTATTAACTACTATTGACTTAAAATAGTAAAAAAATTCAATAAATTGTTAGACAACTTCTTTTTGAGGTTTGGACTGTACAAGGCGACAATATAAGAAAAACATCAGCTAACAACATATTCTTTCTGACTCAGAATATCAAAAAAATTGCTCAACTACGCACGGCGATACTCGAACCCGCAATCCCCGGTTTAGGAGGCCGATGCCTTATCCATAAGGCCACGCGGGCTTGCCGTCTAAGAGCAAAAGTAAATAAAACTAAATTTTGTTAAATAACTTATTAACTTTTTGAATAAGTTATCATAATATTTTATATTCGCTTTTTCTGTCTTTAGAAAGGATTTGCACTTCTCAAGGAATTATTAATTACTATTGACTTAAAATAGTAAAAAAATTCAATAGATTGTTAGACAACTTCTTCTTGAAGTTCGTACTGTGCAAGGCGACAATATAAGAAAAACATCAGGTAACAACATATTCTTTCTGTCTCAGAATATCAAAAAAATTTCTCGCCTACCCACGGCGGGACTCGAACCCGCAATCCCCGGTTTAGGAGACCGATGCCTTATCCATTAGGCCACGCGGGCTTGACAACTTTGCCCAAAAGTAAGTAAAACTTAGTACACTTTTTAAATATGTTAACTTTATATTTTAGATTCGCTTTTCCTGTCTCTAGAGAGGATTTGCACTTCTCAAGGAACTATTAACTACTATTGACTTAAAATAGTAAAAAAATTCGATAAATTGTTAGACAACTTCTTCTTGAAGTTCGTACTGTACAAGGCGACAGTATAAGAAAAACATCAAATAACAGCATATTCTTTCTGTCTCAGAATATCAAAAAAATTTCTCACCTACCCACGGCGGGACTCGAATCCGCAATCCCCGGTTTAGGAGACCGATGCCTTATCCATTAGGCCACGCGGGCTTGACAACTTTGCTCAAAAGTAAGTAAAACTTAGTACACTTTTTAAGTATGTTAACTTTAAATTTTATATTCGCCATTCCTGTCTCTAGAGAGGATTTGCACTTCTCCAGGAATTATTACTACTATTGACTTAAAATAGTATAGAAAATACATTAAATTGTTAGACAACTTCTTTTTGAGGTTCGGACTGTACAAGGCGACAATATAAGAAAAACATCAGCTAACAACATATTCTTTCTGACTCAGAATATCAAAAAAATTGCTCAACTACGCACGGCGATACTCGAACCCGCAATCCCCAGTTTAGGAGGCCGATGCCTTATCCATAAGGCCACGCGGGCTTGCCGTCTAAGAGCAAAAGTAAATAAAACTAAATTTTGTTAAATAACTTAGTAACTTTTTGAATAAGTTATCATAATATTTTATATTCGCTTTTTCTGTCTTTAGAAAGGATTTGCACTTCTCAAGGAATTATTAATTACTATTGACTTAAAATACTAGAAAAAATTCAATAAATTGTTCTACAACTACTTCTTGAGGTTCGGACTGTACAAGGCGACAATATAAGAAAAACAACAAACAACAACATATTCTTTCTGTCTCAGAATATCAAAAAAATTTCTCACCTACCCACGGCGGGACTCGAACCCGCAATCCCCGGTTTAGGAGACCGATGCCTTATCCATTAGGCCACGCGGGCTTGACAACTTTGCCCAAAAGTAAGTAAAACTTAGTACACTTTTTAAATATGTTAACTTTATATTTTAGATTCGCTTTTCCTGTCTCTAGAGAGGATTTGCACTTCTCAAGGAACTATTAACTACTATTGACTTAAAATAGTAAAAAAATTCAATAAATTGTTAGACAACTTCTTCTTGAAGTTCGTACTGTACAAGGCGACAGTATAAGAAAAACATCAAATAACAGCATATTCTTTCTGTCTCAGAATATCAAAAAAATTTCTCACCTACCCACGGCGGGACTCGAATCCGCAATCCCCGGTTTAGGAGACCGATGCCTTATCCATTAGGCCACGCGGGCTTGACAACTTTGCTCAAAAGTAAGTAAAACTTAGTACACTTTTTAAGTATGTTAACTTTAAATTTTATATTCGCCTTTCCTGTCTCTAGAGAGGATTTGCACTTCTCCAGGAATTATTACTACTATTGACTTAAAATAGTATAGAAAATACATTAAATTGTTAGACAACTTCTTTTTGAGGTTCGGACTGTACAAGGCGACAATATAAGAAAAACATCAGGTAACAACATATTCTTTCTGACTCAGAATATCAAAATCATTGCTCAACTAGTCACGGCGGGACTCGAACCCGCAATCCCCGGTTTAGGAGACCGATGCCTTTATCCATTAGGCCACGCGGGCTTGACAACTTTGCTCAAAAGTAAGTAAAACTTAGTACACTTTTTAAATATAAGAACTTTAAATTTTATATTCGCCTTTCCTGTCTCTAGAGAGGATTTGCACTTCTCCAGGAACTATTAACTATTATTGACTTAAAATAGTAAAAAAATTCAATAGATTGTTAGACAACTTCTTCTTGAAGTTCGTACTGTGCAAGGCGATAATATAAGAAAAACATCAGGTAACAACATATTCTTTCTGTCTCAGAATATCAAAAAAATTTCTCACCTACCCACGGCGGGACTCGAACCCGCAATCCCCGGTTTAGGAGACCGATGCCTTATCCATTAGGCCACGCGGGCTTGACAACTTTGCCCAAAAGTAAGTAAAACTTAGTACACTTTTTAAATATGTTAACTTTATATTTTAGATTCGCTTTTCCTGTCTCTAGAGAGGATTTGCACTTCTCAAGGAACTATTAACTACTATTGACTTAAAATAGTAAAAAAATTCAATAAATTGTTAGACAACTTCTTTTTGAGGTTTGGACTGTACAAGGCGACAATATAAGAAAAACATCAGCTAACAACATATTCTTTCTGACTCAGAATATCAAAAAAATTGCTCAACTACGCACGGCGATACTCGAACCCGCAATCCCCGGTTTAGGAGGCCGATGCCTTATCCATAAGGCCACGCGGGCTTGCCGTCTAAGAGCAAAAGTAAATAAAACTAAATTTTGTTAAATAACTTATTAACTTTTTGAATAAGTTATCATAATATTTTATATTCGCTTTTTCTGTCTTTAGAAAGGATTTGCACTTCTCAAGGAATTATTAATTACTATTGACTTAAAATACTAGAAAAAATTCAATAAATTGTTCTACAACTACTTCTTGAGGTTCGGACTGTACAAGGCGACAATATAAGAAAAACAACAAACAACAACATATTCTTTCTGTCTCAGAATATCAAAAAAATTTCTCACCTACCCACGGCGGGACTCGAACCCGCAATCCCCGGTTTAGGAGACCGATGCCTTATCCATTAGGCCACGCGGGCTTGACAACTTTGCCCAAAAGTAAGTAAAACTTAGTACACTTTTTAAATATGTTAACTTTATATTTTAGATTCGCTTTTCCTGTCTCTAGAGAGGATTTGCACTTCTCAAGGAACTATTAACTACTATTGACTTAAAATAGTAAAAAAATTCAATAAATTGTTAGACAACTTCTTCTTGAAGTTCGTACTGTACAAGGCGACAGTATAAGAAAAACATCAAATAACAGCATATTCTTTCTGTCTCAGAATATCAAAAAAATTTCTCACCTACCCACGGCGGGACTCGAATCCGCAATCCCCGGTTTAGGAGACCGATGCCTTATCCATTAGGCCACGCGGGCTTGACAACTTTGCTCAAAAGTAAGTAAAACTTAGTACACTTTTTAAGTATGTTAACTTTAAATTTTATATTCGCCTTTCCTGTCTCTAGAGAGGATTTGCACTTCTCCAGGAATTATTACTACTATTGACTTAAAATAGTATAGAAAATACATTAAATTGTTAGACAACTTCTTTTTGAGGTTCGGACTGTACAAGGCGACAATATAAGAAAAACATCAGGTAACAACATATTCTTTCTGACTCAGAATATCAAAATCATTGCTCAACTAGTCACGGCGGGACTCGAACCCGCAATCCCCGGTTTAGGAGACCGATGCCTTTATCCATTAGGCCACGCGGGCTTGACAACTTTGCTCAAAAGTAAGTAAAACTTAGTACACTTTTTAAATATAAGAACTTTAAATTTTATATTCGCCTTTCCTGTCTCTAGAGAGGATTTGCACTTCTCCAGGAACTATTAACTACTATTGACTTAAAATAGTAAAAAAATTCAATAGATTGTTAGACAACTTCTTCTTGAAGTTCGTACTGTGCAAGGCGATAATATAAGAAAAACATCAGGTAACAACATATTCTTTCTGTCTCAGAATATCAAAAAAATTTCTCACCTACCCACGGCGGGACTCGAACCCGCAATCCCCGGTTTAGGAGACCGATGCCTTATCCATTAGGCCACGCGGGCTTGACAACTTTGCCCAAAAGTAAGTAAAACTTAGTACACTTTTTAAATATGTTAACTTTATATTTTAGATTCGCTTTTCCTGTCTCTAGAGAGGATTTGCACTTCTCAAGGAACTATTAACTACTATTGACTTAAAATAGTAAAAAAATTCAATAAATTGTTAGACAACTTCTTTTTGAGGTTTGGACTGTACAAGGCGACAATATAAGAAAAACATCAGCTAACAACATATTCTTTCTGACTCAGAATATCAAAAAAATTGCTCAACTACGCACGGCGATACTCGAACCCGCAATCCCCGGTTTAGGAGGCCGATGCCTTATCCATAAGGCCACGCGGGCTTGCCGTCTAAGAGCAAAAGTAAATAAAACTAAATTTTGTTAAATAACTTATTAACTTTTTGAATAAGTTATCATAATATTTTATATTCGCTTTTTCTGTCTTTAGAAAGGATTTGCACTTCTCAAGGAATTATTAATTACTATTGACTTAAAATACTAGAAAAAATTCAATAAATTGTTCTACAACTACTTCTTGAGGTTCGGACTGTACAAGGCGACAATATAAGAAAAACAACAAACAACAACATATTCTTTCTGTCTCAGAATATCAAAAAAATTTCTCACCTACCCACGGCGGGACTCGAACCCGCAATCCCCGGTTTAGGAGACCGATGCCTTATCCATTAGGCCACGCGGGCTTGACAACTTTTCCCAAAAGTAAGTAAAACTTAGTACACTTTTTAAATATGTTAACTTTATATTTTAGATTCGCTTTTCCTGTCTCTAGAGAGGATTTGCACTTCTCAAGGAACTATTAACTACTATTGACTTAAAATAGTAAAAAAATTCAATAAATTGTTAGACAACTTCTTTTTGAGGTTTGGACTGTACAAGGTGACAATATAAGAAAAACATCAGCTAACAACATATTCTTTCTGACTCAGAATATCAAAAAAATTGCTCAACTACGCACGGCGATACTCGAACCCGCAATCCCCGGTTTAGGAGGCCGATGCCTTATCCATAAGGCCACGCGGGCTTGCCGTCTAAGAGCAAAAGTAAATAAAACTAAATTTTGTTAAATAACTTATTAACTTTTTGAATAAGTTATCATAATATTTTATATTCGCTTTTTCTGTCTTTAGAAAGGATTTGCACTTCTCAAGGAATTATTAATTACTATTGACTTAAAATACTAGAAAAAATTCAATAAATTGTTCTACAACTACTTCTTGAGGTTCGGACTGTACAATGCGACAATATAAGAAAAACAACAAACAACAACATATTCTTTCTGTCTCAGAATATCAAAGAAAATTTCTCACCTACCCACAGCGGGACTCGAACCCGCAATCCCCGGTTTAGGAGACCGATGCCTTATCCATTAGGCCACGCGGGCTTGACAACTTTGCCCAAAAGTAAGTAAAACTTAGTACACTTTTTAAATATGTTAACTTTATATTTTAGATTCGCTTTTCCTGTCTCTAGAGAGGATTTGCACTTCTCAAGGAACTATTAACTACTATTGACTTAAAATAGTAAAAAAATTCAATAAATTGTTAGACAACTTCTTCTTGAAGTTCGTACTGTGCAAGGCGACAATATAAGAAAAACATCAGGTAACAACATATTCTTTCTGTCTCAGAATATCAAAAAAATTTCTCACCTACCCACGGCGGGACTCGAACCCGCAATCCCCGGTTTAGGAGACCGATGCCTTATCCATTAGGCCACGCGGGCTTGACAACTTTGCCCAGAAGTAAGTAAAACTTAGTACATTTTTTAAATATGTTAACTTTATATTTTAGATTCGCTTTTCCTGTCTCTAGAGAGGATTTGCACTTCTCAAGGAACTATTAACTACTATTGACTTAAAATAGTAAAAAAATTCAATAAATTGTTAGACAACTTCTTCTTGAAGTTCGTACTGTACAAGGCGACAGTATAAGAAAAACATCAAATAACAGCATATTCTTTCTGTCTCAGAATATCAAAAAAATTTCTCACCTACCCACGGCAGGACTCGAACCCGCAATCCCCGGTTTAGGAGACCGATGCCTTATCCATTATGCCACGCGGGCTTGACAACTTTGCTCAAAAGTAAGTAAAACTTAGTACACCTTTTAAATATGTTAACTTTAAATTTTATATTCGCCTTTCCTGTCTCTAGAGAGGATTTGCACTTCTCCAGGAATTATTACTACTATTGACTTAAAATAGTATAAAAAATACATTAAATTGTTAGACAACTTCTTTTTGAGGTTCGGACTGTACAAGCCGACAATATAAGAAAAACATCAGGTAACAACATATTCTTTCTGACTCAGAATATCAAAAAAATTGCTCAACTAGTCACGGCGGGACTCGAATCCGCAATCCCCGGTTTAGGAGACCGATGCCTTATCCATTAGGCCACGCGGGCTTGACAACTTTGCTCAAAAGTAAGTAAAACTTAGTACACTTTTTAAATATGTTAACTTTAAATTTTATATTCGCCTTTCCTGTCTCTAGAGAGGATTTGCACTTCTCCAGGAATTATTACTACTATTGACTTAAAATAGTATAGAAAATACATTAAATTGTTAGACAACTTCTTTTTGAGGTTCGGACTGTACAAGGCGACAATATAAGAAAAACATCAGGTAACAACATATTCTTTCTGACTCAGAATATCAAAATCATTGCTCAACTAGTCACGGCGGGACTCGAACCCGCAATCCCCGGTTTAGGAGACCGATGCCTTTATCCATTAGGCCACGCGGGCTTGACAACTTTGCTCAAAAGTAAGTAAAACTTAGTACAATTTTGAAATATGTTAACTTTAAATTTTATATTCGCCTTTCCTGTCTCTAGAGAGGATTTACACTTCTCCAGGAATTATTACTACTATTGACTTAAAATAGTATAAAAAATACATTAAATTGTTAGACAACTTCTTTTTGAGGTTTGGACTGTACAAAGCGACAATATAAGAAAAACATCAGCTAACAACATATTCTTTCTGACTCAGAATATCAAAAAAATTGCTCAACTAGTCACGGCGATACTCGAACCAGCAATCCCCGGTTTAGGAGGCCGATGCCTTAGCCATAAGGCCACGCTGTCTTGCCGTCTAAGAGCAAAAGTAAATAAAACTAAATTTTGTTAAATAACTTATTAACTTTTTGAATAAGTTATCATAATATTTTATATTCGCTTTTTCTGTCTTTAAAAAGGATTTGCACTTCTCAAGGAATTATTAATTACTATTGACTTAAAATACTAGAAAAAATTCAATAAATTGTTCTACAACTACTTCTTGAGGTTCGGATTGTACAAGGCGACAATATAAGAAAAACAACAAACAACAACATATTCTTTCTGTCTCAGAATATCAAAGAAAATTTCTCACCTACCCACAGCGGGACTCGAACCCGCAATTCCAGGTTTAGGAGACCGATGACTTATCCATTAGGCCACGCAGGCTTGACAACTTTGCTCAAAAGTAAGAAAAACTTAGTACACTTTTGAAATATGTTAACTTTAAATTTTATATTCGCTTTTCCTGTCTCTAGAGAGGATTTGCACTTATTAAGGAATTATTAACTACTATTGACTTAAAATAGTAGAAAAGGACAATTTATTGTTAGACAACTTCTTTTTGATATTCGGACGGTACAAGGCCCCAATATGTAAGACGAACATCAAGTAACAATATTTTCTTTTTGTCTCTGAATTTCAAAGAATGATAAAAAAATGCTCATCTACCCACTTCGGAACTCGAACCCGCTATCACCTTTTTAGGTGACCAATGCCTTGTCCATTTGGCCACGTGGACTTGATGTTTCAGTACGAACGTAAATAAAACTTAATATAGAGCCCTTTTTGAATGAGTCTTATCTTATAATTTGATATTCGCTTTTCCTGTCTCTAGAGAGGATTTGCACTTCTCAAGTAATTCTTAACTGCTCTTGACTTAAAATAGTAGAAAAAGACATTAAATTCTCAGGCAACTTCTTTTTGAGGTTCGGACTGTACAATGCAACAATATAAGAAAAACATCAAATAACGGCATTTACTTTTTGTCTCAGAATTTCAAAAAATGTTTTAAAAAAATGCTCTTCTACCCAACAAGTTTGCTCAATAGTAAGTAAAACTTAATATAGAGCACTTTTTAAATAAGTTATCTTAATATTTTATATTCGCTTTTCCTGTCTCTAAAGAGGATTTGCACTTCCCAAGGAATTATTAACTACTATTGATTTATAATAGTAGAAAAAGACATTAAATTGTTAGACAACTTCTTTTTGAGATTCGGACTATAGAAGGTTCCAATATAAGAAGAACATCAAATAACAATATTTTCTTTTTGTCTCAGAATTTCAAAGAATATAAAAAAAAAAATGCTTATCTACCCACGGTGGGACTCTATACCACAATCCCTTGTTTAGGAGACCGATGCCTCTTTATCCATTTGGTCACGCAGTTTTTTTTTTACAACGATTAAAAGTAAATGAAACTCAATATTGAGCACTTTTTAAATGAATTTGATCGTAATATTTGATATTCGGTTTTCCTGTTTCTTGAAAGGATTTACACTTTGCAAGGAATTATTAACTACTTTTAAGTTAAAGTAGTAGAAAATAGCCTAAAATAGTTAGGTGACTTGTTTTTGAGATTTGGGCTTCAAGTAGATTATATAAGCAAGGCCCAGATATAAGACAAGTTAAATACTTTCAAAAATTCACATTATTTTCTTTTTTTCTCAGGGCTGCGAAGAATAATGAAAAAAAGGCATAATATTGTAAGACAACTTCTTTTTGAGGTTCGGACTGCAGTGAAATGTTATTCACATTTCCCCTATTTAAGAGACACACGAATTAACAGTATTTTGTTGCTGTCTCAGAAAGGCAGAGCTATATAAAAAATTGCTCTCTTTCCCTCGGCGGGACTCGATCTCGAAATTTACTTCTTTGCTAATTTCGAATTGAAAACTAATATTTTCCGTCGGCTACGATGAAATGTGTTTTCAGCGTCAGTTCAGTACTGTGAATTGTCATTGATGAAATTAAAAAACTTTTCTAAATAAAACAGAAAACTACCTGAGTAGCATTTGTTCCATTATAAAAAATGTTTTACTAAAAAGTTTTGATATTCATTATTTGAAGAGTTTAATTAATACTGGAGCTAAATAAAATATGCTTAATAATTAGTATTTATTAAATTATGAAATCTGACTCAAAAACATAACTTTTAAAAAACTCTTTGAATGGTAGTTTAAATGAGTGAATATTTAATTATCTTCTTATTGTATGACAACACTAATGCTAATTATATGAAAGCAAAAACTTATGAAACTCAACGTTCCCTTTCATTATACTTTATTTTAATTATTGCAGTATACAGTATACAATGTACAATACAATATTATTATGTATAATTGTTGAACTTCATTTTATTTTGGAATCTTGATATATTTTTAAGAATATTGGGTCATTTCTTGGTTATGAATCACGTTGGTCTACTTAAAAACGTAATATTTATAATTTCTTGAATAAATTTGGGTATTTTTTTAAAGTGTTAAACTAGTCTTCGTAAATGAAATTCTTACGATATGGTAAGTAAGAATTTTCAATCAAGTATTATATTGAATTAGACATTAATTTTTAAAATAGTTCACTAATTTATCAATGATTAGTAAATATAAAAATTTTTAATCAGTAATTTACTAAATCATAGCAATGTATTGACAACATATTATTGTCAAAAACACCAATATAGACAAAAAATAAATAAATATAAATCTTAAAATATTTTGAAGTGAATGAAAAAAAGAATTTGTATATATATATATAAAGAGAGAGAGAGTGAGTTTACTGTAATCAATACCTTAAATATATATTTTTAGATCCCTTGTCAAAAATGAAATCAAAATTATATAACTATTTACATAAGTTAAAAAAAAGTTTACATAAATTAAGCACTAGAAAACATCAAAATAAATTTGATTTGACGGATGAAATTTTAAGGTCTTAATAATCTCCTTTAATATTTTTCTATTGTCTCTGACAATAAAACATGTTTTATGTGTTAACTCACTTTATTTAATATTGATTCATAAGATTTCAATAGCGTTTCTGCTTTTTCCTCACTTATGCATCCATCCGTGAGTACAAATAATAATAATAATAAAGATTAAATAATAATATATAATAATAAATAAAGAATAATAAATAAATAATAATAAATAAATAATAATAACTAATAAATAAATAATAATAATTAATAATAATTAACACTAGAAGACGGAAAATTAGTATATACCTATATTGCCCAAAAGCAGTCGAAATGACTGGATTATGAATGCGTCAATAAATTTGTTTAAAATTAATTTTTAACATTTTTTATGTTGTTTATAGTTATATAACAAGTTATTAATAAATATTAACAATAAAAAAAATTATATGTTGTACAAAAAGTCACAAAATTCTAAGAAATTGTGTCATTATATACATCATTGTTTTTCTAATTGAAATTAAAAGCAGTCAAAATGACTTCCTTAGGCAATCTAGTGTTAATAAATTATGATTAATGTAATTTTGACTTAATTTTGGAGAAATATTCTAAAGAAATATTCTAATTTCCTAAATTTGTACTACAGTTAAATTCAAAGCTTATAGGATTTGATCCTTTTCCAATGCTTCATTCAGCATTCTTACACCTGTCGAAAAACACTGCATTTCAGTTTTTCTTCCAACTCCTCCCTCTCTCTTTTCTTTCATTCCAGGAAGAAAAAAAATTATCGTTAAACAGTGCTTGAAATTTTTAGTGATAAACAGGTTTTAGCCATTGTGTACGATTATGTTTTGATGTATTTTGAGAAGATCTACTCACACATCACACATTGTAGTTCAGATTGCACCAGTTCATAAGTTCTAGCAAATCTCAATTATTTGCAATACTACACGAGCTCCACCTACGGTTCTACATGCTTGTCGATTGAAGTACATTTCCTTCCTAGAATTTCAAGAACTTAAAAATGGGGAATCGTTTGTCGAATGAAACGTAAGTTTATGAAATTAGCACTATTCCGTATGCAAAGTGAAACAAAATCAATAAGATCATGCTAATTTAATCCTTCATCTTTCCTTTTTCTCTTTCTATATTTTCTTTTTACCTATAAAAAAAAAATTTTTTTTTTTCGCAGTGTTTTATTATAATTTAGTTAGGACTGTGACCTGCATTCTATTTTGCGTTTCCCTACTGAAAAATCATACTTTCACTTCAAAATACTTATAGATTTGAAGCTAGATCTCTTTTTTGCCCATTTCTTCCGTAAATTATTATTATTTGTTTTTAAAATATCATTAAACGCAAATTCTGCTGTTTTTATTAAACACTGAAAAGTACAATCACAATAGTGTTGAGGATAAATTTTTCGCAAATCACGGGACAATTTGCTCTAAAGACACATTCTGCATAATAAAATATAAAAAAATATTGCTAATTAATTCTAAAATTACTAATTAAAAACTATTCTAAACAATTAGCATTAAGTTTGGACATTTTATTTATTTTATTTTATATCAAATAGAAATTACAAATAGCTCTTCTAATATTTAGTTTAATTGTGTTGTGTTCAATTAATTAATTGTGTTTATGCAACACTTTTTAGAGATAGAATTGCTTAGCTTGAAACATATAATTTGAAACGCTTATTTCAGCTTGATGTGGCATCTTTTTTCTTTCTTATACATTATCTGATGTAAAAAATACTTCTTACCATTTATTGATATATTTTATTTAAGAAATGTGAAAAGTCAAGCTTTTAAAATAATGTTTTTTTTTTTTGTTTTTTTTTTGTATATGCACTTGATATTTTTTTAAAATTGAAATTAAATGAGCATTAAAAAATATAATTTTTTTCTATAATCCAATACTTTTATATTTCTGAATAATAAAAGAAACTTCGCTCATTTGAGTTTTACAACTTATCTAAAAAAAAATGAAGATTTGCCAAAAAATAACTAATCATGATATTTGTGGAGATAAAAAAAAAGGCTATTTTTTTCAAATTTACTGTATATTACATCATTTTGTTTCAGTTCTAATAATGCCAAACGTAATAAATGTCAAACAATATTTTCTGCGATTATCAATAATTTTAATATCATTGATTTTCGTCAATATTATTAAAAATGACCTTGTCAACGGATTACTTTATATACATGCTGTATAAAAAATAGGTCTTGAATCTTCTGAACTCTAAAACTGATGTTCCCTATGCAATCACATGTAAAAATATATTTCAATATTTTTTTAATTATAAAAAGCAGTCTAAGAGTTGTTAAAAAATAATCTATTTGATTGTCGGAACTATGTTTGCATTAAAATACAAAATTCAAAAAAAAAAAAAAAATTATAAAAAAGATAGATTTTTTTTTATTTATTCATATTCATTTTCAATAATTGATTTTTTCAATTAAATAAATTTCAATGATGAATTCTTGTTTCTCTAAAACCTAAATAACTTCAGGTAAAGGCAAGTTTGAAAAATTATTGTTCAGAAGAATTTACCTTTAACATATAAAAGACACCAGTATTTCTGTATTTCATAACCTTAAGTTATTGAAATGCTAAATATGATATTTTTTGCTTACTTTGTCCTAGATTGTTACAAAATTATGAAAAATAAGTCTAAGGAAAATTCTGTATCAAAGGATAAAATAATGTCAAAAAATAACCGAGGGAATATAAATCTACACCCTCCAGTGTGTATTTTGTTTTTACTTTATTATTTTATAGTATATTCAGTATTTTATAATATATTCAGGTCAATATTTACGAAATACCTTAACTATATATTTATATATCAATGAGATAAAGAGGAAAATTGTAGTGTTTTCGAAATAGAGGTGCGGGGGAAAAGGTATTCAAAGAGAAATGCAGAGAAAGAGTAGTTATCTCAAATTAAACTAATGTGTAAAATAAGTGTAGTAACAGTATGGATATAAGAATAGTGTTTACACCTTATTATTTGTTTTTAAGCATCGAACTTTATTGTTTTAGAAATGAGAATAACTGATAACAACGATTCTAGGAAAAAAAGGTACCGGAAAAAAAGGTCCAGGTAAAAAAGGTACCTGTGTAGGGAAAATTCTGTAGGGGAAAATATTTGTAATGAGAAGATTAGATTGAAGCGCTTTTTGCTGTTCCGTGCATGTTTTTTTTTTTTTTTTTTTTTTTTCGTGTCGCGCGTTTTTGAAGTGCTTTTTATCCAACTTTGGTTTCTTATTTATGCATTTATTCTTATGCATTAAAGGTTTATATTAAATCTTCCCCTTAGAAAAATAAAAGCAATAAAGAAATTAAATACACCCAGCTCATAAGAAAAGAAATACCGCGACTCTAATTAAAAAGGACCAATAGTTTCACCTCCAATCACGAATAAACATCCAACACATAAATCATCCCAACTTCCCCGATTGGCTACTTTAAGCCTCACATTAGCAATTTCTTCACAAAATATAATTTAAAATAGAAAATAACACATTTCTCACTTAAAAAAATTACAAAAAAAAAGTAAAACATTATTGAAAAATTTAAATAGTATCTTCCCGCTTTAAAAAATAATCAAAGAAGAATAAATAAATGAAATGAAATTTTAAAAAAAAGCGTAATACAACCAGCCCATAAGTCCACCCCTCCTTACCCTTC
Organism: Parasteatoda lunata; assembly: GCA_949128135.1. Classification (NCBI taxonomy): domain Eukaryota; kingdom Metazoa; phylum Arthropoda; class Arachnida; order Araneae; family Theridiidae; genus Parasteatoda; species Parasteatoda lunata. The sequence goes on along the minus strand of OX421971.1, from coordinate 86,663,434 downwards.
TCCTTACCTCAATGATCTAATCTGAATTATTACAGATAAAAACAATATTGATTGAAACAGCGAGAAGCATTCATGCTGCCCAGAAAGCGAGAGGGGAAATATCCCTACAGATTTTCCCTATGGAGGTACCTTTTTTACCGGGACCTTTTTTTCCAGGGACCCTTTTTTCCGTACCTTTTTTTCCAGGGACCTTTTTTTCCGTACCTTTTTTTCCGTCTATTGATAACAACATGTTATTTGTAATTATAGTTTTTTTTTTCCTAATATAAATATTTATCTGATTTTTCATTCTAGCAATTCATTAGTTGAAACTGATTCGAAACATATGGATGAAGTCCCTGGCTTGAAAAATAAGACGTCCGACGACGCAGAGAAAACAACAATGCCGAACCACGGTGATCGGTATACGATTAGACGTTTTGTCGAATATAAAAACGAAAATGGCGAAAAAGTACTGGATGAACTGGAAAATAGCCGAGGACATTTCACAAAGAAAGTAACAATATAGTTCTCTTTTCTTTACAAAAAAAAAAAAAAAATTTATGAAATAATATTTATTATTATAATGTCATGCAAGAATATTTTTTTAGTTTGTAAATTGTAGCGAAATAAACAATATATTGGATTGGAAAAATTATCAGTTTTACTTAGAAAAAAAGTTTTAATTTTAGAATTACAGAATTGGTGACACAATACGAAGTGATAAAGGAAAAGTAATTGTATAAAGAAAGCCTTATATTATATAACAGTTTAAAGTTCAAATTGGATACGGGTTTTATCTTTGTTTTGAATCTTATATAATTTTCAATATAGAATTGCATCTGACTACATCAAATCTCCCACATTCGCATTTTTATATTTTATATATCTCTTTTTTGTTATTTTTGATATAGAGTCAAGCATACGCTTTTGAAATGAAGATCTCGAGAAAGTTGAATTAATCTTTTCATAACATTGGATAAATAGTCATTACTTAAAATGAAAAATGTTTCTCGAAAAAAGCACTTGAATGCATGAAAGATATTAATATACACTACTCAATCCTTAAATCCGATGCCTGTAACAGATAATACGTAAAGCTACTTTTAAAAGGTCAAAATAAAATGGAATACTTTCTTTTAAAATCCATCTTGTTCTTTCTTTTTATTCTTGTGAGCTTTCTTTTAAGCGTAATAATAATTTCAAAAATTTCCAACTATTTTTCCTATTTTATAAATTTAACAAATTGGCGTACATTCACAACTAACGAGGCATCTGGAATTTAAGAAAATATTAATTTAATCAAACTAAAATTTCCCGCTTTAGTTATATATCAACTTATAAATGAAATTTTGAATACATTGGTAACCCAATAATTTTCTTATAAAAATTTTGAGAGTCACTGTGTTTATATAAATAAATAAAATAAAATATTTATATTGTACATTTATGTCACTACCTATTTTTGAATTATTTGCATTGCTGCCAATTTTACTTTATTTTTCAGTAGACTAACGGTCTTTGCTAGTTTTTCCTCTTCTAACTTTAGAAATAATTTAAAGTAAGAGAAATTCTGAAAAAAATTGCAATTAAAATAGAATTTTTGCACAATTTATTGCTTGATTAAGCGTTGAAAGAAGTATTACAGTTAAATAAGAAAACAAATCTTATCTAAAATAATATATTGTAAGATTTTTTTATGTTCTAAAATTTTTAATTCTTTTATTTATAATTTTTTTAAAATTAATTTAAAAAATTCTAAAATCGTCTATGAAGAGACGTTTTTTGACTCTTGCAGAGATATTTAATTAAAAGATAATGCATATAACCAAGGAAATATTTAAAAATATCTAGAACTTCAGAACAAGCTTATTTGAGGGCTTTTCTTTAATATTCACAAATTTTATATAATTTTATAAAAATTATATAAATTTATATGAAATTTTATAAAAAGTTTTATAAAATTTTTTTAGGCAACTTGTTGGAATGTTTTTTCGGAAAAAAATTATGATAAAATAGAGATTGTAATTTTTGGCCTGTTAAAAAATTACGGCCATGAACAAATATCCGATATTAATAAGTCTCTGAAAGTAACATAATACGTACTAAGTTTAGTATTAAGAGCAAAAAAGAATTTGTTCAATATATGGGGGCGACAGGAATACAAAAGCGCAAGTTGGATTAGTTCATGAAAAGGTTTTTTTCACTATAGAGATAATTTCATTCATAGATTGTGAATTTGAAGAATTCCAACTTCCAAAAAAAAAAAAAAATAAATAAATAAATATTGATAATAATAAAAATTAATTCAGATGCAGTGTAAAATTTTTATTAGAAAATAAAACTCAAAAAATAAAATTTTGATGGTTTGATCAAAATAAGAAAAAAAGTATGTAGGTTTTTTTTTTTTTCCAACTTGACGATTTTTTTTAACTTTGTTTTATCACAAGCTACGCCCGGTGGCTGAGCGGTAGAGCTTCGCGCTGTCGTGCCACAGGTCCCTGGTTCGATCCTCGGGCCGGCAAGGTCGACTCAGACTTTCATCCCTTCAGTGGGTCGATAAATGAGTACCAAGCATGCGTGGGAACTAAACACTGGGGGTTCCGCGTTCGGCTGACCACCTGGTCGGAACATCTGCTACTGCACCCCAGAGCCCAAGGTCAAGAAAACTGAAATGGGCACAGTAGGCCTTTGCCCTCTATGGGCTGTCGCGCCGCTGAGTTTAGTTTAGTTTTCTCACAAGCTATTCAGCATATTCCACTAAAGTTTTGATTTTTGTCTTTACATATTTTAAAATGATGTAAAAAATTTTATATCTTGCAATTCAAATTTTTTCCCACTATTATTAAATAAAAGAAAAATAATAAATATTTACTTAAAGTTAAATTATGCTTGAAATTATATTTGGATAAATAAATTTCATAATTTTGTGAAACTTTCTTACTATTTTCTTAAAATAGTTTGAGAGGTAGGGCGAAATACGCAAAAAATAAGGGGTCCAAACTTTTGATCGTTCTCCTGATCAAACTATGGGGATTATATTTCCTAGATTGCTGTTAACCCTATACATTGGGGGTCAGAATTCCGAATCGGCTGGAATAGAAAGGAATAATTATTATTTTTATCTTATTTTATATCCGTCGTTGAACAGCCGACCCAGTTTTTAGGTTTACGACTACTAATGTTCAACCCCGTAACCTTGTAATTATGGGCCAACTCAGAAGACAAACAAACATGGAGGACTTTGTGACTCAACAGATTTAACGTGCATCAGTCACCATATACTTCACGGAGAGTCTTCGGCTACCAAGGATCGAACGCACGACCTGTTGGACATGGGCTCAATGCCCTATCAACCAGGCTATCACGGCCAGGTATATTTATTTAAGGAAAGTACGTTTTTGGTTCTGATTTCGTAACTTAAAATATTATTGCATTAATTAATTAGCATATTTGAGGTCTCCCAGTCGAGCCATTGAGATTGAGTCCTAGAATGTAAAGATTCGATCATTAAATAAAAAATAATAATCAGGATGATTCTTTTTTTTTTTTTCTTTCTCTTTTTTTCTTCTTATTTTTTTTTTTTTTTTTTTTTTGGCGCATTGTTCATTAAAATATTTCAAACAAAGCAAACAACTGAAAGCTTAAAACACATTTTTGGATAAACAAAGTTTATAAAATGGGTTCAAATACTCAAATCAACCCGGAAATATACCAGAAATTCATTAGTTAGTTCGACTGGTTAGCTGACTTAATTACGCTAACTATTTTAGTCGGATTACGACTGTCCTCCACTCTGTAGTAAGAGTCGTACGTCTAAACTATTGAAGAAGAAAAAACAAATTAATTAATTTAAAATCTAAAGGAGAAAAAAAAAACAGATAAAAAGTAAGTTTTTCTGCAATATTACAGAACTTCAAAATTAATATTTACTCATATCTTAAACAAGCCTGTGAGCAATTTTTGGGCTGTGTGTTATTTTTAATTGCAATTTTTCCAATAAAAATCAATTTCTGTTTGTGGAATTAAAATTGCAACTTTTGTGACTGAATGTCCGATCATTGAATTAAAAAAATTTCAAAGATTTTAATTATTTTCAAAGATGTCTTTTAACAGTTTTTTTTATTTACAGGTTAACACTTACAGAGAAAACCTCTTTGAAAACTGATGAGGAATTGAGTAGAATTTTTAATGATCTTCTTGAAACAACTTGCTCTAGAGAAATGTTTGAAGATGAATACAGTAAAATTATGAGTACCTCCAATCTTTAAAAAGAAGTGATAATGAGCAAACTGTGTTCAGAGTTTAGCATTTTAAATAATGAACTTGAGAAAACGGTAACATTAAATGTTAGAAACTGCCGTGTATGGTTGTATGTGTCGTGTATGATTTTAATACAAATGTAATATACGCTTCATTAAAAGTTTAAATTTAATTTTTATTAATATTCTTGAAATTATCTGTTGGCACCTATTTTGTTAGTTTACCTACGAGATAGTCGCATTAAAAATAAAACATATTTTTTCCTTTATTAAAATGTATAGAAAAAAACAGCAAGCTTCTCTAGAATGAAACAATTATATATATATATATATATATATATATATATATATATATATATATATATATATATATATATATATATATATATATATATATATATATATATATATATATATATAAAAGTTCAAAATGAAGATAAAACAAAGGTAAATTACGAACAAAAATTGGAAGAGGGACAAAGAAAAATAATAATAACAAACAACTGGGGAAAGAAAAAGAATTAATTTTTTTAAAAAAAAGGATAAAGTTTTTTTAAAAATCCGGAAAATAAAAGATATAATATTTTCATCAGCCCACACGATTATATCTGTAAAAAAGAGTGCTTTCTAATATTGTATCAATACAATAGTGTGAGGAGCACTCAAAATTTTTTTTACAAAAATTACGACAAATAGAATTAGACACAATAGGTAATAATAACACGTAAAAACAGAAAATAAAAATATAAAGAAAGAGCAGAATAAAACAAAATCTATAAAGCGAGTAGCGAAATAAAATGCACTTACATGAACGGGAAATTTTTCAAGAATGATTTAAAATATTTTTGTAACAAGATTGCAAAATATGAAAATAAAAGCGCAAATTGAGCGTTACTAGAGGACGCTCTAGTTACGCTCAATTTGCGCTTTTGTTTATTTTGTCTCTGATTTATTTATTTTGCTGTATATATATATATATATATATATATATATATATATATATATATATTACGGCCAAAGTCCGAAATAATTAAAACGATCAGTCAATATTTTACTTTGGCGGCCTTCTATAATTATATAAATAATTCTTATAAATCTTCTAATTTAAAAATATAAAAAATAGAAGTTTTTAAATTGTCTATTAAATAATCATTACTTTAATAATCATTATTAAATTGTCTATTTAATTGTCTAGTCATACATACACCAAAGGTCTAGTCATACTAGGTCTAGATAAGTGCCACTGTCCGGTATACTCTACACTAATGTTTTTTTAAGGTTCAGTGCCACTGCCCGGTATATCCTATACTGATGATTTTTTAAGGTCAAGTTCCTCTGCCCAGTATACAATGATTTTTTCTTCCAACTTTGGCTGATCTTCCCATGCCAATTCGCGATTTAGGCGGTAAATTCCCGAAATCAAGAAAAATTTCGGACTTTGGCCAGCTAATTTACAGCGTTCTTGGCCGTTCTAGCCGACTTCAGACTTTGGCCGTAACATATATATATATATATATTTCTCCCAATGAGTTGCACAATCTGTCTTCCCGATGAGCAGACCTAGTGCGTTCTCCAGAAGTGGTATCCACTCTTTCAGGACCACCACAATGGGTGAGATACCGTTGGCCATGTTAATTTGGACGTCTAGTTTCTGCCATACTAGATGGCAGCACCGAGACTCTATTTGGATGCTAAAGTGCACTAGGAATTTTAATTTTGCCGGAAATGCCAGGAGCCAATAAGGCACTCCAGGATCTTTTACATGCCGCATAATCATACGACATGGTCGCTGAGGATTTTCTGCATCCCGAAAATCCGGTGTCTGGGCCGGGGATCGAACGCGCAGACTTCGGCTTAGAAGGCCGACGACAAACCAACTGCGCCATATATATATATATGCATGCGTCGCTCACGTCATACAACCACAAAACCCGTTTATAGGGCTGGTACATTCACATAGAAGAAAGAACATAGAGAGGGATAGAAACATCCATGCCCTGAGTGGGATTCGAAGTCGTTGAACAGCAGACCCAATTTTTGGGTTTACGACTACTAATGTTCACCTCCGTAGCCGTGTAATTTTGAACTCAATCCAGAAGACAAGGAAACTCCTGGATCATGTATTGGGAGAAATTTGCCTTCGTCGAGGACTTTCTGATGGAACTAACCCGCATTTGCGTTACATGGGGAGGAAGACAACTGGAACCTTCCACGGTTAGCCTGATGGCAAGGGTACTCTAACCCATAATCCGTCTACCACTGAGGATATTTCACAAAGGCACTGTGGTCGTTGCAAGCGGGATGCTGAATTCGTATCGACCAGCCATCGCCGGGATCGAACCTGGTTCACCTCATTGGAAGGCGAACGCTCTATCCCCTGAGTCATCGCGGCTCAAACGCAATGTTTATAAGCCATATTAAATGAAGTAATGGATACGTTTTATATGACTGCAAGAGCATATTTCGGTGCTTAGAATACATAGTTTGAGCACGCCTAATGTAATTTTTTTTTTTTTTAATTTTTTTATTAGGTTTTTTGTTTTTATCATAATTAGAAGTTTCGGTTGACCGTTCTTCAGAAAGTGTGACATTAAAGTCGAATGCTTTAAGTCCTTATATGCATTGTTTTCTAATCTTTTTTTCTGTTGTAGAATACAAAACACTAAAAAAAAAAAACTCTCATACGTTTCTATGAATTATTTAAAAAATGTTTTAAAAAAATGTGGTTTCTAATTTTTTATATCACGAAAAATATTATACTTTAATATTGGATTTTTTTTTTTTATTGTTTTTGAATAAAAATGCTGATACCTTAATTTGTAGTTAGCATTTATTAATATTAGTGTTTGAAAAATACATATTAAAGTTCTAGCATTAAACTTTCGTTTTCTCATTTTTATAAAAAAAAATTTCTTTAAAGAAAATTAAATTTCTTTTTTATTTTAAATTTATTGAAAACATATTTAGGTAAAATAACTAAAATGTATATATAAGTGCTAAATTCCATGTAATTATGTTTAATAAGCTTTGAGATATATCGTTTTCAGTTTTTTATTTTTTCAAAAAAAAAAAAAAAAAAAAAAAAAAAAAAACACTTTGACACGAGCTTTTGATATTGCAGTTTTATACAAAGATGTAAGGAATTTTTTTAAACTAAATCTCATCTTGCATTTTAATTAACATAGAAGCATGATTTTTTTCACCATTTAAAAAATATATTTCTAAATATTAAGAAAAGGGCTCAGGATTCTCGATCGTTATGTTACTGTGATTATAAATTCTTCATGCACTTCTCTTTACTGTACTCGTGTGGCATATTATTATAGTCATAGGTAGTAGGGGGTCCTTACTTAAGTGACATATGTTTCATTCATTCATGTTCATATGTGCTTGCTTCATTTTATGAATTCATTTCATGTGTCTGTATCAATTGTATAACTTTGAAAGAGTGCCACCTTGGTGTGATATTTCACACCATAATTCTTGAAAGAAATGCTCTTTGTAGTGTCAGAGAATCATGTATTTGTTCTGTAGGGGGTATATAGATAAGGAGTTAATAAATGTTATCAACTCAAAGGGGTGGTAGGTCTTGCACCTGTACACCTCTATTATTATCATTGTTTGCTTCACTCAGTTTTAAGAGTGAAAGAACCATTTCTTTTTCATGCGACAGGTGGATTTAGAAATAATAATATTTTTGTGAAAAAATTCATTTATTCATTTTCAAACTTCTTTGTGATGCCTTCTCATGTGTTAGGAACGCGTCCTTTAAACAAGTTTACTGAAAAATTAGTTAAAATTAACTACTATTTTTTAGAGAGTTACGTAACGTATTATTCCGAGTTACAGAAAGGATTTCAAATTCATTTTTTTTTAAATTGAATTATTAATATTTACTTAGAATTGCACGGAAATTATTTTTTTTTAAATACAAGCATGTAATATTGTAAATTGTATCTTTTGTTTGCGCGAGTCATTTCATAGTGTATGAGCAGTTAGGATAACAAAGTAATTTTCAAAAATTTTTTCCCTGTCAAAAATTTTCGAAATATCATGTAATTAATATTTCTAACACACCTGATTGAAACTATCGTTTCAAATAGCGCTGAAGCAAGGGAAAGAACATAGCTTTTCAAGCTATTTCTCGTTATTAAGCTTTTGACAATTATCTAAACAAATGCTCTAAGGCAATAAATATTTACTCACCAAAGACGCATTTAAAAAAATAAATAAATAAAGGTCAAAAAAAGATTTGGTACAACATAAGGCCCAGAATCAAACTAAGTTTCATGATTTTGATGAAATTTTATATAATTCGTTATGCTTTCTTTTTGATATAATTGAGCTTAGTAGGAGAAAATGCTTAAGTGATCTTTATATGTTCAGAAATTTGTAAGGTCAATGTCACAAAATATCGCTTTATTTTACCACTTAACGATTGCACCTTTTTGATATTGAACATAAGATACACTATAGTTTTTTTCTAACCCAGTATTATAGATTATACAAATAAATTTGCAACAATAAGAGATATCTGGAAAGTTTAATAGAAAACATACATACATACATATATATATATATATATTGGTGCTTAATAATTATTAACATACAGTAACATTAATATATATCTTTTGAGAAAAATAATGTTATATTTGTGAAAAATTGTCCAAATTGAAAATAATCAAAAATTAAATATTCTGGAATGTGTAAGTTATGTGGAATTAAAAACTTAATTTGTATCTTAAGATAAAGGGGTCATCTCACTATCCTACAAAACATATATGTTTTAAAATAGATGGTCTTTTATTTAAAATCATTTTCACTGTTGGAAGAAAAGAAAAAAATTTTAACCGTTTAAAAAAACAAAAAAAAAAATAAAGAACCATCCACTTGCTTTATGAAGTATTTGTTAGGCGGTTCTAAATAATATTATTAAATAAAATAAAAAAGTTTAAGCGACATCATATCTACTCAAAAATCGAAAACGAAAAAAAAAGAAAAGAAAAAACAATACATTTTTGTGCAAATTTATTAGCACCGATCGTAATTTATTAGCACTATATATAACCGATGTCTATATGCTAGTTATTGTTTGGAAATTTAAATGTTCAAGATGGTTTAGAGGAATGTAATTTGAGTAAAAAGGAGGAAATAAAATTACATAAATAAAAGTAAAAATCTATGGTATAAAAGTGTGTCGATCAAAAGCATTTCTGGAAAATATAAACTTCTTGCCCCGGGTGAGGATCGAACTCACGACCTCCAGATCACTCAAGAGTGAGAGATTATGAGACTGACGCGCTGCCTACTGCGCTACCGAGGCTCAGCAAATACCTTCAGAATAAGCTTGTATAATTATACTTTAAATTTATCAACGATAATGCAAGTAAATTCTGAAATAATTTTTTTTGAAATTTACTACGGAAGTTAAAGGTATGCTAGTAAGGAAATTATACAGTAATAAACATCTCTATAGTTCTTAAAATTTTGTATTCGATAACAGTTGATAAAAATTATATAAAAAATAATTAGGGCTAACATAAAACTAAGGAAAATTATATCCTTCCTAATGTTAACCCTTAAAAAGTAAGATTATAATACTAATTTATGAATATTGCAATAAATAACTGGATTTAAAAATTTATGTATTATTTAAAAAAAAAAAAAAAAAAAAATTAGAATCCTGCAGGCAAAATAACTGTTTCTTACATAATCCAATCTTTAAAAATATGGAATCATTCGAAACTCAATTTAAGAAATATATTATCAAACCGGTATATAAAATAACCGATTTAGATCCTTTATTTAATGACCAATATTTAATATAAATAAGTATACTTTATAATAATTTATTTTAAAAATCTCCGTTATATCAAAAGTTATATGAGTTTTGTTCCAATCCATATAATGAGATAAAAATGAGGAAATTCTCGCATTTACATATTATCAGCAAAGTTTAAAATTTCCCATTCTATTTAAGAATTTATAAAAAAAAGGTTGAAAACCGTGCGGCAACGTAGGAAACAAACAAACATATCACAAATTTCAAGCAACATACAGAAAACGTAAAATAACTCATGCTGAAGAATCTATGTAAAAGTTTGATACTTAGTCTTTGTAAGCCAATATATTATTGTAAATAATGTCTAGTTAAAGAAAATAATATTTCATACTTTCTTGCCTACCCTACAAATACCAACCATTCTACAAAATACTCTTCCCGTGTTCTGTTTAAATAGAATGTTGATTTCTCACTTAGACGGAAGCGAATACTGCATCTAATGAATGTACTCGTTTAAATTATACCCGAAGTTATAGCTGAAAAAGTTATTTACCGAAAAGAGGAAAAAAAATGTTAATTTTGCATGAAAAAAATTTAACTCTTTTTTTTTTAAAGGTTAAACGATCGAATATTATCGGCAAAAATTTCAGTTTTACGATTCACTAAGTTATGAATTTTATATGAATTAACAACTTTTTTTCCATTAATAAAAGTAATATATAAATAATTAGAAGAAAAAAAAAAGTTTTTTTTGCCATTTATTTTTATCTGATGAAGTTACTAGTTTAAGTAAATACTTTCTATTTATTTATTTTTAATTTTTTTTTTTTTTTTTTTTTTTTTTTTTTTTTTTTAGGCCACATTTCGGTAATTTGTGTACTACAAAGCTTAATAATTAAAATTATTGTTTAAAATATTTTTGGATTTAATTTATTCAATTTATTGTGAGTGTTGTTTTAAATACGCAGACTCATGAAAGCATTAAGATTTTCTACTTTATTACCATTGTATTAATAATTATTTCATTAAAAAAAGTTAACTATGTCATTGAATATTTATGTGAAATTTAAAATGTTTTAGTACTAAAATGTAGTGTAACTGTTCATTTTTTATAAAATGCTGAAACTTTAAAAACTCATCTTACGCTATGAACCACTTAGAAACATGCATATACATACATGCTGCCTACGCGTTTCTTCATATACATACCTAGCTTTAAATATAATGCAATGATTAATTTAAGTAATAGTTAAAAATAAAACTTAACATATGTTCATTGGTATAAAATAAATAACTATTATATGAAAGTAGTGAAATTAAAATTATCAAAGAAAACGGGAAAAAAAACTTTTTATTCAAATGCAGATTACCACGCATGCGTATTGTTGACAGACTTGAAAGAAGGGGGTAAAAGAGAAGGGTTCGGGTTATCAGTATTCAACCATTCGATGTAGAGAGAGGGGTGTCTGACTGAGCCAGTGGAATAATAAGTTTCATCCATAGAAAATTAATTTCAGCGGTCAATTTTTTTTAAAAATAATTCCTTCTAAGTGAGGTAAGTTTCAAAATTTTTTACTCCATTATTTTATTTATGCTTTTAATTAATATTACAGTTAAAAAATTGTCCTAAAAACAAATTCTTCAAAGCATTGACTTCCTTTGTTTTAGTATGCAATGATTAGCATTATTTTCAAACAAAACTAGATTCTGCGGTTATATTTTTAATGATTTTCTTGTTGTTTGCTTACCGTATAATAACGATATATAAAATGAATTTCCTAATAGTCATGTCTTGTTATTGTATGGTGAAATTAAGTGCTTTCCGAAGCAAAATAATTTATAAAAATTTTAAGCTCGAATAAATCTTTCAATTTTTTAATAAATGATATTTATCAAAAATAGCAGCCATTTTTAAAACTATTAAGCTCTAAATGAACTCTGTTAATTTTTAGCTATTTCTCGATTAGCTTCCAGCATTTCATATTACATATTCACTTAATTTGACATCTTGATAGAATATCAAAATAATTTATTCACATTTAAAAACAAGAGTAATTTTTCATTACTATTTAATGAAAATAACAGCACCGTGATTTAAGAAAGTTTTTTTCAAATAAAATGTTTCTAAATTATACTGCCCCTTTTTCTACACGTTTTATAATAGAAGATGACAGGATTAAATTTAGTGTTGTTATACTTTAAGATTTTCAAACCTTAACTCTATTATTTTTTGCGATATAGTTTCTAAAGTGTTGTTAATGTATATACTCAAACTAATTTACTTGAATTTTGCAACGAGAAGAAAGTTTCATTTTATTTGCACTCTTTAATGTAAGTAACAGCATCGTAATTTAAAATACACTCTTTTTTTTCATTTAGAATTTTTTAGAAAATTTTTAACTATATAAGCATTATGGAAGAACTGATTTTAATATTTTTTTATTATATTGATGAGTATAATTTTTAAATTATAACTAAATTAACTATATTATATTTAAATGATTTGCTAACCATGTCCTGATACAGTGAGTCAGCGTCTTGTATAGTTTAGTTACATTGTGATAGTTATAATATGTATTTTATATAGATATAGTTTACTTACTGTTGTTATTTGTTGTTTTAAAAAATTTGAGTACTTTTACATTACTTTTTAGTAAAAATAGCAGCCACTGGTTTAATTTGTTTTCTTTTGTTTAATACTTTTTCATTGATTAGAAAAATAATAATTACATAATAAAAATACGGAGTGAACTAATTTTATTTATTTTTTTATTTTAATAGAATGATTTAGATACGTTTTAAACACAAACAATTAATTCCCTTACTTTTAAGTATCATAATAATTTACATACAACACAAAACAATAACAAAATGATTTATGGAAGTTTTTAAAGGAGAGAAATTTTTCGTTATTTTTTTTTTATTAAAATAGCATTCTTCCTCACAGGCTTACAATTTGCTTTTAATTTGCTACGAGACTTTAAAAATTACATAAAGGACAAGTTTTAATTGCATTATTTAAATACATTGATTTAAGTTCTTTTAAACACATATAGCTAATTTTGTTATTTTTAAGTAATTAACTTTGTTTCGTTACGGTCAGCTAGTGTCTTTTATAGTTTCTTTACGATAAAGTAACAAAATAATTTCCTAAAACTTTGAAATGAGAGTAAATTTTCATCTTTATTTTTAAAAAAATGTTCACGGTTACATAATTTAAACGCACACATTTAGTGCCTTGTGTTTAGCATTACCATTGACATATTTTTAAATAATTTGATTCTTGTGCGCATAAATGTCAGTGGTCATAATTGTCTAAAAATCAAAGTAAATAATTGTTTTCTTTTTTATATTTATTTTTTAAATAAATACGTTCATTTTAAGATGTTTTTCTTCTTAATTTAAAATATTTTATTTTTGAATTGTATGATTTAATATCATTTAGTTTAATTCAGTCCCTAATGTCAATGAAAATGATATAGAAATTGTTGTCTTCTTATATAATTAAGTTTTCTTACGCCTTTCGTTATATTTAAAAAGTGATAATAATGCATCAAAAATAAAGTTTCCTTCTTTTCGAAACTATGAAAGTCCAAAATTTTATATAATAGGAGACAACTGTGTTTTAGAACCTATTTTTCACTTCAAATCTGGACTAGCTCTAATGACTCTAGAGCAAGAAACAACGAAACAATTAATGGAACCTTATAAGGGTTCAAAATGTTGACCAATCATTTTTCCAAATCTTCAAGAAGAATGATTTTAGTCTAGGTAGTTTCCTGTTTCAAAGTATTTAATAAGAGCTGGAATATATGTTTACTGTTTAATATAAGCAAAATTAGCTTTATAAATAATAGTGAATCTTAATAATAGTGAAATATAATAGTGAATCTTATCTGATTCACTATTATTCCTTTAAAATCTCAAAATTTTTTTCGAATGCAATTTAAAATAACTCCCTTTTTTTTTGCATATTTTATTCAGACGGTTCATATTTTTACATACTTGGGAATTTTATGCACTTTGGTTCCAGCATCAAAAATTGTGGTCACATATTGACTGCAATTTTAATTATTATTTTCGTTTAAGTTATAAAAAATTTTGTAGTTATTTTACACTAACTTTGCAAGAATAAATAGTTTTCCAAAAGTTCGATGAATATATATATATATATAGAATAAATTTTTTTATTTTACTTGTAAATATGTTTTGAACTGCTGTCATTTCTTTAAATAGGTATTGTAAATTAATGTAATAATATAATGGGTATATTGCCTTCATTAAGTGAAGAAAAAAAAACTGCAATAAGGATGCGACGGATATTTGTTTAATTATTTTCTGATTTACTATTTAGTTGATCTTATCTGATTCACTATTAAGTTTCAATTAAAAATTTCAAATTTTCTTTCTTTATTTTTTTTAACAAACTTATCATTATAAAACTAAAATACTACTGATATCAAGAAGCGACTTACTAATATCAACTTTTTTTAAAAATAAAGTAAATTCTAAAAATAAAATCTTGTGCCCCCCTTCCAAAAAAAAATGTTTGTTTTTTTTTTCTTCTCGCTAAGCCTTGGATTACATTTAATTAAAATATCTTATTGTTATTGTTTGGGATGCTATGTTCATAAGCAAAAAAGCAATTTATTGTTGAATTTTTGGTTACAATTTCCTTAAATATGATTTCAAAAATAGTTGACTGAACAGAACTTATTAAGTTATAATATGTTTTTTAGAAATTTAAGTTAAAAATGGAATAGATATGTGGTTTAATGTAACTTTTATTTTTTAATTTCATACATTCATGACCAAAAGAATGACAATTTAAACCAAAAGAGGGAGTGTTTAGTTCCTCTCTCTTTCAAAAAGCTTTGACTTCCCAATTAGTTATTTTCCGGACGGTAGTCATGGAAATAAGTATATTTTTATTTATTTAAAATGAAGTAAGTTTTAATATTTGTCGAGAACGATATTCTCCGCTCCAGTACCTCCGAGAATTACTGATTTGTTATGGGAATTTGGAGGGCTTTGTGGCCCAGATAAGTTTAGCGTGCATCAATCACGGGGAATCTTCGGCCACCGGGGATCACAACCTTTCTAACATGAGCTGAACTCACTACCAACCAGGCTATCCCAACCCGAACAATTTTCGGACTAACTTTCATCCAATACCGGATTTGTCATTTTGTGAGAGAAGCTTATTACAAGATTGCAACAATTGAACTCTATTTAAAAAAGATTTGTTGGTGACCTGGTACTTTAATATTTATTAATTAGTTAATTTTTTTTTAACAGCAGAAAATCTTAATACATATGTGAATTAATCGGGGAGAAATGAAATTATTTCAATAAATGCAATGTGATTTTGAAATTTATTTGTCATTTATTTAATTACATGGCCATTAAAAACATGTAAGTTTTCAGCCTTTTGGTTAGTTCAGTCTAGTAATTATTGGTTTGAAAAAACATTTGACGCATCGATTTATCCTCGAACCTAAGAAGAAAAAAACTGGTTATAACCCAGTTTTTTTTAATTGAAAGGAGTTTTGCTTTCAAATAATAGAGGAAGAAAAGATGTTAAATTGGAGTTTTTTTACTTTTTTGATGCAATTCATTTTTACCTGAAAATCTTATTTATTTTATTAATATTTTTATTTAATTACAAGGCTATTAAAAGCATATGAGTTTTCAGCCTTTGGGTTAGTCAAGTGTAGTAATTATTGGTTAAGAAAGACATTTGATAGATCGATTTATCTTCGCATCTTCTATGTTGAAGGCTTCAATCGAAACAATCTCCGCATTTAAAAAGCCTAAGAAAAAGAAAACTGGTTATAGGGTCTATATGTCAAAAGGGGGTGGTTGAAAGATACAGTCTTGCTACCGTATCAGCACTTATAAAAGTTATGCTTGAGCTTGGTAGTATTTAACATTTTGTTTCTCTAACATTTTATGGCACTTGTAACAATTCAAAAATTTTATATTTATGATAGTCTACAATTGTTTTAGGTTGCACGGGGTCTACTTACTAACTAATCATATGGGTCCGTTCAAGTCTTAAGTTAGCATATTTTTGGCAATACTGCAGTACCCCTCCCCCTAGTCAGCATAAATAATCAAACCACAAATCCCTTCCCTAGGAAAAGTCACCATACCCTTTTCCTTTTTTCGCTTACACTTTGAGTTTTTTTTTATTTGTATTTTTTATTATTATTTTTTTTTTTTTAATGTCGGGCACATGGGACGAAGACCCATTGGCCACAGAAGCTGCCAGAACTGCTTACACTCTTTTCGTTACCAAGTGGGCACCAGTGGCTAAGCCACGGCGGTGGAGCAGCGTCACCCACGTCACACTACCACAAACCCGTTTATAGGGCGGGTCACAATCACGCAATCACACACAAAGGAGAGAGGACATAAAACACAAAGAGAGAGGAAGAAACATCCATGCCCTGAGAAGGATTCGAACCCGCTACCAGCGGCTCCGTAGTCAGACACGCTAACCAATCGCCCACCTGGTCGCTCCACTTTGAGTTTAGTTGTAGTAATTTGGTAATTTTAAACAATTTTAGGTGATTTGCTTGAATTTGCACAATTTTGGTTTAATTTTAGGATTCAATTCAAACAAAGGTTTTAACTTTGCAAAAAACTATTTTGCGTTTTCATTTATTTTATAAAACTTGCAAAGTGAAAAATATTATTAAAGAAGATTTTATTTTTTTCCCTTTTTGCTCAAACTCTTGACTTCTGAAATTCTTTGAAACAATTTTTTCCAACTCATTGTCAAAACTTTTTTTAAAAAAATATTTATTGCAATTTTCTTGTTAATTTTTTTTTTTTCATTTAAAAAATTAAAAATTTGGAATATCAATGTCTACTGTAACTATAAGTGTTGTTACTCATATCCCTCATTCTCTTTACCCATACCCTGTTAGCCGCTAACGTATTATTTGAAAAGACCCTAAATATTTAATGTTTTTAAGGTTGGTGTAATTTAGAGAGTAGATATACGAATTAGGTAGCCGGTTTTCTAAATCCGATTTCAGATTTCAATTAATTTCCAATACTTACTAGACAAATATAATTGCCAAAAAATAATATAAATCGCAGGATAACTTTATTTTATTAAAAGTATTTTAAATGGAATCATGAGTGGTTTGTAAGTCACAAAAATGTAAATGTGATGCGATTAATGCGATGCGACTATGCATGAATGTGATGCGATTTATGCAACATTTCTCAAAAAAAAAAAAAAAAAAAAAAAAAAAAAAAAAAAAACTTTTTTTTTTCACTTTCTCTTTTTTAAATTGAAAGGAGTTTTGCGTTTTAGTATGAAAGATACTTTAATGTGAAATTGGATTTTTTTTCTCCACTTTTCAGGGACGATTTTTGTCTCCACTTTTGGCAAAATTTTGCTTAATTAACAGTGTTTTTATGAAATTTTGTTTTTACATAGCTCACAGTTGGCGATTTTAGAAATTTTTTATTCATGTTTACCTGTTGTAAAATTTCTTACATAGTAAATAAATAAATTCCAAAGATGCCAATTGCTTTTTTTACTGTTTCAGATTATTATCCAGTCAAAATGATGACGCCACATAATCCAGAAAGCGGGAGAGTTCAAAGGCGCGTGGCGACCACGAGCACGGCGTCGCTTCCGTCAAGACAGGTAATCGGACAGTTTTTTCATTCCATAAGCAGTCAAAACCCGTCTATGTTAAAGTTGTATGTTAGCGTATGATAATCCGTTTTTTTTTTTTTTTTTTTTTTTTTTTTTTTTTTATGAATTTAAAAACTTTGCAACTGTAATGAGATAGTTTTTATAACTTGTAATTTTATAGCTTTTAACGGAATTCAATTTGAAAGCACAATTTTAATTTTTGTGTGATGATAATCCATTTTTTTTCCCTTTGTGTTTTAGAACAACAATATTTCAGAAATTTTGAAATGTTTGATGTTTCGCTGGAATCGAATTTGTATATAAAATTGTTATTTGCGTTGTTTTTAGGTAGTTACATTCCAAGTAGCTGAAGTTTGCGCTAGATGGCGTTTCATACATAGAATACACATAAACACGAAACAACTTGCAAAGATGTGGCTTATCATTTTATAGCTATTATAAATGAGTTGCA
Organism: Parasteatoda lunata; assembly: GCA_949128135.1. Lineage (NCBI taxonomy): Eukaryota > Metazoa > Arthropoda > Arachnida > Araneae > Theridiidae > Parasteatoda > Parasteatoda lunata. The sequence continues at coordinate 86,645,279 of OX421971.1, read as the reverse complement.
GATATAAATTTCTGTGAAAAGTAGAAACAGTAGTAAAATCATAATATTTTTTTTTTTTTGAATTTTCAATAAAAATCTATCGACACTTAGATAAATTAAAAAAAAAAAAAATTAACAATAGCTGTAATAATTTCTTCTCTTTTTAATATCTTTTTTAAAAGTCCCAGAAGTGTCAACTTTGTCCTATCAAATTTCTATCTTCAAGGAATCAAGAGCATAAAAATTTACAATAGCTAAAAATAAACAATGCTTCAAATAATTTCTCTTTTTTAATATCCTCTTTAAAAGTTCTTGAAGTGTACATTTTGTTCATTTCGACCAGCTTGCTGTCTTAAACGAACCGAAGACGTAAAATAAGATCAGATAAAAACTAGATCATGTAAACTGCTAACTTTTGTTTTGATATAGTTCTAATTATCTTTGTTTCTTAATTTTAGGGTAATAGTCTTACTCTGGAGACTGAGGAAAGAAAAAAGATATCAGATACATTGCAAGAACTCTTGGAAAAATTTCAAGAATACAGTAGAAAGCGATTACAAAATGATGCTGTAATGATGGAGCTCATGGTGGAGGGGAATCAATTAAAAAAACGAAACATGCTACTCTTGCAACATTTGATAACTGACAGACAAACGCGATCTTAGTTATGGTACAAAGGAGTATTTTGAAAATAAAAATTTTGTTTTAAATATAATATTTTCCTGTATTCTTTGTAAAAGAGAAGAAAAAAACTAAGAATGGAAGATTAAGCTTGTTAAGCGAGAGACAACAAAAACTTGTGAGGTCTATCCGAACAAACATTTATGAAAGCAAATATTTTATGGAAAACGCCGATTTGATCGACGATGTATTTTAGAGATGCTTTTATTTATCATCCCTTCCTAGCTTCTTCCAACAAGCAGACTAGTTTTATTCAAGCAGATCCTAGATTTCCTAGACCTCAATAGATTTCATTTACAAGCAGACTCGTTTTGTGCATATTTTCAAAGCGTGGGTATTCTCATACAGTTATATGATGACGTATAATATACGAGAGTATATTGTCATTGTGGGCATCATTTTGGACACCTAATACTGACCAATATTGCTGAATTTTTAGCTCTGAGTCTTGTCAACACAGCTTCTAAAAAAATCGAAAGCCCGCTTCTATATAAATTTAAGTCAAAATCATAAGCTAGTATGGCGCTTTATTTGTTAACACACTGTTTGAATATTGAAAATAGATTAGGACAGGATGTGAATTTAAAAGTGTGTGAAAGCATTTCGATTAGAATAATTAATTAGGAGCTGTTTTATAGCAAAGAAATAATGTAAAAAGATTAATAGAAGCTTTTTATGTTACATCCCCCCTCGCCGAAAAATTTTAACTACTGTCCAAAAATTTTAAAAATTATTATCTATTTGCAAAATTTTTCCTCTGATAGAAGCACAATAAAAATGAAAAGAATAAAATTTGTAATTTTATTAATGTATAAAAGTAATATGAATTATAAAAAAATTACATTTGTGCTCATGGTAAAAATTTTAACACAATTAAAAATCTGTAGTAGCATTATCAGCAAATTTAAGATTTTCATTTTTAACAGTTTTTATGACTTAACAGTTTTTTCAGTTCCGAATCTTTTGTTTGAAGATCCCAACAAAGTTATTCTCCAAGAAGTATTCCTCATAATAACACAATTTAAGTTAACTCTTCAATCATGATAAAAATTTATAAACATTTTTTAAAAATGCGTAAGTTAAAATGTAAAGCATAAAATACAAAAAAAAAAAAAAAAAAAAAAAAACAGTTATACGGGAAAAATTTAAATTTGAAGTTAAACTTGAGTTTACCTTGCTTGAAACCAAAATAAAATAAAAAATGACACAGTGGCTGCCATTCTGAAGTCCAGGACTTCAGTATTGTCTTTATTTCACTTTATTAATTATTTACCCTTCATATTTATAACTTTAATAGCAAAATATCCGTAAAAAAAATTTTATGTCCACAATTTGCCTTCTGTAGCATTTTTTCTTTTCTTTTCTCTCTTTTATTTTTCTTTTCTTTCTATGTTTTTTATACTTTTATTTTCTTTCTTGGTATTTTTATTGCAATCATTAGCCCGGACTCCGGGAAAAATGTGTAAGAACAAATTGCTCTTTTAATCAGAAAAGGTGATCAGTCTTCTCAGATTTTGCATTATAACCTGTTTAACACAATCACTAATTGAAATCCAAAACAAAGTTTTAAAATTTAATATAGTAATAAGGTAAATCAGTTTTTAAAATTTGACTGACCTAGCTATTTTCCTTATTTTTAATCTGTAGTGCAAGTTTGGTTAATTTGTAAGTTACCTTTTGTTTGTTAACATTTATATCTTTCTTTTTGGACAAAAAAAATTTTTTTTTCAAAAATTTTAGTTCGGATATTTTTTAAAGTAATTTTTAGGCAGAGATCTTAATGGGTAATTTAATTTGTCACAATCGGGTGTTAGGAAACTCTTATATTTTAATTTCTATTCAAAACGTATTTTTAAGGGTATTCGGTTACTATTACTAATTTGTGTTTGGTCACTTTATCTTTATGTTGGGATTCACTCTCAGCAATAAGAAACTTTGTTTGTTAATGGAAATTACTGAGCTATGAACTAATTACCAACGTTGAACTCAAGCATTAATGTCTGGTTGTTCTTCAATTCAAATTCTAAAAACAATTATTTTATTTCCTTTTCCAAATTATTTGTCTTAGTTTTAATATTTCTTGATTTAATTTATAATTTCTGCCACACCGCAATCGTATTCATGTAATAAAAATTAATTTCAATAATTATTGTAGTTCCATTTCGAAGAGAAAAATATTTTTGTTGCATTTTTATCTTAGCCCTAAACACTATAGTAAAACAAAAATATAAATTCTACGATTCAATAAATCTTAAAAATTGTAACACATAGAACAATAAATAGGAAAATAATTTTTCCAACCATTTTTTATGCCAATCAAAACAATCAATTCACTGAAAATAAAAATGTCAAGAATTTTTTTTAAACAGTAAATACGATCAATGTATGAAAAATAATTATTTTAATTAAAACATCAAGTATAAAAAATAAAAAACATTTAAATCACAATCTATTATTTTTTTTATATTTACATTAACGCTTTTTTTTAATTTATCTATAAAGATTTTAAGAAATAAATGTTTTATGAGTCATAAAGAATTGTAATACATACCGCAAAGTATACGTAACTGGATAAAGTTCGAATTAATCCAAAACACATTTTGAAAGCCACAACATCAGATGAAAGTTGATAGGGAAGAAAAAAAATTGTTTCTTCGTTAAGATGAATCATAAATTAACACCGAAAGTGAAGGAGAAATTGAAGCAGATTATTCTTTGAGTTCTGAGTAGGAGGGAGGAAACGTCGACCATCGTAAACTATTCCAAGGTCAAGGTTCATTCAAATCCAATAAGTTTTCACAGCATTGCAAATTCTTGTAATGAAGGCAGTCGTGAAGATAAAAATAATGAGTTAAGGATCTGCCGATGATCCTTAACTCATGACACCTAACGTTAACGTTTGGTGTCATGAACGATGATCCTTAACTCATGACATAACCTTTAACGTTTTGACACTAGCGCTTTAAATCCAATTTGTAATTAGGCTCCATTTTAAATGATGCAATCATATGTTGTTGGGAGTTGGAAGATGTAATTAGTAATTTCTATCATTGACTATAGTGATGAAAACAAGGATGATGAAAATAATAGTTGAAGAAAAATTTGACTGATGAATGTCTATTTGAATTAATGATTTGAAGTTATTCCATATTTTTGATACACCCGCCGATTGATTTAGTTTCAAATGTGATATTACATATCTTTAATGTACCTTACGTCCTTCCCGAACGTTTTATCCTGTCGACTTGTAAAATGATTGCAATCGGACTGAGCAGAAAAACAGACACAGGATTTTAATGAAAGCAAAAAAAAAAAAAATTTATTTGATCATTCTTTATTGAGTGGCAAGCGAAAAGTGAAGTTTACTCTATCGACGATCAGTCTTTCTGGTAGGGTAAATCTTGCAAAAAATCCGAAATGTCCTCAAATAAAGAAAAGAGGGAAATCTTAGAAATTGTATTTGGTTTATCAAATAGGTCGCGTGATTCCCATAAAGAGCAAAGGGGGAAAATACCTTGCTTTTATTTAATGCATACTTGAGCCAAAAATAGATTAAAGGACAGGATGTGAATTTAAAAGTGTGAGAAAGCATTTCGATTAGAATAATTAATTAGGAGTTGTTTTATAGCAAAGAAATAACATAAAAAGATTAATAGAAGCTTTTTATATGTTTCACGCGCCGACCAGGTGGGGCCGAGTGGTTAGCGTGCCTGACTGCGGAGCCGATGGTTGCGGGATCGAATCCCGCTCAGGGCATGGGTGTTTCTTTCTCTCTTTCTGTGTTCTATGTCCTTTCTTCTGTGTGAATGTAACCTGCCCTACAAACGGGTGTGTGGATGTATGACGTGGGTGACGCTGCTCCACCGCCGTGGCTTAGCCATATGTGCTCACTGGGTAACGATAAGAGAGTAGCAATTCTGGCATTTCTGAGGCAAATGGGAAATAGACCCAAGTGTCCGCAAATAACAAAACAAAAAATATGTTTGAGGCAATTCTTCAAGTATAGTTAGTTTTCGTACTTTTAATCGGAATGATCTTCTCTAAAATATCTTTTCTCTGTTGCGTGTTTTCCTTAATGGGTATTTTTTACTTCGCATGTTTTTCTTATAAAATCATTTTTTGGTGTACGAATGTTTATTGTAAGGTATTACCATTTTTATTTAATTTTGTCTTATGGTACAAAATAATATTTGTACAAAAAATTGTTAAAAATCATTTTGAGTTTCTAATGAAAAGTACAAAAACTAATTAGAAAATTTCTTGAAACGTTTTAAGATATACAAATTGGACAATCTTAATTAGTTTTTTACTACGATTCACTACAAAATTATGAAGAAAGATTTAATTTTTTCACACATGTGCAGCATAAAAGAACTACTTTACGTACTTATATATTCCACAGTTTTTAACGATTTTTTTTCAAATTTTAACGCAAAAATTGTTATTAATTTTAAATTGCTCTAAAAGTCTTGTTTACATTTATTGTATATTTTTAAAGTTATAGGAAGAAGAAAAAAAAAACGTGGAACGAAAAAATTTATGTTCTACAAAAATGTCCATATTTTCATAAATACTTAAACTAGGCTCTAAAAATTGTGTGCAATTATTGCGTATTATAACCAAAGTCATTGTTACGAGTTACAAATTTATTGCAATAATTTTTGTCATAGGGTGTTCAGAAACACTATTTTCCATTTATAGTTTATTGTCGGTCCCTCAAAACTCTGATAGCTTTAAACTGCCTCCTGTTTGTTCTGTTTTAACTTTTTCCTGCTAACACACAGGAGCCTTTCTGTTAACAGTGGTGAAACCAAAAACTGAGAGTGCCCCGAGGCTCCATAATGGAAAATAAAATACGAACAATCACAAAGTAAGTCTTAATAATGACTTAAAAATACACAAAATGAGACATAATAAAGAAACGCCGAAAAATAAATAAAGATAAAATTACAGTTAGAACTAACTGTGATTTCTAACTGTAACTTTATCTTTATTTATTTTTCTTATTTGTGGGCTTTTCTTTATTATGTCTGATTTTGTGTACTTTTAAGTCATTATTAAGATTTACTTTGTGATTGTTTGTCATTTATTTTTCTTTGCATTTACATTTAAATTTTTCTAATTGCTTTTTCTTATTTGATTTTCCATTATGGGGCCTCGGGGCACTGTCAGTTTTTGATTTCACTGTTTTGGTTTTTTTCAGTTTTGGTTCAGTTTTTGGCACTGTCAGTTTTTGTGTTAGTAGGCAATGTGTCCCCTGATGAAGTTCTGTCCTGCTAACACACATGTCTTAAAAAATTTTTAATTTTGGCTTTCTGCTAGAATTGTTTTTCTGACTTTATAATTTAAAATAAAACAAATTTGGATTTAGCTGCTTTAAGCACTTTTCTATTTTGATTTATTATTTTAAATGTTACTTACTTATTTGGTTCTTTTTTTCTGAATTTGTGAATTAGTTTTATTCTTTGATTAAATTACAGTGATTTAACAGTGAATATTACTGTAAAAATAACGGTATGTATAAAGTTTTTTTTTCTGGAAAATTTTACGGTAACATTAAATTTTTCAGTAAAAAAGTAACGGCACTTAGGGTTCAGTACTTTTTACCGTTCTTTTATCCAAAATGTTGTACAGAGTACGAGATGAAAGATTTTATTTTTTTCTTAGTTTTAGAAAAAAAATTTGAATTATTATGCACGATATTTTTTAGTTTGATAAATTGAAACTTTTTTTAAACTCATTTATCTCAAAAGTTACAGTAGAATGACATTTAATTTCCAAAATGTATGAAGAAACGACAAAATAACAAAACGAAACCAAAAAATTATGTAAGAGACGGGATTCGAACCCGCATTTCGCTCTTTAGGACATCCACTATTTCAAGCTGAGTTGTAAATATAAATATCTATAAATTAGTAAGAATTTTTTTGAGTTAAAATTGTCAGGGTATAGAAATGAAGGAGCTAACTTGCTATTTTAACTTTCTTGTGTCAGGATAGGGCTCGAGATAATATTGACATGTATTAACATAAAACAAAATTGCTGCTTCTTTAAGAAGCCTTTCTTTTCTTGATTGAACTCAACTGTTGATCTGGGGAGAGAAAATTCTAAATATATTTTTAATCACTTAATTTTCTAAAAAAAACTGGCTTTAAATATTTATTTTATTTAACGATATCTTTCGAATCATCTAAAATGTAAGGCAGTCACCCAATCAGAATTCGAGATGTAAAGTGTGCGGTATTTTACATATTCTATTTATTTTACTCACAAAATTACTCCACTAAAATTTTGTTTGTGATCTATTTAAATAGTTAACAGCTGTTAGAATTTGTCATAATTAGTTTTTTTTAATGCAATTAATGCTAAAGGTGACTTTTAGCGTCAATCGCATTACCTCGGTTTGGTTTAAATGGTATTAAAATAAGATTTAAAAAAATCTAAAAACGGGGAAACTTGTAAGTTTAAATAAATTACTCAATACCACAAATCGCATTATTTCATTGCTTTAAAGTTTTAAAGAAAAATTCCTAGACTTTCAAAAAATTATCAAGCTTTTTTACTCATTATCTTATAAATCTACCCCTATTTTTTTGAAAATTATACAGCTATCTAATGATATTATATTATCAAAAGTTATTTACGTACAAAAAAATATCGATAAAAAATCTAATCTAGAATAAAAATTTAATCTAGAAATCAAAATATTAATAAGGGCACAATAAAGTGTCCTTTTCAATTGATAGTATTTAATTGTTGTTTAATTGTGAAGATCAACTAAAGTAATAACAAAAAAATAAAAAGATCTATGCACTACCCGCGGCGGGACTCGAACCCGCAATCCCCGGTTTAGGAGACCGATGCCTTATCCATTAGGCCACGCGGGCTTGTGCATGAGGCTGAAAAATAAATTAAACCGAGAAAGCATGAGAGAAAATTTTAATTCAATTGTTTCTACTATTTATTATTGCATTGCTTTTCTTGTCATTAGAGATTATTTACATTTCTCAAGGAATCGTTAACTATTATTAATTCAAAATAGTTCAGAAATATTATCAAGGGCCATATATTAGACAATTATTATTTCGCAATATTTTCCTCATATCTGAGAACTTCTTTTCTATTTTTTAGTTTTTTTTTCGTAGTTTTCTGTTCAAATTAATAATTTATTAGCACAACTTCGAGATTTATTACCAAATTATTGGATTTATACGAGAATTTTTTTTAAAAATGAAAGTTATTTTTTTAATTGCTGTTTTTTTTAATTTTTTTTTTTTAAATTATGCAACAAAAAAGGAGCTGTAAAAATGTGAAATTGAAACGAGATTGAACGAGAATTTTTTTTTATAAAAATCAAAGCTGTTTTTTTAATTGCTGTTTTTTTTTAATTATGCAACAAAAAAGGAGCTTTAGAAATGTGAAATTGAAAAAGAGACCTTTAAGGGGTCACAGTACCCAAAAAAATGACCAAAATATCGAAAAACATTTTTATTGCTTATAATAAAACTTCAAATTACTTCAAATGCACTGGGAAAAAAAATCATCTCTCTATCTACATTTTTAGAAAAGTAATGAATGATTTTAGATTGCCCTAAAACAAAAATATAATCAGTAGACAGCTCTTCAGCTCAGCTGGTTTTGGTTTCGCATCTGCTGATTCTATTCAACCAAATAAATTATAAAAGCCTCATTTTATTTCAAATTCTGTAATAATTGATTATCAATTTCAAAATCTGCCACAACAGCTTTGTTCATTGACAAGAGAAGAGTATACTTTAGGAAACGTAGGAACACTGCTGCAAGACAAAACATATGATTTGCGATAAAACGCCGTAATGCCAACAAAATAAAAAAAGAAGGCATAACTTACCAATTCGGGAGATTTTAAAAAGATAAAAATATGTCTATGCTTCTCTGGTCTTTTATATGGTTCATTATATTTGTGATAATGAGAAAAAGTTCTGAATATATAAATAATTGAAATTTCTCGTGAACAATTGAAGTGTTTTGAAATTTTAAAAAATTGTATATTTAAATATATTTTTATTTTTTGAATCTTTTTTATGCTTTTTACATATATAACTATATAAATTTGCTTTGTATAATGTATAAAACATATTTTGGCTTGTTATAATTACTTTTTCGACTAAAACAAAACTTTAAAAAGCTTTTCCTCATAGATGTTAATTTTGTGTTTACTATTATTGACTATAATTAAATCTCCACGGAATTTTTTCTATTTTAGATAAAGCTCTGAAGTAAACCTTTTTTTTATCTTAAGTATGATACACTTGAGGAATAAGCCTTTTATGAGGAATTGCATATTTTACAGTTTGATATTGTGACGCTTATCGTCACTTAATTCAGAATCACAATAAAACATTTAAAATAAATTTATCGTAAATTGCAAAATAATTGATTAGATTTAAAATACTGTGGAAACTTCCATTAGTACATAGAACTTAAGCAAATACAAATAAACACTCTTGATTAAAGTTAAGAAATACGTGTCGAAAAGGGTTAATCACAAGTCTATAGTCCAAGTTTGATCTCTTATGTGACCTTTCCAAAATTTAGCAATAGTTTTATCGAGCAAAAAATTTAGTATAAAAGATCCAAAAAAAGACAACAAAGAGGGCAGTAGTAGAGAGAGTAGAACCGAGTCATTAGAGAGGTTCACCAATTTCCACTATGAACATCAGTATGGGTAAGTTCTCTCCATGCCAATTAGTTTATTTGTTACTAATCAAAGCCTTTTAATTAGTATAATTTGTTATTTAAATTTGTATTTGATTAAAGCATTGTTAATTTAAGTATTTTAAATAGTTGAGGTATGTAAATTAATTCGACAATATATGCATAAAATAAACGATCACTGGTTAAAATAATAATAGTAGTTTGTGTCTTTAAACCACCGTAACAATATATATGCCTAACAGGAATTTTTAACCTTTTTTTTTTCTACTTTTGTACAAAATAATCTATAAAATATGTTCTAATTGATAAACCAGCAAATGAATGAACAAAATTGTTAAAATGAATATTACAAGCACAAAGAAAAAATAATTTTTCTGAAAATATGTTAAAATAAAAAAATTTTAGGGATTTAAAAATTTTGAATTTTTTCAATTTTTTTTTAAATTTAAAAAAATTTTCAGGACCTGATTCCTCTCCCTCGCATTTTATTGACCCCTGATCTGAGGGTCAGAGGGTGAAGGACACTGGAGGTGTCGTCCCCTAGAGTGGGGGTGGAGTGAAGGGAAGGGAAGGACTGTTTTCTTGTGAGAAAGAGGATAGATAGATAAGTTTTGAATGTGAAGGGACTAGGAGGGAGCAGTAGCGCACCGGAATATTATATTCTGCCGTTGATGTATATTTTTTGTAAATTATTGTAAATAATTATATAACCCAGATTTTTGCAATAAAGAAGTTTATACCATCATATCCACGGTCAACCTTAAGAGAAGTTAATTAAACGATCTCTCACAAACAGTTTAACTACTTTTTGAAGATAAATTATTGATTATAAGTTAAATGAGCATGTAAAGCATTCAAAAAACGAATGATTATATCTTCATTTTAAAAAAAAAAAAAATGCTGCAAGGGTACTGTGACCCCTTAAGACTTGATCACAATGACGAAATTGAAATTGACCTTTAACAATATCTAAGTATTTGTGATGTGATAAAATAATTACTGAAATTATAAAAGCTGCATTAATTACGATATGGTAAATTATTTAAAATGAAATTGTTCAATTTATTTAATAGTTATTAGTTTATTATTTGTAACTGTTTTGTTTTATTATATCTTACTAGGGGGCTGAAACCTCAATTCGCTGCCGCTCACCAATCCCGATGGTTGCTTTGTAATAATTGTTGTTTATTGGCAGAAAATTTTTTTTCTGTAAAAGTTAAAATTATTCACTTAACGTATATGTGCGGAAAATATTAAGGGAAGGAATTTTCATTGGAAAAGTTTGATATTTCTCTATATAATACAACATCACAATGGTCTGATACCGTCTTCCATTGTTGTCGGCGCATTTTTATTGGCCAGAAAATCACGTGGTAGGATCCAGTTTTCCCTCATTCATTTCCATATTGTTTTGGTTGTCATCAGCATAAAATTAACAATAGTCGTAAAGGGTATTGTTTTTCTTTAAATATTCCTGTATCCCTAATTTAAACTTAATTTCCAGTACTGCTATCATTAGCGAGAATATTAAATTATGGTTGTGAACTCATCAAATTTGTTTGAACAATATAATGTTATAAGAATATAAATGTTATTTTAAAAAATGATTACTTCAAAAAATCACTTCCGTTCACCAAGAGATCCAAATGTTTATAATACTAATAAATAGTAATATTTGGACGTGGAAAGTAGAGGCACAGGAGTAAGCAAACAGAATTCCATTTAGTTCATACGTATATGTTAAGTGAATAATTTTAACTTATGTAGAAAAACTGTTTTCTGCCAAGAAAAGACAATTATTGCGAAGCAATCATCGGGGTTGGTGAGCGGTAGCGAACAGGGGACTTAGCCCCCCCAAGTTTATTTATAAAATGTAAAATATTAGATTTTTTGAGCAAAACAATGTCATTGAATGAGGATAGAAAAGATTTATTAAAAAGTAAACTTTTACGACAAATAATTTTAATAGATGTTAGAATTATTTAAATCGAATTTAATTAAATAAGAGAATTTTCAAGGCTCCTATACTATCAGAGCTGACCTATCAAGCAATATTGGAGCAAACAAGTTCGCAAGTTAACGTTATGCTAGTATTAGTTATGTTATGTGCTTATGTTAGCTTTTTGCTCCAAAAATAAATGATAAGTAATTTAGGGGCTCTAAGAATTTTACTTCTCTCTCACGTCAAAATATTATTATCTATTAGTATTATAAATATCTAGATCTATTGGTGAGCAAAAGTAACTTTTTAAGTAATCATTTTTTTAAAATAACACGGAAATTTTTATAACATTATGTTGTTCTTACAAATTTAGTAAGTTCACAACCGTAATCTAATATTTTCACTTACCAAGCGGGTGTATATATTAAATATTAATTTTGCTTGCATCATATTGTGCATGTAACTGATCGTTAAGTTCTAAATCGTTTAACTGTAATTTATAACGTATATTATTAATATTTACACTCAAAATAACAATTGTAAAATGTTAATAAGATGGGGCAGTTTTTAAAATAACTATTTTATCTTTAATTGTAGCGCAGAATTACGTAATAATAACAAAAATTAAAAAAGCAATATTTTAGTTTTAAACTTTTAAATAAAAATCGTAATAATAGTACAGAAAAATACCTTTAAATTAGGAATACAAAAATATTTCTAGAAAAACAATACTTTTATGACTTTTATTAATTTTATGCTGATGACAACCAGATGACCAATATGAAAATGAATAAGGGAAAACTGGATGTGATTTTCCGAACGATAAAAATGCATTGACAACAATGGCAATTCGTGATACACCAATTAAGTTTTAATGTTACATAGAGATACGTTCCAATTCTCGTGAATTTTTTTGATCTGGTTTTCTCTTCTAGTCTCTAAACAAATGAAAACAACTGTTGAAACAGAAGTTTTCTAAAAAATAAACAAAAAATGTTTGGTATTGAGATTATGCACATAGTTAGGACTTAATTTGTTATTTTAACAATAAAGCCTAATTTTTAATTTTATCATTAATAGTGAGTGCCGAAATTTTTAAGTGGCATTTGAAGCATGCGAAATTTTACTTCCACATATAAGCTCACGTATTATTTGAAAGGAGCATTATCTCATTTACAAAAGTTGTCTGTTGGTTTTTATAAATGCCATTACTTTAAATGAAAAAAAGAAAGGATATTTTCACTTATCTAATATTTAATTTGATTTTTCTTTAATTTTTCATAAATTTAAGTACCTTGAGGCAGTTACGGTCTTTAAAATTCTTCGACTTGATGTGTAGGTAGAATAATTTATTCTTCATTTAGTTTCCACAAGTGATCTTTAAAAATTCCATTACTTTAAATTAAACAAGAAAAATATATATTTTCAATTATTAGATAATGTTCCATATTTTATTTTATTTTCTACTTTTTATAAATATAAGTAACTTTTTATTTCATTTTATGACCTTAGTTGAACAACCAAGCCAATGTTTGAGTTTGCGGCTACCGAAGTTCAACGGAGTAGCCTTGTAATTTTGATTCCAATTCAGAAGATCATCGTATCAACAGCTCCATAGCTCCATGCTAAGATTTACAAGCAAAATATAACCCTGAAAATTAAAGAGAGAAAAGAGACTTGTTTTTCGAACTATGTTATGCACCTCTGAAAATAAATAAAATTTAAGTGAAATCAGAATGAAATATGGATACATATTTAAAAGAAATAGTTTTATTCTGAAAACAAAGAATAAAAACCATAAATACACAAAAGTGAATATAAATTTTATAAAAATATATTTTAGCTATCATGATTGAAAGATTTCAACTTCTCCAAAATGAATACTAAACAATAAACGTGACGAAACTGAGCATACAATAGGAGCATACATAAAAAATTAAAAACAAAAGCTAGCGTTTTTTGTTTAAAAGAATATTAAAAAAGGTAACAAAATGAATGAAATGTACATTGAGAATATGTGAAGATACAATGAGGATATACAATAGGGATATAAATGATGATATACAATGAGGATGTACAATGAGAATATGCATTGAGAATGTACAATGAGAATATACAATGAGAAAATACACTGAGAGTTTTTAATTTATTCCGTAAACGTGACACCAAGCTTTAACTGCACGTCATTTATGTATGGTTTAACAAAATCGTCGAAGTTACAAAAACATTGCTTTAGAATTTTAAACACCGAGAGTAGAAAGAGGGCTGAGCGAGATCACCGCGATGAAATGTTCAAAAAGTAATTTCTTTAACCGTTATATTGTTTATTTTTAAATATATATATATATATATATATATATATATATATATATATATATATATATATATATATATATATATATATATATATATATATATATATATATATATAGAAATATTGGAAAGTTATGACAAGCAAAGAAACGAGAAAGAAACAAAGAAAGAGAGGTCATCCAATATATTTAATGGTCGAAGAGCTGGCGGCGAAGGAAGGTGTTTCGACCCTGGGTTACTATGTAAATTTGAATCTTTGTGATGTCTCCTAAATCCCCTTAAAGTTTGTCCCAATACTACTGGAACATCCTGTATTTAAAGTGATATATTCTATGTGAGAAAATCATCTCTCAGTTGATTTGATTAAAAATAAAGCGCTTGGGACAATATATACAACTTCTGTTACGCCTTAATTTTTGTTACCTATACAAGTTTTAATTAGTGAAATGAGACTTTCAAATGCACATCTAAGTTTGTAGAGTTAATTACAGCGGTGTTCTCTCTGGCTCTAATCCCCACACACGAATTATCGTGGGATCGTGGAAAATCCCCACTGGCCCATGCTGTCTTCTTGTTTTCTTAGTAATAGCTCGTCTTGGTAATGAATCGCCCAACTCTGCTGAAGCTGCTGGTGACTGAATTTCAGGTAGAACAACAGGAACGAAATTTTCCAATTGTGATTTCAATACTCTCAATGATATTCCGTAAAGGCTCCTTTCTTTGTGGCATACATTAATAAATTTCAGCCATAAGTCTCTAAAATAGCAAAAAAAAAGTCAGTTATTAAATCAGCGTGCATTGTTAGGATATGAGAAAAAATGTGTATTTTCTCAAATTTGCAATTTTAAAAACTAAACTCATGTTTGTTCTACACATGGGTTTCACATATGCCAAGGAACATAGAACAAAAACTCTCATCTATGTACTACAGGCAGAAAGACCTTCATAAACGTAGCTTAATTCAAAAAGTTTAGAAATTCTTTACTTCACCCATGTTAAATAATCCAATAATTAGGGAACAAAAACAAGCCAAATTCAAAAAAAAATTGCCAGTATTTTTTTTCTTCGCAATTTTGGTAACATCTTAGCCTGAATGAGCTAAGTTTCCACACTTCATAGATGTGAGCGTTAGCTTCTACGTCAAAAAAAACGAAATCTGGAAAAGGGTGATTCTGAGATTCCTTAAAGATACCTTCCAAACAATGATCTGTATTGAAGGAAAATGAATACCAATATTAAAAGAACAATATATAAGTTCCAATATGACATGCTTTGTTTTCAAAATGCTTACTTGATCTATCTGGAAAGTTGACTAAATTGTCAAAGTATTAAACAAATGTCATTTTTTGTCAAAATTAATGTTGAAATGAACATTTCGGTTTCGGTAATAGTACTTATTTTAAAATAGCTATTTCTTGAAAGTCTTGGTAACCCTTTTTTTCAGCAATAAGTTATGCCCCGACTTAACTACCACACTCACCTTTCTATTTTTAGGTGAAAGTGAATTCCAGCCCCAATTGATGTTGCTGTCATTGATGTTGTTGATGTCAATTGATGTTGTTGTCATTTTCGGCTCTATTTTTTTTCTTCTTTGATCTTTTCGAGGCACTTTTTATTACCAATGCGCTACTTTACTTCACTAAAAGGCGTTATTTCGAGGGAAAATTAGCTACAGATTATTATTGGAAGAAAGTTATTGTTAATTTTAAATAATGAAACTATCGGTCGGCTTGTGTTAAATCAATATAATGAATATCCAGATTACCACAGTAATCGTCCAAATTGTTGTAATAACGCAAGACGTGTGCACAAAAATGTACGCTGAACAGGTGCTAAAAAGTATGAACCCCTCTTGACAAACTGAGTAATATGTTTAAGAAATAAATAGGAAACTGTAAGACCTACATATCTCTGCTCATAGATCACGACCACTTAAGATAATAATTTGCAGAGTCTCTTCCTTCAAAAGGAATCCCACTTTAATCTCATCCACTTTAAACAGGAGAAGAAAAAGCGGTTTAAATAATTTCTTTCAGACTCTTGCTAGGAATATATTATTAAAAGATTAAAATTAAAAAGAAAATCATAATATTCAGAAGTATTTTTTTTTCTTCAGACCTATCAACCTTTTTTTTGTGTGGCTTTTCTCAAATAAAGAGACAAACGTTACGTTATGGTTTGACACTCACCGTGACCTTTAAGTAATACAATGCTCAATATAAAATTTACCTATACTATTTCAGAACCAATTTACGCAACGTGTACAATTTGAATTTTCGTGTTGGCAGCAATGCGATTAAGACAATTTTATAGTATATTTAATGCTACAAAATTTTCCAATTTTCAACTTTTATATACTATCTGTTATATGATTTTTTTCAGATTAAGTTTTTTTTTTTAATCTATATTTACCACAGAACAGGTAGCACAGGGTAGTAAATTTGGGGTACAGCTTTTTAGCGAAAAAAATCTGTCATCAGGACATAAAGGAATTGGCAAGTATTCAAACAACAGGTAAAAAAGGAAATTCCCTTAAAAAGTTAAGAATTAAAGTCAAATTTCACATTGAGTCAAGGTAGCATATTTTACCTCATCATTGAACAGTCGACCCGATTTTTGGGTCTACGACTACCAGTATTCAATTCCTTAATCTTGTAATTTTGAGCTCAAACCGGAAGACAAGGGAACTCCTAGATCAAGTATCGGTTGAAACTAGACTCCTTGGAGCACTTTTTGATTGAAACTAACTTGCATTTGCATTACATAGAGTGAAAAACCACGAACACTTCCTTAGGTTATTCTGAAGGGAAGGGGACTCTAACCCATGATCCGTTTACTACTGTGGATCTTTACGTCAGTACCGTGGTCTGTGCGGGCCGAGTGTGAATGTATGTCGTAACGATCAGCCATCCCTGGGATTCGAACCCGATTCACCTCATTAGGAGGCGAGCACTCTATTCCCTGAGCCGCCATGAAAAGAAAGCATGGGAAAAATCACAAAAAGCCCTATGCAGCCCTTTTTGGCCGACCCTCATCTCCAAAGAAACTTAGGATCGACATATTGAGACATTACCAAAAAGGTTAAAACAGGAAGAACCTTCGCTATCAATTTTTCTCAGGTTGATGCTCCTACCAACTGGCCTAAAATCAAACTTTTGATAAACAGTTCAAAATCATTTTTAATCGCCATCTTTCAAAGTCTGAAATCTGTCGTTTCTAAACTTGCTATATGTAAATTTGATGGGTAATTACTATGCAAATCCATTAAACTTGCATGGAAAACTTTCTTCACTTGAAACTACATCATACAATACTATATTTATTATATGGAAGAAAAACTTACTTGCACTTTCCAACAGAGCACAAAGCGATAGGATCCCCCACCACACAGACTAGAGACTGTGCTCTCGTCACTGCGGTGTTTAAAAGTCGAGCATTGGATAAAAAACCATAATTATCCATATCAGTACTACAAGTTTTCCGAGTTCTAACAGTGCTGATAACCACTGCTCGAAACTCTTTCCCTAAAAAAAAAAAAGAAAAAAATGACATTCAGATTTGGGTAAGAAAATAGCATAAAACAGTGAACTTAAGATAACAGGAATTAAAGGGAAAAAAATTATTTGCCAAGTTAACATTTAAATCTTCTTGTTTGTGAAAAAGACTTCAAGAGCCCAATCACATCCAAGGAACATTGCACAAACAGATTTTATGATTTTATTCAATATGCTTTTGTTAAGATTTTTGTTAAAAATATTGAAAAATAATTTTGACCAACCTCAATCTTAATTGACTTTTTAGCATTAATTGGTTGAAATTAAACAAAAATTTGAATATATGTGAAATTTGGTAAAAATCTTATTATTCCTTATTTACTTGCAAATATTCATATATTTTCTTTGCGATAGATGAATAATGATTTTCCATGAAGTAAACAAATACGTGGTTTTAATCTGATTACAATAGACGCTAACAAAAATAATGAGCGTGCTTTGTCTACATACAATTGTAAAATTGTTTATGAAAGCACCGAAAAGCGCATTTGTGTCACAAAAGTCCATGACATGTCACAAAATCTTTTACTATTTTTCTTGTATCAAGTGTCACAAAATCTTTTACCGTTTTTCTTTTACCATGTGTCGCAAAATATTTTACCATTTTTCTCTTACCATGTGTCACAAAATATTTTACCATTTTTCTTGTTTTAAAGCTTAAAATTATAGCGTTACTTGTTTATTTAGTTTTAACTTACAATGTTGATCAGCTAAAATTAATTCCTTATTTGAAAGTCATTGTTTTTTTTATAGCCTTAAATTCTTGATAAAGTGCTAGTAAGTTAGGTGATCTATGCAATGAAAGCTACCTTAAAAATTAATTCTAACTATGAAAAAAAATAATGGTAGAAACAATCAAAAGTAATAAACTGTTTCTTTCTAAATAATTTGCTTACTTTCTTTTGCTTATTTGCTTAGTTTATTACAATGACATACTTTCTAATAATTTCATTTAATATAGAATGTTTAGGAAGGCCCCCCTTTATACTTTATATTTGAAGGAATCGTATTTTGATGACCATATATATATATATACACCATAGAGCCATTACATTATGACCACACTCCATCTATAACAGTGGGCTATAACTCGGTGGCGGGGGTAGTATAGTGTGGGCAATATTTTCATGGGGCACATTAGGACCCATAATCCTCATAGAAAAATCCCTGACGTCTGTAAGCTACTTGAACATAGTTGCAGACCAGGTTCACCCATTCGTGACAACAGCTTTTCCTGCGGGGGGTGGTGTTTACCAACAGGATGTTACCACCATGTCATAAGGGTCTAATCGTCATGGATTGGTTCGAGAAACATTCTAGTGACTTGTAAGTCATGTCTTGGCCCCAAAATTCACATGACCTTAATCCAATAGAGCATATGTGGTCCTACTTGGAAAACCAAATTCGTGCTGCCACGCTACCCCCTCGCAATGTGAGGGAATAGCAGGACCAGTTGGTTAGCGCTTGGTACCAGATACCTCAGACTACCTATCAGTACCTTTTGGAATCAATGCCACGTGGGGGCTAGCAGTTTTGAGGGCTAAAGGTGGTCCTACATGTTATTAGCAGGGTGGTCATAATGTAATGACTCTTCGGTATATATATATATATATATATATATATATATATATATATATATATATATATATATATATATATATATATATATATAAAGCATTTCAGATTCTTACCTTGCACATTCAAAACTCTTTCAACGGACACATCATTCAACCCCCATTTTCGTAATTCAGATCTTATTCTAATGACCTGCAATAAATCTTCTTTTAGTAAAATGAAACATTTTTAATTAAAATAGTAAGGAGAAGAAAAGATAAAACATTTACCTGATCATAATAAGGAGTAACTATTCCAATGCTGGAGTCATCTGGAACACCCCAGCTGGCCGGCCAATACCTTATAATCTCACATACTCTTTCTACAACTTCATATACCTAATAAGTAAACTCATATAAACTAATTTGAAATTTCAAAGTAAACAGTATAAATGATTCTAAATGCAAAATTTATTATTTTAATGTAAAACTTAACATTCTAAAATGCATTAAATTCCCCAAAAATGGATCTTACGAAATGTTTGTTGTGCTAAGGGCTGAAAAATTTCTGTAACAGCTTTCAGGTGAATTATTATTTTAAATCGAAAAATATAAGCAATAAAATTAACTTAAAATCTGCAATTAAAAAAAAAAAACTGAGCAATATTTATATGAAAAATGAGTAATCAATGATCGTTATATAATATTAATCTCTTGTAATACGTATAAAAAACCTTTCTTTAAGCATTATCAACAAGCATAATGAAATCACTGAAATAGCTCTAAAATTCATTTAAAAAAATAATGGTAATGAAGCTACTTAAAACCTTTAGATTTCATGTCAGGATCAATAATATTTCATTATCAATAAATGAACTTCTGTGGTTAATAAGGTAAGGAAGGAAACTTAAAACACTATCCTTAATGACATTCATATTTAATTTCATTTGCTGTAAACTATACACAATAATGGAGTTCTGCTTTTTTTCTTACTGCGGAAAATATCTTTTTAATCAAACCTCATTTAAAGCAACACGTAAGTTATAAATGGGCTTAAGAGTAATATTTTAATTAATTTAAATACCTCTGCATCATTATGGAAGGATGTACTGTCACAACCTTGAACATCCTCTCCTTTAACAGTGAAGAAAGTCAGTGGATATAACCAATCATGGTATGGCTGCTTACTTCTGGCTTTCAGTTGCCTATTGTAAAATAGTTCCGATGTATAACGTACAATTGCTGAATGGGACCTGTAATTTTCACAAAGCAGGACTTTACACGGAGATTTAGATGGATATAAGTAGTTTAACCTTTCCAGGATGGAAATGTTAAGATTTTGCTCATGAACGAGGGACGAATAAACTTCAGGGCACAGCTGAAATAAAAATGCAATTTTTAGCAAGTCGAAATAGAGAGAAAAAATTATTATTATTATTTTTTTTAAAATTTAAAATGTAATTGAATTTATACCTGCATATGATCACCGGCAAGAACAATTCTTGTATTCTCGTCCGCAAGAGACAAAGGCATTAACGCTTCACATTCCATAACTTGTGCAGCTTCATCAATCAGAATATGAGTAAAGAAGCCTAAATTTAAAAACAAGTAATGATATATAATTAAGCATAAGTTTTACTATTTAGTTGCATCAAACTCTGATTTATCATTTCTTAGGATTTGAAATTTGAATTTACATTTTGCGCTTAATTTGTTTTTTTTTTTTTTGGTCTTAAATTGAACGGTTTTTGATTTAATTGATTGCAACCCCATCCCGTTTCTTTTCGTTCCTTTTAAAGACTTTTGCTATTTCATTCTAGGATGAAATTCAAATATTATATATAATTTTTCATTAAACAAAATTTACAATTCAATTACTTAAATAAAAAATTAAATCAAGCATTCCTCAAGAATTTTTTCTGTCTTTCTAAAGTGATATGCTTGACATTTTTTCGAACATTATGTTTCCACAAATTGAATTTCGAAAATTTTCCAAGTGTAATATTTTCACTCACTTTGTTTCTTTTTTTTTTTATTCATTTTTTTTTGTAATTTTTTAAATTTTTTTTATTTTAAAAACTATTAGAAAATAGGGTGTTTTTAGTGACTTACTTAAGTATTGCTCAAGACGAACTACTATTTGCGAATCCAACACATGTACGCCTAAGTATTACTCATTCCACTCCTAAACCTTCTTCAGCAACAATTAGCAAATCACATGAACCCTCACCCTTAGCTGCTTACGTATAAATACAACAGGTTTTCATTCCCCTTAAGCGTTGAATTTTAAATATTATCATAAATCAAATATCCTAAGTCCGTGACAATCATAATAACAGCAAAGTGGAAAAAAATATTAATTTCCTTTAATGTTAAATTTCCTTAAAATTAAGTAAAAGATTTTTCTTTTAAGGCATTGCCTCTAGAGATTGATGCTATTGTTTAATTATTTTATTCCGTTTCTAAAACAGAGCACTGAAAGTTTAAATAACGTGAGATGCATATATACATAAATAAATTACCTTTTTCCAAACCAAGTTGTACCAGGCACCTTGAAGTAGACAGGGTAGTGACGACAATCCTGTGGTCTTTTACGTTCTTGGCAGAAGGCATGACAAAGTGTGGTCCTTTGCTGTCCCAATTGAATAAACAGTACCGCCTTACTGTTGGGTGCACTGTTTCTACCCTTCGATGTCGGTAATAAATACGAAGGAGTAGGGCTGACCGTCTACCGCTTGAAATCTCGGGATGCAAATATTCTCGAATGTAAACATCAGCAGCACTAAGAAAGATTTTTGAAGAAGAAAAAATTGCTTTAATAAACATATTTTCGAGACGAAATAACAAAGCAATTTACATGGGTTATTGTGTCTCAGGTGAAAAACCCTGAAATTTTTACTCGTTCTAAAAACTTGAAACTAATTTTTATACCATAAATGCATAGTATAATTTTTTAAACTAAGATTTATAATTAAATTACCTACCAATATATACCACCAACATAGTAACTAATTTAAGAAAAGAAACTTAGTTCCCACAATAATCGCGATATTGGATTTAAAAATCTCGTGAAATATGATTTGTGATATTGGATTTTATAAAACTTGAAAATACAAATCACGATATTGCATTAAATAGCGGAAATATGAATCGCAATGCGTTAAACCTCGTATAAATACGGAAATCGATGTTTGATATTAAAAACTCTTGAATAAGAATCGCGATATTGATTTCATAAAAGCGTAAATACACATCACAATATCAAATTTTTAAATCACGTAAATACAGATCGCGATGTAAAATAAGTAAACCAAGTGAATACGAATCTCAATGTGTAACTTTTCAATCACGTAAATAAGAAAACTAATGTTTGATATTAAAATAACGTGAAAATAAATCGCGAAGTTAGTGGATTACGCCGCAGCTTCAAATATTCAAAATGGCGAAAATCGACCAAACCAAAAGAAAAAGGATTTAAAATTGGTCGAAAAGCCCACATGCATGTAAACTTCTCGCCAATGAGAAAGTTTAAGCGAAAGTTTCTAAATTTAAGCTTTGAATTGCGGAGCTCCGTGATAATTTCACCGGATATTTTTTTTGTTTCGGGGAAAAGATATGCGGAAAAAATACATACCTTCCTTCTAGTTTTTAAATCGCCTAGAATGGATACAAAAAATCAGCAATTCCAGGTTAAAATTAGAATACAATCACCCCAGATAATTCTGTTATTAAAATATAATAAGGATTTCAATGAAATTTAGCTATATGATTATTTGAAAGCACGGTGAAAACGCTTTGTAAGGAGTATCTTACAAGATTTTGCTACTGCGAGTAACTTTACGATACATATTGCTGTAGAAGATGGAAGGATATTTATTGCTGTAGAAGAAAACCAATCCTATAACCCCCCTTTTTAACTACAGAGTAATTTAATTAGTAATTTTTTCACAAAAATTAGACGGATTTTGCGAAAAAAAGATTAGAGAATAGATAAGTTATAAAAAGATAACTGCACAATTAAAAATGTCAGCAAACAAAACTGCTCAAAATCAAATTATCAAATACTTTAAAGACACACTCACCTGTTTGAATGCGTGCAAATCAATATCTTTGAAGTGGGATCATCTAAAATAATCTTTACAGCTTGTGCCAATGTAAAGGTCTTCCCTGTACCAAATGGACCGATAATTAAAGCGGGCGGTAACTTGACACAGCATGGAGTAGCAATTGCTAAAACAGCTTCTCTCTGCTTGGGATTAAGTCTGGGTTCAATCAAATCAAGTTTCCTATAAATAAAAAATAATATTACGTTGAACATAAAAGAAAGAGAAAAATTTTAATCGTATCGTAAGATCAGATTCTTTCTTAGTATTTTAAGAGGAACAAAAAGACTAACTGATTATCAAAGAGGAAGAGCGGTTTTTGCCTATTTTTCAAAAAAAAAAAAAAAAAAAAAAAAAAAAAAACCTACAATCATCACCTAAGCATGCCGAAGGACTAGCTCCGCTTTTAAGGATCGATAACGGCCATTCTAAGAATGCCACATAATTTTGACCCTGTTCAGACGAAATGAACAAAACTTGAGCTTCTCAAACTCCTACAGCACAATCAACACGAGAACGTTCAGCCACGACAGATTAACGTGTACTTTGCTGCGCATATATGCCGGTTGTTTTGTCGGTCACCAGAATCAAACACTCTACCTTCGGCTTTGAGAACTGGATCGCAATCTCATACATTTTGGGGATTACTACGTTTCTACAAATGAAATTGGTTCTCTCCGAGAGTTATTGAACAGTAAAGATGGGCCTTCCAGAGGAAAAACGGTTCCTCTCCACCTTGAAAATCGTTTTTGCTGCAAATGATCTTTCATTGACATAAACTGTTCTTCCTCCTCGATCTTTAACAGTTGTATATAACTTTATTTGATTTATAATCAGATAGCACTGCTGAAGAACTTTTATGGAAGAAGAGCAATTAAAAGAAGTTAAATACTTTTAAAGGAAAGGAAAGGGAGAGAAGATTAGACTGTCCGAAAAACTAGTTAATATCAACTATTAAAATAATTTAACTAAATTACCTAAACTTATACTGAAACGTTGTGCTAATGCTAAATGGACAGCAAAAATTGAATGATGTCTAAATAAACGCAATTTACAGCCTTATCACAACAATTTATAATTTCATAATAATAATATAATTATTTCATACATAATTCGATTTAGGTTAAAAAGTATTGTCTATTTTAAGTTTTCCATTTCCTACTATAACACTTAGATTTTTTTTAGATTAGAAACACAGTTTATAGTTAAATAGGTGGTTGTGAAATATTGTTTTAAGTAATATAATTTTTAGTAATGGAATCCTCTGTACTGTTCATAATGTGAAAAATCTCACATTCTGAACAACATGACAATAATATTTGGAGCAAATATTTCAAAAATAGTTTTTATAAAAAATTTACCTATTTAAAAGATCGTCTTTCGCCAATTCTGAAACTTCTGAAACATTTGGAAAGACAATAGATGGTGTTCCCAATTGATCAACAGCAAAATGCTTCTCACAAAATGGCAGGCGATTCAGTTGAAATTGAACCTATAATAATCAATTACAAGTTGAGGAGATGTACTAATATTAAGATAACTTTATACATAATAGAATAATATAACCGTAGTTCAACAGCCGATACAATTTTGGGTTTACGACTACTAATGTTCAACTCCGTAGCCTCGTATTTTGAACCTGATCCAGAAGACAAGGGATCTCCTGAATGAGGTATTGAGAGAAATATTGTTTTCGTGGAGGACTTTTCGATGAAACAAACCCGCAACCACGAAAACATCCCACGGTCAGCCTGACGGCAAGGGAAAACTTTATACATAAAAAATAAAAATAAAAATCTATTGATGCCTACCTCTGCTGAAAAATTTTGGCCTGGTCTCAGTTTCAAATCTTCGCAGCATTCTTTAGACAATCTCAAATAAATGGCCATTTTTTCTTTATCTTCAATTATAGCTTCGTACACCTTGAATAAAAAACAACAAATTGGAAACTGTTTCCAGCAATGCAAAACTAATAATAAAATCATTATTAAAATTATGCTAAATTTATGAGCAATAAACTCTAAATTATCTGTCTTACTTGCATGCATTTTCAAGTATTTTTTCTTAATAAAAACTTGTTTAGTCTAAATTATCTGGATAGCAAGATAACTGCTAACAATTCCCCGGATAAATCACGAACTGTTCAAATGCATACCAAAAAAAAAAAAAAAAATTTATAACATTTCCAAAAAAGAAAAAAAAAATCAATTTTAATTAATCATAACTATGTAAAAGTAAAAGAAAGTCGTGGGGTCCATTCAAGTATTAAGCATGCATCTCAAAGGAAATTTGAGAATTGTTTACTTTCGCTGTCAAAGAAGAAATAAGTGTTGAAGGAATATATACGTAAAGACACTAAAATCTATTAATTTTCAAATTAAACTTTAAAAACGGGAAAAATTTAAGTTTGGAATATAAGTTAAATTGAGAGAGAAATTTTCAAGTATTTTTTCTTAATAAAAACTTGTTTAGTCTAAATATAATTTCTTTTCTTTTTTTTTTTTTAACTTACTTCTTTTATTTGAGTTAAATCTGATAATCCCTTAAAAAAGAAGGACGGATTAGTTTATTATTTTCAGGTAAGGAAAGGGGCAGTCCAAAATTCCTAAAACGTTAGATTTGAAATTAAATACAGTGAGTTATAAGCTTTAATGGTAACACAGTATGACATAACCGTGTTAGGACAAAGATTGTGGGACATACATACAACAAGTCTACATACAACAAGTATGGTAGGGATAAATAGAATAAAAGTAGCAAATGTAAGCAAATCACAAAACCCTCCCATGCTCATGGGAAAACACTTCTTACCCTAGTTTTTGCTTTAACTATGTATTTCACTGAAGTAATCTAATTTTAAGAATTTGAATACTAAATTCAAATAACCGATAAACCTTTGCATAAAATAAAATTTACGATTTATTTCGTTTAAAAAAATTTTTTGCGTAGAATATTCTTTTAGAATGTTTTGTGCTAATCTCTTGATCAATTTTTAACTCTTAGAAATTTTTTTTCTAATTTCAACTTTCAACAAATTCAATTTTTATTTCAAATTAAAAAAATTTTTAATTTATTTTTGCATTTTTTTTAGAAAATTTTGGAAATAGAGACATTTTAATTTCATACGTAAATATTGCTCTTTTCTCTCCACCCTTAGGAAGATCACAAACCATTCCCTCTTGTGATTTTCCAACTAATTCCTATATTTCCCTCTTAATATGCTTACGCAAGATTAAACGGTCCCATGCAACACCGCCAGCAAATAATAGGGAGTTTAAGTGGGAAAAACTTAATTTAAATTTTTTTTTTATTGAGAGTTTAATATTCTTAATTTAAATGCTTACTTTTCTCTGTTTATTTCCTTCGTATTCAACTGGTGCCAGAAGCACAGTGTTACAGTTGCCTAGGATCAACCTTCCTGAAGCTGTGTCTTCCGATAAAACTGTCGATGAAACCATGTAAGCAAATAGCTCTCCATTCTGAGAAAACTTTGCCACTTTTGCGTAGTTAGATGTTAGAAGATAGCCACTGGTTAACTTCAAAGACGTTTGGATGTTATACCTTAAAGAGTAAAATGAAACACAATTCAAGAATGGTCAGTGAAATGATAATACAACTCTGAAAGGCAATTTGTAATTGCTTTGAGGTAATTAGAATGATAATGTACTTTTGGTATACCTAAATATAGCAGAAAAGTATATCAAGTTACACCCTGAAAATATTCAGTGCATGTTATTTATAGCTAAATAGCGCAAACGTGAGAATACGCTATTGTTATTCATGCTTCTTAAAAACCTTGCAAAACTAGTACATGCTTTGAAAGCGTGCCAATCATTATTATTATTTATAGTTCTTGAGTAAATTGCTCAATCTTGGGTATAAACTACTTATGACACATAAAAAACGTAGATAAAGAAGGAAAGAAGCATAAGAAAAGAAAACAGAGAAAGATTTTGTGTCGGCTCTTAGTTTTGATATGTGCATTCTGTTGTGCAATAAAAAGAAAGCAATACATTTAATTCACGTGAACATGCCGGACATTGCTATTATTTATGCTCTTTGAGTAATCTGCTCGATTTTCCCTATAAAATAATAATAATAATAAAAATACAAAGCAGAGAGAGAAGCAGAAAATTTTTTTGGGGCAACTGTCAGTCTTAAGTATGTCCTGCCATGCAATTGAAATAGAATTCATGCTTTGAGAAAAGGGCCTTGACAACTATTTTCTTTCTAATGCTAATGCTGTGAATAGTAAAATAGAGTTTCAAAAAACTGTGAGAAAAAAAAAATTTTTTGCATATTTTGTTTCTCACATTGACTATTCTATTTATTGTATAAGAAAGAGAACCCCTAGAAGTATACAAATTTTTGAGTTAAAGCACATATTATGTTCGACAGTATGAAATATTATTCAACTTATAACAAATAATAATATCTACTAAATATTTTTGGTACTTCCTGATGTAGTTATTTTATTGTAAGAGGAGTAACTACCTTTTTCACAGCGCAAATAACAATCACTCTCAAACAAGTTAAAACAAAGATAACTTAAGACAGAAAAAATTTTAATTTCAAAATAGATAAAAACAAACATTTGATATTAAAAAATACTAAGATACTAGTGTAGAATTATGCTCAGTTTTTGCCAATACAGGAAGAAAAGCATTTTTTTTCAAAGAGTAGAGTCTTATTAATATAATTCACATAAATCAATTCAAATATTGCATTTTTATGAATTTAATTTTGAGGAATTCATAAACTATTTCACGATCGACAATTTTAAAAAAAATATTGTCACCGACAGAAAACTTAAAAAAATCAAAAGAAAAAAAAAGAGAGAAAATAATAAAAAAAAGAAGAAAAAAAACATTGTCACCATACCCATACAAGGTATTTATCGCCACAGCCCCTATAAATTTTATCACACTACCAAAGGTACTTGTATCGCCACAATCAATGAAGCATCACTAATGAAATAATTGTTTGGCGATTCTTTTAAAACCTCCCGAAATGGATAGGTATCTTAAAAAGAGAATAACATCGGGATTATGGAAAATTCCCGCCGAAAACAAATAATGAACTTTTTCATCATCATACATAATACATTATTCATCATCATCCTACAAAATACTTGAAAAAAAAAATTCTTACCGGGAAAGTAAGTCACTTTGTGCCATTTCTTCAATGTAAAGTAATTCGTGTAGCATAGTGGAGTAATCTTTTTTTGGTGTCGATAAGGAATAAAATACTTGGTGTACGAGATACCTCGAAATGAGGTCCTTCTCCTCTTTCATCAACGAATATGGAGCATTTTCAAACTGAATAATTTGAACATCACTATTATTCCATCGTTCAGAGCATGAAGTACTAGTAGGTTCTTTTACATGACCATCCCAAAATGGAGAAACCCTCAACTTTTGAACCAAAATAGGTTCCGATCCAAAGTCAAAGAGGACATCTTGACGAAATACACCAAAAATGGTTGTAGAGAACCGCACCTAAAATTAAATATCAAATGTGATATACATAATTGAAGATTACATTCAACAATATTCACAAACTAACTTTATATTTTTCAGAATGAATCTTATTAATTTAAGTGTTAATTTAAGTACTAACTATTCGTGGTTGTTCAAACATTTAAACACCTAAACCTTATGTCATTTCCGATTTTGATATTCTTGTTAAGAAAGCATTGCCTACTTAAGACTGATTTACTGGCTGACTATTAGTTAAGACCTATTAAGACTTGATAAATGTCCCACAGTAGTAATCGTGAGGACATGGTTCCCATAGAACACCTTTGTCAAGCATCACTAGCTGCCGTCAGTAAGCGGATGGGTGACGACTTTGATCAAGCTGTGTAGGGACCGACCATACGTGGCATCGTTCCTCGCTAAATTGTTCTACCGTAAAGTGCTCGACTTCACGTCGGTCAATAATAAGGTCACTTCAGGTCGTCGGGATACCGGAGCCATCTCATTTGCAGAGGATCAAAATTGGCGATGGCATGTCATCGCATCATTCTCAGGGATGTTTTCTAGACCGTCACCAATAGCCCATTGTGAAGCTCTAGTGCGACGTAAATAAAGTACCTACCTACCTAAGTCTTGATGACTTTAAACCTTAATTTTCATCGTAAAAACCGCTTTGTCTGTAAAATCGGATTTATAAAATTTATAAATCAGCATGCTCAAAGTACAAATAAATCAGAAAGACAACAGTTAAAAAAATTTTTAGGTATTTGGAAATGTTCTATGATTTGCTAGTTTTTGTAAATATTGGAGATCGTGAAAATAAAAAATAAAAACTCTTTGTTTACGCAATATGTAGTTGACGGGAATAGCTTGACATAAAGCGGTTATGCTGCCACGGGGACTTCGAATAAAGATACAGTTCTATTAATAACCTTGAATAATGAACGACAATATATACAACTTACACAGCATATTGTAAAAAAATTCTGGATTAATTTATGATAAAAAGTACCGGCACTCAGGGTGCCAGTTCTTTTTTTCCGTAAAATGCACTTCAATTGTAAATTTTATGGAACGATAAATCTGATATATAGTAATTTTCACAGTAATAGTTACTATAAAATCACTGTAACTAAATAAATATTACTGTAAAAATTACTGTCTAAAATTTTTCTGTTAAAACGGATTTTAAGGATGGTTTACTCAAGGTGAAAGTACTTTTTACAGTAATTTGATTGGAAACTTTTTACAGCCCCCTGAATATTTTTCAAAAACCATCTATTGTATTTTATTATAAGTAAATGAAATACATGTACCTTCACCATATAAACATATGTTGCTTCGTTGTTGCAGACACTTTCATTTGTCCACTGTTGGCATTGTGGTTCAAGTTTCTTGTCAATCACATCAGAGCCCTTTACGTCAATTATAGCAAAGTGGGTGTTTTGTGCTTCAAAGAGCAGAGCGATGTGCTTCAACTGGGACTGAAAATATACAACGTGAGCTTTATTTATTGTACAACTTTAATTGATCGTCATCATATAAACGAGTTTTTGTTTAGCCATGATTTTAGGTTTCAAAATAAAGATAAAGAATAAGAAAAGAAAAACATTGCGAACAAGAAGAGACACGTGAGACAATTTTTTGACCTGAAAATATTTAAAAAAAATTATTTATCCTAGTCTTCTCATTAAAGATCAAATAATTAAAAGATGTAATACTTTTAACTCTCTTAAATGCTTCATTCTGAAATTGACAAACCTTATTTTCTGAAATGTGTTTCCCTGTCGAAAAATTGGCTCATCTTTCTCATGAATCGTTTTCTCTCTACTTTTCAAAAATTCTTCCATGAATCCTTTCAACATAAGTAAATTAAATAGCAGTCTTATGTGTTTAATCGCTTTAATGTTGTTCTCTATGACTTCAACTTGAAGTACCGAAGAACCTTCGTAATCGACTTTTTTTAATTTGGTATTAATTTCTGATTTCACATCTTATTTCTTACATTTACAAAAAAAAAAAAAAAAAAAAAAAAAAAAAAAAAAAAACTTCCTAAAGCTATTTTTTTTATTATTAAAAGTTTCACACTTTTGCACGTTTTATACATTTAGTATTATTTTTTAAAATTTTGATTGCGTTAATTGATGGATTTAAAAGGCTTTAATTCTAAAAGTCATTGTTTATCATTGATGAATAAAGAATCATAATAATATTAATAAAAGAAATATTGATTACAAACAGTCCGAAAATGCAATCTAATAATACTAATTAGCAGTAAATTAAGAAATCAAAGAATAGATCTACAAGCATTAAAATTTTTTATTATGTTTTTAAAAACTTTAAAAGCCTTTACTTAGACTTTTGTTGTTACTTGTGCTTTAGAAAATTTTTGTTGACGCTTTCAATTATATATAGGTACTGTACTTGCTTTAAAAGCGTGTATGCAATTATGTGACACTTCTTAATACTTATTTAAAATTAATATTCCTAGAATATTCCTGTGTGTCATGGGTTATCTAGAAAAATATTTCTTGAAACTCAGCGAAAAAATCAGATTTTTAAAAACCATAAAAGAAAATTAAAAAAAAATTCCCGCCAGTCAAAAAAATGAAAAACATTTGGAAATTTAAAATAGCTTCTGAAAAATTCAAGATTTTAAAATTTGTGAAAATGTTTAATTTGTTAAAAAATTGTTAAACTACTAAAATTTTTTGAAATTCTGAATTTTTTTAAATTTGTGAAATATTTCTAAATTTTTGAAACTTGTTTTAAATTTTTGAAAATTTTCTAAATTTGTGAATTTTTTTTAATATTTTTGAAATTATTTTAAATTTGAATATTAAAAAACATTTTAAACTACTTCTTTTTTGGATTTTATTTTTTAGCACAAATATAATTCTGATAATTGAACAGATATTTTTTAGTAACTATTAGATTGTGTTCTATAATTAAAAAAATGCTAAAATATATTTTTGCTTGTAATTAGGGCATCAGAAAAGAATTTTTTTTTTAAAAAAGGAGACTAGCGTCCAATCTGCGTCAAAGGCTTAACGGAAAAACTTTTAGAACAGGAATTTTTTTAACCATTTTTACAGTATTTACAAACTAGATTTACTAAGTTAGCATGAAATTTATTCAAAGTTTAAGAAGTGTAACTTACTTTGGAGGAAATTCTAAAATTCCAGTATTTGAAATCCATCTTTAACAACACCGTTTGATTCAATTCAGCATCGACTGTTATTTCGACATTCTCTAAGGAATCGGACATTAAGCCGGTTTTGTTTGAACTAGCCAACCATTTTTTCAGAAATTCTTCCCTCCACTGGAGTCTAAATTAAGAAAGAAAAAAAAAATGAAAATGCCACAACTTTAATTAGTATCATTTTCCAACAATACTATAACATAAACACAGTAATTAATATAAATATAAGATAGTTTCCTTTTAAATGCATTTATCAACACAGAATAATTACCTCATTACCTATCAGAACAACTCATAAGCACCATCACAAATTGTAATAGTTAAAGCATTCTACGACTTTATCGTCATTTGTGCTCTTAAAGTATTTTTTCTGTGTTAATGTTTCTTTAAGAATACTATTAAAAATTCAACGATGAATTTAAATACGGTAGTTTCATTTTAAATTCATTTATTAACTGAGAATAATTATTTCTGAATCAATTAGAACAATTTCAAAGAACCGTCCCAAATAATAATAATTAAACCATTTTATGACTCTAATTATTGTCATTGGCACTCAAAAGTAACTTTTCTATGCAATTATTTTTCCAAGAATATTATATTTAACGCAATGAGGCATTTAAATTTAAGATAGTTTCACTTCTTTAACTCAAGATAGTCATATCAGAATCTGTCAGAGCAATTCATAAGAACAGTCATAAATAACAATATTTAAAGCCTTCTACGACTTTCATTATTGTCCTTTGTGCTCAGAGATAACTTTTTTGTGTAACTGTTTTTCCAAGAATATTATTATAAACTCAATGATAAATTTAAAATAGTTTTACTTTACTAACTCAGAGCAATCATCTCAGAATAATCAAAGAGAATAAAACCTCATCAGTACCCTTTAATAAAAGATTCTATGCTTTTGATAGTTATCAATTGTGTGATAGTTATTTGATAGTTATCAGTACCTTTCCTGTGAAATTGTTATTCAGACGATATTCTTAACAACGAAACTATTGGTTTAAATTTTAAGTTGGAAACAAACAAATAAATAAAAAACAAAACAATTTAATACGAAAAAAATATATTATACAAAACAATAAAATTGAAATAGAATGTTAAATAATAAATATCAAACTTACGGTTTTGGTGAAGCTCTGAATTTCCATTCTTTGTTTTTATCGTTCTGATCCCAATGACGTACAGAATCGAAATGGAAATTGAATTCTGATTTAGTCTTAAACCATGCATTGCAGTCACTACAATAGTGAGCCATACTTGATGATGAAGATGATACTTGAAAACATATGGAAGAATTAAAACTGTTAGTTAAAATACTCATTATATTGCAAGACACCTGATTTGAAATCAAATTAATTATATTCTCATAAGACAAAGAATCTATTATTAAATATATGTGGAGCGCTCCCCCTTATTGATTGGATATTCACGTTTCAGTGGTCAACTTAATGTTTAGAAGGGAATGACCTCACATATGCGTACTTTATTTGAATAAACATACCTTTTATTCAAAGGATTCGGATTTTTGACTCTAAGAATACAGGTAGTAGTGGCAATCAGGGAAGTACTGTAACCCATAGTTTGATCAAGAGAGCTATTCAAAGTTTGAACCCCTTTAATGTTAATTTTAATTTCGCCATATATTCGAATTTAAAAACTTTAGCACGCAATTATAAAATTCGTTTATCCGAAGAGAATTCCATGCAATAAATAACTTTTAATAGATATGTAGGATTTATTATTTTATTTAATAAAGGTCCAAAAAATTTTCAATCGTAAGGTACACAATTTTTCACATCGTTTTAAAGTATCTAATTTTGCATTGCAAAATACAGTTTAAGCGAAATCGGTTGAATAGTTTCTGAAAAATCAAATTCAATACTTCTTAGATACCCTTTACATTTAGGGGTCAAAAATCGGAATCCGTCAAAAAAATGGTATGTTTATTCAGAGAAAGTACGTCGTTGTTTCTGATTTTATAATCTTCTGTACTAATAATGTGGATTTTTGACACGTACCATTAAGATTGAGTCCTAAAACGTGAAGATCCGATAGTTAGATCAAAAGTGGCATAGCATTCCGACATAATATATTCCGTGACATAGTCTAATGTCAACAGAAAAACTAAGGTTGTTTGGCAATGACAACATCAAGGTATTAGTATTGCCAACTCTCCTGAATGATACGATTAAAATTTAATCATTAACTGAAAAGTAACTGAAGAGCGAAATACAATGGAGTTTTATACTATTTAGTTTAAAACTGTATATTAAAAAAAAAAGTTATTTTACTTATCTGAAAAAAAAATACAGTTACATTCAGCGTATCGAATATATTTAATTAAAAATAAATAAAAGCATATATTGATCGAGACCATATGCTGTTCTAATCGAGATTATAGGCAGATCATCGAGAGAATCTAATTTTGGCTTCGATTCATTCCTGTTTATAGCATCAACAGAAAAACAAATCATTGGCTGCAATGTCAAAATCAAGGCAATTCAATTAATGTAATTAATCTCTTAAGCGTGACATCTTGAATAAAAATATCATAATGCAACATTCTACTGGAAATAGACCGACGTTTAACTAACAATAGTTGCGCTAAATTTAAATGAAATCTTTTTACTAAAAATAATGAATTTTTCTCCACTTTTCTGACAAAAATCATACAATTATTTTTAGTACATTAGATATACCACTTTGCTATTAAAAAGCTTTAATCAAAAGAAAGCTGCTTTGCTTCCAGTAATTTCTGTGTGCGTCATCAACAGAAAAACTAATGTTGTTCGGTAATGACAACATAAAGACAATTTTAATTACTAGTATTGCCAACTTTCATGAATGATAAAACAACTATTAACTAAAAATAACAGAAGGGCGAAATATAACCGAGTCTTATACTATTAAGTTTAATAAAGTATATTAAGAAAAGAAATTATTTTACTTCCCTGAAAAAAATAAATTTACATTCAACGTATTGATTATATTTAATTAAAAATAAACAAAAAATATTTGTTGATTTTTAATTCTATGTTCTAATGCAGAGAATCTTAATCTAATTTTGGCTTCGAATGCATCATAATTAATATAATTAATTCATCAATGGAAAAACAAATCGTGGGCGACAATGCAAAAACTAAGGCTATTCTAATTAACATAATTAATCTCACAAGCATGATGTTTGATAGATAAAACATTAAAGGACAACAAGAAACTGGAAATTGACTGAAGTTTAAATAGCCACGAAATTTAAACTTATTTAATGTTAATGTTTTCATATACTTTTTGACAAAAATCATGTATTTATTTTCAGCATATGAATTATACTTAATTAAAAAGAAATAAAAATATTTTGATAATCGAAAGCATCAATCAAGGGAAACCTGCATTACCTTCGAGTAATTTCTGTGGGTGGCATCAATGGAAAAACTTATGTCGACCGGCAAAGTAAACAATAAGGCAATTTTAATTTTCAGTATTGCCACCTTATAAGTATGATAAGATAAAACTTTTGAATTCAATAACTAACTGGAAATTAAATGAAGGGAAAATTACAATGGAGCTTCATACAATTTAGTTAAAACTGTTTATTAAAAATAATAATTTCGATTCTACTTCTCTGAGAAAAATAGAGTTATTTTTAGCATTTCGAATGTAAAAAGAAATTAAAGCAATTTGCTGAATCCGAAGCATCAATCGAGAGAAACCTGTTTTAATTTTAATTAATTTCTGTGTATAACATCAACTGAAAAACAGATGTTGCACTGCAATGTCAGCATTAAGGCAGTTCTAATTATAACCATTGCTTATCTTTTATGCATGATACGAAATTCAATAATTAACAGGGAAATAACAGAAGGACCAAATGCAATAGGGCTTTATGTTGTCTGGTTCTAAACTTTTTTATAAAAAATAATAATATCAATTCTGTCTTTTCGACAAAAATACTGTTACTTTCAGCATATCGGTTATATATAATTAAAAATAAATAAATGCAATTTGCTAAATCCAAAGCTTCGATCGAAAGATTTGTTACATTTGATAAAAATCGAGGTACATATATATAAAAGAAATTAATCGAAGTTTAATTTACACGTTTACTTTGCTTAGTTATGAACAACAATATTAATTTAACCAAGAATTTTTGTTTATTACTATCGTCAAAAATATTTCATATAATCTTGCTAATTAATAATATAATTAATATAATATATTTAATGCCTTTAGCTTTATAATTTTTCGACATAATCTAAATCGCCGTCAAATTTAAAATAATAGAAATAAAACATTTTAAAATAAAAAAAAGGTAAACAGAATAGAATAGTAAATTTATTAAATGTAAAATATAAAATTAATTAAATATAAAAATTAATATTAGTTAAATATTAAATATAAAAACTTAAAATTTTGTAAAAATATTTCATAGTTTATTTTAAATATCAATAGTTGGGTAATAAAATTAATAAAAATAGTTAGCAGTTTAAATGTTAACAAAAACTGTGCTACTTCAAATTTAAAAAAAAAAAAAAAAAAAAAAAAACTTAAAGTAGTATTTTTTAGTTTAACTAATTTCTTTAATAGGAAGATATTGTTCTTCAATTCTTTTTCTAAAGATTTAAAACACTCCGACATTAAAAAAAAATTTTAATAAATGAAATCAAAACTAAATATTTCTAAATTTAAACAAACAATATTTTTTTTTAATTACAATTACTAAAAGGTATACGTTATATAACCTATTTATAGAACTGAGCTGCAATAAAACTGTACAAATTTTTTAAGATTTTCTGCAAAATTATACACGAAAATTAAATTATAAAAGTACATCGTTCTTTGCAAAAAATATTTCGAAATTATTATGCGTATCAAATAATTATAAGAAATTCTAATTTAAATCAATACAGTTTCCAAAATAAACCAACTAAACTGTTATTAATATTTGTTTCGTTAAAGTATACCTAAACTATATGAGTTTTGAATAATAAAGCTCCAAAACTTACCAAAACACTGGTAGTCCAATTATGTCCAATATATATATAAATGTTATAGAAGCAAATATGTTAATCCAATTTGTTATAGAAGCAAACTAACAACTAACACACTATTACCAAAACTTCCTAGTACTTGTCATTTCTGCGCAGACGTCTTTTGCGCAAGTACCTCCCACAAGATGTCTTTCAGCCAAAGAAAATTCTCTATATGGAATTATTGTGATTGGTTGAAAGGCAAACTATTCACGCTTTTCTTCATCAACATTATTGAATGTTTTAAATGTTTTCAAATAAAAGCTAATGCTTTAAACTTTTAAGCTAATTATTATATTTTGGACTCATTAAATAGAGTTCTCAAAATAAAATGTGTGTAAAGTCACTAAACTCTTTTCTGTTTGACTACAATATTATGATTCATAATTAGTTTCCAGGTTCTAACTTCATAACAGTAAAGTAAAATTTTAAACTACTTGAATAATAGCTATATTATTATTTTTATTAGATAAAGAAACAATTTAAAAGAGGGTAACTCACAATATTAGCTGAAATACTGGAAAAATTTCCTTTTTATATGTTTTTGTCTATAAACGGGTTATTAAAATACATCTATACAATAAAAACATTTGTGACAGTCATTATGCCTCACTCCTTTTTTCTTTCATTTCATTTTATATCTTCTTCATGATTCTGCTTAGATGTTCTAAATTTTCGTCAAATGCTCGGTTTTAAGTTATTTAATATCTTGAGTCGTACAAAATATATGTAAATTAATTTATTCTTTAGAGAAATAAAGGATAATTGAATGTAACATGCCCCGATTAATTCTGTAAAAATATTTTAAAATAAAAGTTTCTAAACATTTTTATACTGCGATTCTTTTTTATGTTTTATTGCTTAGCACTTACTTTAAGAGATAATTAATTTTTAAAGAACTTAATTACGCTTTTAATTAAATTGATTTTCATCTTTAGAGAAATAAAACATAATCGAATTTAAGAAACAGCGATAATTGTGTACAAATATCTTACAATCAAAATCTCCAAACATTATTATATTGCAACTCTTTCATATGTTTTATTACGTAATATTCATTTTACAAGATAATTAGTTTTTAAAGAACTTAATTATGCTTATAACTAAATTGAATTTATTCTTTAGCATTTAAATTTATTTATCTTTGAATTTTTTCTTTAGAATTTAACAAGCAGTTGATATTGTGAACAAATATTTTAGAATAATAGTTTCTAAACATTTTTATACTGCGGTTCTTTTTTATGTTTTATTGCTTAACCTTTATCACCTTAAGAGATAATTAAAAGATAATTTTAAAAAAATAATTAAATTTAACAAGCAGCGGTAATTGTGTGTAAATATTTTAGAATATAGGTTTTTAAACATTTTTATACTGTGATTTTTTTTATGTTTCATTTCTTAACATTTACTTTAAGAGATAATTACTTTTTAAAGAATTATTATAAGTATTAATTAATTACTACTCTTAATAACATACAATTTAAATTCTTGCTATACATACGCAAACGACGCAAACATTTGTTAAATTACAAAAGGCAGATACCGATATTTTCACAGACATATATTTTATAACCAAGCATCTTAGGTAATAACAATTTCATTTACAGTTTCTAAACTAAAAACCTTACTTTTTTTTTTTTTTTAACAGTGTAATATATACTTACTTTGAAATTGAAATTACATTTTTCATTTAATAGTCTACTTGTGAGTAATTCCTCGTTGGCCAGTTAATTTAAAATGACTTAAATTTTAAATAAATGCTATCAAAACTTATTTATTTATATTTTTTATCATGCTTCTATTTATATCTTATTAAAGTTCCTGAGATAACTTACACAAGTGTATTCACTACTTTTGAAGTGTAAACGCTTTAACATTTTAAGTATATTATAGCATACACTACCCTGCAATAATAGAAGAGACACTTTCATGATTAACATTTTTTAAAAAAAAAAATTTAAATTTCCCAATTGTATTGTTTTGTAATTTTAGAAGTGTTTAGTTCATGCGATTTTACATACTTAGCAATAAGATTTAAAGCTTTCAGAGATTTGGAAGGCCTACAATAAATTACGAAAGAAAACACGTATATCTGAACACCCCATGTCAGAAAATCAAGCAATAAGCTTGTAACTTATATCGATTACTTGAGTTGCTATTTTTAATAACTGCATAAAATTTTGTAAAACGAGTGTAAATATTTATGGGTTTTGGACATTACTATAAAAAACTAATTTTTTTGACTTATGTTTTTTTTTTCTATAACTTTAAAATATTCAATGGAATTTAACAAAAATTTTGAAGAAATTTAAAATCATTGACTTTAAATTTAAGGAAATTCCTTAAAAACTGTGCAAGATATGAATATTGAAAGTATATTTTTTGTACAGCGCGCGCGCAGAGAAAATTAAGAAACATTTTCTTTATAATTTTGTTTTGATTCGTTTTTGGCAACTCATAAAAGAGTTTGATTTAAATATTTTAAAAATTTAAAAAGTTTCAAGCAATTTTCAAAAAAGTTTTTATACTTTTTAAGAGAAAGCTCAAAACAAAAAAGTGTTCTCCACCAATTTCATTTTGTAGTATTAAACAAGATTTATTAAAAATGAGACAGGCATTTTGGTAGATCATCATCCATAAAAGTATGTTTCCTTTCGTATACATTTTTATTTCCGGATGATTGTTGTAAGGTATAATATCATTTGTTATTAAATTTGGAAAATAAAATTTCTGGAAAACCGCTTATCGTTCTGAGTTTTCTTTAAAGAAAAGAAATGAAAAACTATTTAGAAAATTGTTTGGGACATAAAATTTTTTAGACATTCAAATAAAATTTTTTTCATTAGTTGCCAAATATGATTTACTACAAAATTATGGAAAGACCTTTTTAAATGTTTCAGCGCATGCGCAGTATAAAACAACTACCTAAAATGCTTATATCTTGCTCAGCTTTTAACGAATTTTTTTAAGACTTTAAATCAATAATTTTATAATTAATTTTAAGTAGCTCCAAAAATCTTGCTTAGTTGCATTGAATATTTATAATGTTATAGAAAAAAAAAAAGAAAAAAAAAAAATGCAAGGGAAAAAAAAAAAAAAAAAAAGAAAGAAAAAGAAAAAAAAAAACTATTTTATAAAAATGTCTTTAACTCCATTAATATTTACTCTAAGTATACAAAATTTAATGCAGTTATTAAAAATATCAATTTAAGTAATCTTTACAAGTTACAAACTTATTGTTAGATTTTCTGACGCAGCGTGTTCAAAAATATTCTTTTCCGTTACTTATTGTAGATCTGAGAAGCCCCTGAAAGCCTCAAATCTTATAGCATAGAATGAAAAATAGTATGAACTAAACATCTCCAACATTATAAAATAATTTTTTGAGTAATCCTTGCGAAGGTTAAAAAAAAATATCCGAAACTGAAAGTGTCTTTACCATTATTGTAGCGTAGGGTATTTGTTTCAAAATAGAAATATTTGGAATAACTATTTTTAAAAATAAAAAATCTATTTTTCAGTTCTTAGAAATTTTTTAGTGGTCAGAGAATTAAAAATTATTAAAATTATATATCATAGCTATAAAATTTTTTTGATAAATTTATAAAATCTATACATAGTTTTAAAAGTTCGATTAACTATTTTATTATTATTTATTTATGTATTTGTTATTTATATTAGATATTTGTGTTCATTTATGTATTTTTTATTATTTTGTTAGAGTAACATAGCTTTTTAACAATTAAAAAACTTGGAATGCATTTATTTAGTAAAAAATTACCTATTGAATTCTTTGAAATTTTTAGCCATCAAATAGCTACAAAATTAATTAATAATCATTAACAGTTCTTAAAGTTTTTAAAGTTTCTTATTTTTATTAAGAGTCCGAAATTATTTTCCCAATTGTTACAGAATTATAATGACAGTGCGACTTATATTTAAAAAAAAAAAAAAAAATGGAAAAAGAAAACTGAGTTCTTAGAAATTTCTCAGGTATCTGAGATTTAAAAATTTATTTAATTTTGAATGACAGGCATCAAAGACAAGCGAAATTTTAACCTTAATCAGTCTTAAACAAAAAGAATTTTATTCCGTTTCTCTCAATAAATAAATGAATGAGATAATAATAAAAAAAAAAGAAATTACATTTTTTTCAATTATCAGAAAATTTAAAATTCCCTAAATTATGAATGACAGATGGCAATCTTAAACGAAACCTTATCCATAAACAGTCCTAAACAAAAATACTTGTAATCCATTTCTTTCAAATAAAAACCTGATTTCTTAGCAATTTCTCAGTTATCAGAGAATTTAAAATTCATTAAACTATAAATGAAAACTAACAAAAATGTTACAGTTATAATTTTTTTTAAAGTTTCTTAAATAATTATAACAATTAGCTACTATTTTTAAAGTCTAAACATCCTCTAATTTTTATTTCCATAACATAATTGCTTTAAAATAGAAATAACAGGAATTTATTTTTTAAAAAGAATTTACTTTGATTTTTTAGAATTTTTCTAATTATAAGAAAACTCCATAATTCAAAATTTGACATCTTTCCAGCTGCAAGCTTATCTCTTTTAGTTTTAAAATATCAGTCAAAATTAATGACAGCTGTTCTTTGAATAGTTATTCATAAATCTCTTTCTATGCTTATTAGGTGTTATCAGTAGTAAAAAGGGAGTATTCACTATTCACTCAGAAAATCATTCTTGTCAGTCAAATACATGATAGGAGTTTTGAAAGAATACTTGTCAGTGTTCACCTGCAGAGCAACATTGATTCATACCACCCAACATGCAAATATCAATGCCCATGAAAGCTTTAATGATATACTTGGTACCTATTAGATAAAGGGAGAGTTGTTAAGATTGCATCCACTTTAGAATTTTTTTCCTAAAAAAATTTGAAAATCTATCTATCTGAATTAATACAGCAATTTCGGTTCAAGAAAATACACGCGTAATAGAAAATATGTCGGAAAGAATTAAGGAGATCATCAATTGAAAATGTTTCATTTCAAAACGAATTTTTGTTGAGGTTTTAAATCAAAATGTCATTAATTTTCTTTTCTTTTTTTAAATAGTTATTTAATTTATTAGATAAAAATTGGTTAAAATCAAGTGCTAGTGAAATAATGAAAATCATAAAAAATATCCAAAAATATTCCTCCCATTGGGATAATTGGACTTGACCATCTTCAGGTTCAATAGGACACCTGGCGCGATGTCAAACGGGGAGGTAAATCAAGAGATTAATTCATTAAAGTATAATAAGTAACAATTTACGATAATTTTTCCGTGAAATAATTCAAAATAATAATGATAAAAAATCAATCCTTCTTTTGAAATAATTATTTAAAATTATAAAATACTTAAAAGAAAGAAAAAAAAAGTTCCATTCATAATCATTCCTTCCTTAAATTCAATCTACAAATCAAAACCATTTTGCGTTAAAATAAACATTAAAACATATATAAAAGTATCAATTCAGTGGAAATTTTCAATTTGGTATAACATTTTTTTACTTAGTATTTTTCATTGTAATAAGTTTGCCAGAAAAGCTTACTACTTACTATTCTAAACATAAATGGAATTTTTAAAACATCTCATTTTGATCGTCATTTTCATAGATAAGATCATCGTTCATAGATATCTTCATTTTGATAGATAAGCTCATTTATTTTTTAGCAGTCTTTTATTTATAATCTTTTTTAAAAAATTCATACAAATTTTTTTTTATATAAATTTGCACTATGATGGATTTATTGAGTACAAGTGATGCAATGAATTATTTAATATTTCTAATAAAAATTTAAATATAAAATTAATTTTTACTTAAAATTACTATCTATAATGTGCGAAAGAAAGGTTATTTTAATTGCAAAGTCTATTAAAATAACATATTTATATTTAATTTCTATTAAAATAACAGCGAATATCTAACTATATAAACATTACTGTTTCAAAGATATTCTTGTATATCAGAACCCTATTATTTTATATATCAAACTCATTTTTGATTTTTAAAATTTATCTTAGCTTAAAGTTACTGTCTATAATGTACTGAAAAATAATTATTTTAATTAGTAGCAAAGTCTATTAAATTTTAATTTATATAACAATATCAGCTAAATTCCAACTATATAAACATAACTGTTTTAAAGACAATTTAATTGGTTGATTTTTTAAATAATTGATTTTTTAAATTTATTTTCAAAATAAATTTAATTAAAAAAATGGCAATTCTTTTTACGCATAAACTTCCGGAGCAACCGGAACTTATTTATTTTCTAATGTTTTTACTTAGGCTGATTCAATCATCGTTGATTAATATGAACGCCTACAGATAAGGTGAATATGAAAAATTCATTTTTAGGAAAAATACATAAAAGTTAAATAAAGGTTCTTTGAGTACATAAAAGTTAAAGAAGAAATAAAGGTTCTTTGAAGTGTGTCTGTTTTTAAAGTCTCTAAATAACGGAACGGGTGAAGTCACTTTTCAGCTTAACTAGCTGTTTGTTTGTTTATTTTGAAAACGAGGTGAATAATCGTTGAATATGATCGTTACTTATAAAAATGCAAATATAACTAAAATGGCGTTAATTTTTATCGAATTAATACAATCTTTACTATATTTGATGCATATAATTAATGCTAAAGACAAATCAATATTAATTTATAATTAACTGAACTGTGCTCTAATTAAGTAAAAAGAAAGTGTTTAAAAAACAATGCAACTACAATAGAAGTGGAGTAAGAAAATACGCTTTTATAAATAATTTTTTTCTACAGGAGGTTAATGCAGACAAGTCGTAAGTCGTCGATCATATTATTTAATTTCTTAATACTTCTGCGAAAAAAGAAAGAAAAAAAAATCAGGAAAAATTTTAATAGAAATATAATTTTAAATTTTTGCCACACTTTTAAATGCAATCACGTTGTATATTTTAGGGAATGTTAAGGCCTAATATATATTAATTCATAATGAACAACTAAACTATATTTCATCTATCTAGAAAAACAGTGAAATTGAAAATTCAAATTGCTTTTCAAGTCTATCTTTAATACTTTAATTATTTTTTATTTTATTCAGATGAATTTTATTTAATTTAATTTAGTAGTTTGACAAATCATTAAATGAATTTCTGAAGTACACTATTTACGACAGTTAGTAAAGTGGAAAAATTAATCTTGCTGCCAGTTATACGTTGAAGTAAACAAAGGGGATTTTACCTTTCTTTGATTTACTTCACTCACACATGATTTAGAATGTAAAAAAAGTACAGAGTGATTTGTTCTGTGGTCAAGACTTGTGGTCTCCTCCTGGTGCATCATTAACTTTGATAAGAAAAAGTTCCGAAAAACTATAACACACTCAGTGTATCTTTTTCTTAAGTAGAATAATCATTGCTTAATCTAGTGAATAACTCTGAG
The DNA here is from genome assembly GCA_949128135.1 of Parasteatoda lunata. Classification (NCBI taxonomy): domain Eukaryota; kingdom Metazoa; phylum Arthropoda; class Arachnida; order Araneae; family Theridiidae; genus Parasteatoda; species Parasteatoda lunata. Next base: position 86,601,303 of record OX421971.1, on the reverse strand, counting down.
TTGGTTGCAAGTTGAGAGCAAAAAGGAATGATTTGAATTCATTTCGACAAAAAAAAAAAAAAAAAGCACTGAATTTTGAAAACAGTAAATTTCAAAAAATCCCAAACTAAAATAGCGCATTAATTTGGAATTTCTCAAGTTTCGATGATTAGAAAAAAAAAATAACTAATTAAAAAAAAAATTCTTAATGTATTTCAAAGCTACACGCATGTCATGAATGTCTTATTAGAGACTGAAATGGAAAATCTAATTTTGATGAATTAAACAGGTATAAAAACAGTCTTCAATTATAAATTTTTTGGAAGGAATCAAATAAATATTTTAGTTTATATTTTTCACAAACATTTATTTATTTTTATGTCACTTTAAATGACATTTATAATTTATATCAGAGACAGTTTTAATTATAATTGTTTATTGAACATAAAACTGAGTTTATTTAATCAAAACGCTATACTATGTATCAAATACCATTAAAAAATAAAATTTTGCAAATATTTAGAGTTTAAAATTGAATATTGCACTCCCTTTTTTATCGAGTTAATTTAAATACATTAAATCAAAATGAAAAAGTGCCTAACGCAGCTAAAACCAAATTTGCTTTATTTTAATTTAGACATTCAAACAAACAATAAAAGCAGGAAAAAGTAATAAAATAAATATAAGAAAATAAAAGAAATGTGTGTTTGCAGACAGTGTGTCCCCTGAAGAAGTGTTGTCTTGCAAAAACATACATTTCTTTTATTTTATAGCATTTTATTACTTTTCCCTGCTTTTATTGTTTGTTCGAATGTCTAAATTAAAAATATATAAGTAACACTGTAAAAAAAAGCTTTAAACTTGTGCAATTTTTTAAATTTTTCTATTATTTTTTTTTTAAGCATAACAAAATTTTCTTATTGGCTATCATTGAGTACTTTTTAAAACATTTTATGTCATATTTGTTCTAAATCGTATGGGACAAAATTTTTAAAAAAAAATTAGCTTTTAAATAACATAGAGTATAAAATGTGTTAAAATATTTCCATGAATTTTTAGCATTATTCTTATAAAACTTAGTACGTAAGATATCGCATACCTGGTAATATTTGTTAATGACACAAAAGCCCCCTTCAGGTAACAAAAATGAAAAAGTTGTTTTTAAATTTTTACATAAGTATTTAAATTTTTTAAATTTAAATACTTTTGCTTTTTTGAAAATCTGCATTTTTATTGCGGTACGCGCCAAACAGTTAATTCATGTGATTATTAATCATACTACAATTTAATTCATGCTGTTTTGTTTTTTTATATAAGAAAAATCTAGTAAACTTCAATAATTTTAAGTTTTTTTTGTTTTTTTTTTCTTCTTGTTTCTCATTTTTACCATGAGTTGCAATAAAATGAGTTAAAATTAAGATATTTACTAAATATTAAAATCGAAATCTGATTATTATTATTTCTTTTTTTATTTTATTTATTTATTTATTTATTTTTTTTTTTGAAATAGAGTCATTTACTGGAATAATTATCACCATATCATTATGGTAGTTGTAAATTAAACGGCTCGAAATATTTCAAACGCATAATGTGAAGAAGAAGATGATATGAGTAATTAATATATATTTTTTTAACTATCATCTTCTTTTTTAAGCACGTCAGAAGAAGCTAATGGGAAGCATCGAAATCGAGTTTCTGCTCTAAACTTACTAAAAACAACCACCAACTACGATTTATAAAATGAATGGACGGCAATATACCAGGGTGAACGCACATTTCAGTACAGAATTCCTCACTTACTGCATAGTACACATAACCGAAAAGGATCAGTCACAAATAATGATATACAAAAAAGAATTCTCAGGATTCGTGGAATATAAAGGAAAGACGATGAGATAGATAATCGTAAAGGAATTAATAGACGAAACAGCGCATCTGATGCTGTTAGTATATTTTATTTAATTTCATTTTTTATATTATAACCGTTGTTGAACAGCCAACACAATTTTGGGTTTACGACTACTAATGTTCAACTCCATAGCCTTGTAATTTTGAACCAACCCAGAAGGCAAGGAAACTCCTGGACCAATACCCTCAGACGTATAATAGATTATGGGAACATGGAGGACTTTGTGACTCGACAGATTTAACGTGCATTACAATTTGCAATTACGGGGATAAAATCCACCACCTTTTGTACATGGGCTCAGTGCCTTACCAACAAGGCTGTCCCGGCCCTATGCTGTTAGTATAGTTCAAAACTTTCTTTTATTTTTAATTTAAACAAGTGTTTTCCTTTCAATGTAAGGGCTTGGCACTACAATAAATAGTAAATTGATCTAAGGCAATAAGGTGCTTTGGGCAGCCAACTAGTGGGGATTCTGGAAACATGCATAATAATAAATTTTAAAAAAAAAAATTACCAAGAAATAATTTGATGCACATATATGTTAATTCCGAAAAATTTATTTAAACCTGAAAATTTAATTATATAATTTAAAATTAATTAATTATGTATTTCTAAGCAAAAACAAAACAATAATCCTTAAACTGAATTAAATTTAATTTATATTTAAATGAATTAGACACTATTAGAAAATCTAGGTGCATAGTTGCTACCATTTGTGGTATTGAGGCAAATTAAATATTTTTGCATTGCGTTTAGTCACATTTTTCATTTACTTTTTAACAGCTATAGTTTTATTTAGTTATTTATAAACTTTTTTTGTTTACTTACTTTACTGACGACACATATTTTCATGTGCATTAGAATCAAATTATGACTCCATTGCAAAACAATTTCGTTTAAAAAATATGCACTTTTATAGCAATATATTCTCAATAATTTTTTAAAACAGTTGTTATTTTGTTAATATCATATTTTTTTTTTTTTTTTTTTTTGCATGATTACTACAGTTCTGTATAAAGTATTTAGTTTTTATTAACACCACCTATATACCAAATTTTTTTATACTGTATATCTCTTCATTAGTACATTGCAATAAACAAATAAATGTTTCAATAAAAGATCAAATAAAAGATCAAGAAAAGCAACACTATTATATGTGAAACATGGAAGAAATTTCATCAATGTTTCCGAGTTAACTAGAGAACTTTTTTTTAAATATTTTTCTCATAAATTTAAAGTTTAAAATTTTTTACCACTGGCTATGCATGATGATAATCACAGTTTTTTTCCTTGCATCATAATGATATAAAAAATTTCAATAGTTTTGATGAAGTATCTGTTAAATTTCAGCGAAACCAATGAAAATAATTCTTTGAATAAAGATAATCAATTAATTTTAAAGATGTTTTTCAATTGAGAGTATAGTTCCTTTTAGTTAAAAATTATTTGGATATTAAGTTTAAAACTTCTTGAAATTTTCATGGCTAAACAGCATTGATTTATAAAAAAAATTATTTACCAATCACATTCTTTACCGTATAATATCGTAGGAAATAACTGTATTTCTGTACTGGCATCTTTTTGAGGTTCGTACAGTACCAGGCGACAATATAAGAAAAACATCAAATAACAGCATATTCTTTCTGTTTTAGAATATCAAAAATATTGCTCAACTACCCACGGCGGGACTCGAACACGCAATCCCCGGTTTAGGAGAACAATGCCTTATCCATTAGGCCACGCGGGCTGGACAACTTTGCTCAAAAGTAAGTAAAACTTAGTACACTTTTTAAATATGTTAACTTTATATTTTATATTCGCTTTTCCTGTTTCTAGAGAGGATTTGCACTTCTCAAGGAACTATTAACTACTATTGACTTAAAATAGTAAAAAAATTCAATAAATTGTTAGATAACTTCTTCTTGAAGTTCGTACTGTACAAGGCGACAATATAAGAAAAACATCAAATAACAGCATATTCTTTCTGTCTCAGAATATCAAAAAAATTTCTCACCTACCCACGACGGGACTCGAACCCGCAATCCCCGGTTTAGGGGACCGATGCCTTATCCATTAGGCCACGCGGGCTTGACAACTTTGCTCAAAAGTAAGTAAAATTTAGTGCACTTTTTAAATATGTTAACTTTAAATTTTATATACGCTTTTTCTGTCTCTAGAGAGGATTTGCACTTCTCAAGGAATTATAAACTACTATTGATTTCTAATGGTAGAAAAAGACAATAAATTGTTAGACAACTTCTTTTTGAGTTTCGACCTGAACAAGGCCACAATATAAGACAAACATCAAATAACAATAATTTCTTTTTGTCTCAGAATTTCATAAAAATGATTTTAAAAAAATGCTAACCTACCCACGGCGGGACTCGAACCCGCAATCCCCGGTTTAGGAGACCGATGCCTTATCCATTAGGCCACGCGAGCTTGCCGTCTAACAGCAAAAGTAAATAAAACTGAATTTCGTTAAATAACTTATTAACTTTTTGAATAAGTTATCATAACATTTTATATTCGATTTTTCTGTATTCAGAGAGGATTTGCACTTCTCAAGGAATTATTAACTACTATTGACTTCTAATAGTAGAAAAAGACAATAAATTGTTAGACAACTTCTTTTTGTGTTTCGACATAAACAAGGCGACAATATAAGACAAACATATTAACAATAATTTCTTTTTCTCTCAGAATTTCAGAAAACTTATTTTTAAAAATTGCTCATCTACCAATGGTGGGACTCGAACCCGCAATCCCCGGTTTAGGAGACCGATGCCTTATCCATTAGGCCAAGCGGACTTGACAACCTCGCTCAAAAGTAAGTAAAATTTAATAAAGGGTACTTTTTAATTGAGTTATCTTAATATTTTATATTCGTCTTTCTTGTCTCTAGAGAGGATTTGCATTTCTCAAGGAATTATTAACTGCTATTGACTTAAAATAGTGTAAAAAATACATTAAATTGTTGGACAACTTCTTCTTGAGGTTCGTACTGTACCAGGCGACAATATAAGAAAAACATCCTATAACAACATATTTTTTCTGTCTCAGAATATCAAAAAAATTTCTCACCTACCCACGGCGGGACTCGAACCCGCAATCCCCGGTTTAGGAGACCGATGCCTTATCCATTAGGCCACGCGGGCTTGACAACTTTTCTCAAAGGTAAGTAAAACTTAGTGCACTTTTTAAATATGTTAACTTTAAATTTTATATTCGCTTTTCCTGTCTCTAGAGAGGATTTGCACTTCTCAAGGAATTATAAACTACTATTGACTTCTAATAGTAGAAAAAGACAATGAATTGTTAGACAAATTCTTCTTGAAGTTCGTACTGTACAAGCCGACAATATAAGAAAAACATCAAATAACAGCATATTCTTTCTGGCTCAGAATATCAAAACAATTTCTCACCTACCCACGGCGGGACTCGAACCCGCAATCCCCGGTTTAGGAGACCGATGCCTTATCCATTAGGCCACGCGGGCTAGAAAACTTTGCTCAAAAGTAAATAAAACTTAGTACACTTTTTAAATATGTTAACTTTATATTTTATATTCGCTTTTCCTGTTTCTAGAGAGGATTTGCACTTCTCAAGGAACTATTAACTACTATTGACTTAAAATAGTAAAAAAATTCAATAAATTGTTAGATAACTTCTTCTTGAAGTTCGTACTGTACAAGGCGACAATATAAGAAAAACATCAAATAACAGCATATTCTTTCTGTCTCAGAAAATCAAAAAAATTTCTCACCTACCCACGGCAGGACTCGAACCCGCAATCCCCGGTTTAGGTGACCGATCCCTTATCCATTAGGCCACGCGGGCTTGACAACTTTGCTCAAAAGTAAGTAAAACTTAGTGCACTTTTTAAATATGTTAACTTTAAATTTTATATTCGCTTTTCCTGTCTCTGAGTCCTGTCTCTCTCGTCTTTCCTGTCTTCCTGTCTTTCCTGTTTCGCTGTCTCTAGAGAGGATTTGCACTTCTCAAGGAATTATAAACTACTATTGACTGCTAATAGTAGAAAAGGACAATAAATTGTTAGACAACTTCTTTTTGAGTTTCGACCTGAACAAGGCCACAATATAAGACAAACATCAAATAACAATAATTTCTTTTTGTCTCAGAATTTCATAAAAATGATTTTAAAAAAATGCTAACCTACCCACGGCGGGACTCGAACCCGCAATCCCCGGTTTAGGAGACCGATGCCTTGTCCATTCGGCCACGCGGGCTTGCCGTCTAAGAGCAAAAGTAAATAAAACTGAATTTTGTTAAATAACTTATTAACTTTTTGAATAAGTTATAATATTTTATATTCGATTTTTCTGTCTTTAGAGAGGATTTGCACTTCTCAAGGAATTATTAACTACTATTGACTTCTAATAGTAAAAAAAGACAATAAATTTTAAGACAACTTCTTTTTGTGTTTCGACATGAACAAGGCGACAATATAAGACAAACATATTAACAATAATTTCTTTTTCTCTCAGAATTTCAGAAAACATATTTTTAAAAATTGCTCATCTACCAACGGTGGGACTCGAACCCGCAATCCCCGGTTTAGGAGACCGATGCCTTACCCATTAGGCCAAGCGGACTTGACAACCTCGCTCGAAAGTAAGTAAAATTTAATAAAGGGTACTTTTTAATTGAGTTATCTTAATATTTTATATTCGCCTTTCCTGTCTCTAGAGAGGATTTGCACTTCTCAAGGAATTATTAACTACTATTGACTTAAAATAATAAAAAAATTCAATAAATTGTTAGACAACTTCTTCTTGAAGTTCGTACTGTACAAGGCGACAATATTAGAAAAACATCGAATAACAGCATATTCTTTCTGTCTCAGAATATCAAAAAAATTACTCACCGACCCACGGCGGGACTCGAACCCGCAATCCCCGGTTTAGGAGACCGATGCCCTGTCCAACAGGCCACGCGGGCTTGAAAACTTTGCTCAAAAGTAAGTAAAAATTAGTGCACTTTTTAAATATGTTAACTTTAAATTTTATATTCGCTTTTCCTGTCTCTAGAGAGGATTTGCACTTCTCAAGGAATTATAAACTACTATTGACTTCTAATAGTAGAAAAAGACAATGAATTGTTAGACAAATTCTTCTTGACGTTCGTACTGTACAAGGCGACAATATAAGAAAAACATCAAATAACAGCATATTCTTTCTGTCTCAGAATATCAAAAAAATTTATCACCTACCCACGGCGGGACTCGAACCCGCAATCCCCGGTTTAGGGGACCGATGCCTTATCCATTAGGCCACGCGGGCTTGACAACTTTGCTCAAAAGTAAGTAAAACTTAGTACACTTTTTAAATATGTTAACTTTAAATTTTATATTCGCCTTTCCTGTCTCTAGAGAGGATTTGCACTTCTCTAGGAATTATTACTACTATTGACTTAAAATAGTATAAAAAATACATTAAATTGTTAGACAACTTCTTTTTGAGGTTCGGACTGTACAAGACGACAATATAAGAGAAACATCAGGTAACAACATATTCTTTCTGACTCAGAATATCAAAAAAATTGCTCAACTAGTCACGGCGGGACTCGAACCCGCAATCCCCGGTTTAGGAGACCGATGCCTTTTTCCATTAGGCCACGCGGCTTGACAACTTTGCTCAAAAGTAAGTAAAACTTAGTACAATTTTTAAATATGTTAACTTTAATTTTATATTCGCCTTTCCTGTCTCTAGAGAGGATTTACACTTCTCCAGAATTATTACTACTATTGACTTAAAATAGTATAAAAAATACATTAAATTGTTAGACAACTTCTTTTTGAGGTTTGGACTGTACAAGGCGACAATATAAGAAAAACATCAGCTAACAACATATTCTTTCTGACTCAGAATATCAAAAAAATTGCTCAACTAGTCACGGCGATACTCGAACCCGCAATCCCCGGTTTAGGAGGCCGATGCCTTATCCATAAGGCCACGCGGGCTTGCCGTCTAAGAGCAAAAGTAAATAAAACTAAATTTTGTTAAATAACTTATTAACTTTTTGAATAAGTTATCATAATATTTTATATTCGCTTTTTCTGTCTTTAGAAAGGATTTGCACTTCTCAAGGAATTATTAATTACTATTGACTTAAAATACTAGAAAAAATTCAATAAATTGTTCTACAACTACTTCTTGAGGTTCGGACTGTACAAGGCGACAATATAAGAAAAACAACAAACAACAACATATTCTTTCTGTCTCAGAATATCAAAGAAAATTTCTCACCTACCCACAGCGGGACTCGAACCCGCAATTCCAGGTTTAGGATTTGCACTTCTCAAGTAATTCTTAACTGCTCTTGACTTAAAATAGTAGAAAAAGACATTAAATTCTCAGGCAACTTCTTTTTGAGGTTCGGACTGTACAATGCAACAATATAAGAAAAACATCAAATAACGGCATTTACTTTTTGTCTCAGAATTTCAAAAAATGTTTGAAAAAAATGCTCTTCTACCCAACAAGTTTGCTCAATAGTAAGTAAAACTTAATATAGAGCACTTTTTAAATAAGTTATCTTAATATTTTATATTCGCTTTTCCTGTCTCTAAAGAGGATTTGCACTTCCCAAGGAATTATTAACTACTATTGATTTATAATAGTAGAAAAAGACATTAAATTGTTAGACAACTTCTTTTTGAGATTCGGACTATAGAAGGTTCCAATATAAGAAGAACATCAAATAACAATATTTTCTTTTTGTCTCAGAATTTCAATGAATATTAAAAAAAAAATGCTTATCTACCCACGGTGGGACTCTATACCACAATCCCTTGTTTAGGAGACCGATGCCTCATTATCCATTTGGTCACGCAGTTTTTTTTTTTTTTCAACGATTAAAAGTAAATGAAACTCAATATTGAGCACTTTTTAAATGAATTTGATCGTAATATTTGATATTCGGTTTTCCTGTTTCTTGAAAGGATTTACACTTTGCAAGGAATTATTAACTACTTTTAAGTTAAAGTAGTAGAAAATAGCTTAAAATAGTTAGGTGACTTGTTTTTGAGATTTGGGCTACAAGTAGATTATATAAGCAAGGTCCAGATATAAGACAAGTTAAATACTTTCAAAAATTCACATTATTTTCTTTTTGTCTCAGGGCTGCGAAGAATAATGAAAAAAAGGCATAATATTGTAAGATAACTTCTTTTTGAGGTTCGGACTGCAGTGAAATGTTATTAACATTTCCCCTATTTAAGAGACACACGAATTAACAGTATTTTGTTGCTGTCTCAGAAAGGCAGAGCTATATAAAAAATTGCTCTCTTTCCCTCGGCGGGACTCGATCTCGAAATTTACTTCTTTGCTAATTTCGAATTGAAAACTAATATTTTCCGTCGGCTACGATGAAATGTGTTTTCAGCGTCAGTTCAGTACTGTGAATTGTCATTGATGAAATTAAAAAAGTTTTCTAAATAAAACAGAAAACTACCTGAGTAGCATTTGTTCCATTATAAAAAATTTTTTACTAAAAAGTTTTGATATTCATTATTTGAAGAGTTTAATTAATACTGGAGCTAAATAAAATATGCTTAATAATTAGTATTTATTAAATTACGAAATCTGACTCAAAAACATAACTTTTAAAAAACTCTTTGAATGGTAGTTTAAATGAGTGAATATTTAATTATCTTCTTATTGTATGACAACACTAATGCTAATTATATGAAAGCAAAAACTTGTGAAACTCAACGTTCCCTTTCATTATACTTTATTTTAATTATTGCAGTATACAGTATACAATGTACAATACAATATTATTATGTATAATTGTTTAACTTCATTTTATTTTGGAATCTTGATATATTTTTAAGAATATTGGGTCATTTCTTGGTTATGAATCACGTTGATCTACTTAAAAACGTAATATTTATAATTTCTTGAGTAAATTTGGGTATTTTTTTAAAGTGTTAAACTAGTCTTCGTAAATGAAATTCTTACGATATGGTAAGTAAGAATTTTCAATCAAGTATTATATTGAATTAGACATTAATTTTTAAAATAGTTCACTAATTTATCAATGATTAGTAAATATAAAAATTTTTAATCAGTAATTTACTAAATCATAGCAATGTATTGACAACATATTATTGTCAAAAACACCAATATAGACAAAAAATAAATAAATATAAATCTTAAAATATTTTGAAGTGAATGAAAAAAAGAATTTGTATATATATAAAGAGAGAGAGAGAGAGAGAGAGTTTACTGTAATCAATACCTTAAATATATATTTTTAGATCCCTTGTCAAAAATGAAATCAAAATTAAATAACTATTTACATAAGTTAAAAAAAAGTTTACATAAATTAAGCACTAGAAAACATCAAAATAAATTTGATTTGACGGATGAAATTTTAAGGTCTTAATAATCTCCTTTAATATTTTTCTATTGTCTCTGACAATAAAACATGTTTTATGTGTTAACTCACTTTATTTAATATTGATTCATAAGATTTCAATAGCGTTTCTGCTTTTTCCTCACTTATGCATCCATCCGTGAGTACAAATAATAATAATAATAAAGATTAAATAATAATATATAATAATAAATAAATAATAATAAATAAATAATAATAAATAAATAATAATAAATAAATAATAATAAATAAATAATAATAAATAAATAATAATAAATAAATAATAATAAATAAATAATAATAATTAAATAATAATAATTAATAATAATTAATAAATTATGATTAATGTAATTTTGACTTTATTTTGGAGAAATATTCTAAAGAAATATTCTAATTTCCTAAATTTGTACTACAGTTAAATTCAAAGCTTATAGGATTTGATCCTTTTCCAATGCTTCATTCAGCGTTCTTACACCTGTTGAAAAACACTGCATTTCAGTTTTTCTTCCAACTCCTCCCTCTCTCTTTTCTTTCATTCCAGGAAGAAAAAAAATTATCGTTAAACAGTGCTTGAAATTTTTAGTGATAAACAGGTTTTAGCCATTGTGTACGATTCTGTTTTGATGTATTTTGAGAAGATCTACTCACACATCACACATTGTAGTTGAGATTGCACCAGTTCATAAGTTCTAGCAAATCTCAATTACTTGCAATACTGCACGAGCTCCACCTACGGCTCTACATGCTTGTCGACTGAAGTACATTTCCTTCCTAGAATTTCAAGAACTTAAAAATGGGGAATCGTTTGTCGAATGAAACGTAAGTTTATGAAATTAGCACTATTCCGCATGCAAAGTGAAACAAAATCAATAAGATCATGCTAATTTAATCCTTCATCTTTCTTTTTCTCTTTCTATATTTTCTTTTTACCTATAAAAAAATTTTTTTTTTTTTCGCAGTGTTTTATTTTAATTTAGTTAGGACTGTGACCTGCATTCTATTTTGCGTTTCCCTACTGAAAAATCATACTTTCACTTCAAAATACTTATAGATTTGAAGCTAGATCTCTTTTTTGCCCATTTCTTCCGTAAATTATTATTATTTGTTTTTAAAATATCATTAAACGCAAATTCTGCTGTTTTTATTAAACACTGAAAAGTACAATCACAATAGTGTTGAGGATAAATTTTTCGCAAATCACGGGACAATTTGCTCTAAAGACACATTCTGCATAATAAAATATAAAAAAATATTGTTAATTAATTCTAAAATTACTAATTAAAAACTATTCTAAACAATTAGCATTAAGTTTGGACATTTTATTTATTTTATTTTATATCAAATAGAAATTACAAATAGCTCTTCTAATATTTAGTTTAATTGTGTTGAGTTCAATTAATTAATTGTGTTTATGCAACACTTTTTAGAGATAGAATTGCTTAGCTTGAAACATATAATTTGAAGCGCTTATTTCAGCTTGATGTGGCATCTTTTTTCTTTCTTATACATTATCTGATGTAAAAAATACTTCTTACCATTTATTGATATATTTAATTTAAGAAATGTGAAAAGTCAAGCTTTTAAAATAATGTTTTTTTTTTTTTTTTTTTTGTATATGCACTTGATATTTTTTTAAAATTGAAATTAAATGAGCATTAAAAAAGATAATTTTTTTCTATAATCCAATACTTTTATATTTCTGAATAATAAAAGAAACTTCGCTCATTTGAGTTTTACAACTTATCTAAAAAAAATTGAAGATTTGCCAAAAAATAACTAATCATGATATTTGTGGAGATAAAAAAAAGGCTATTTTTTTTCTAATTTACTGTATATTACATCATTTTGTTTCAGTTCTAATAATGCCAAACGTAATAAATGTCAAACAATATTTTCTGCGATTATCAATAATTTTAATATCATTGATTTTCGTCAATATTATTAAAAATGACCTTGTCAACGGATTACTTTATATACATGCTGTATAAAAAATAGGTCTTGAATCTTCTGAACTCTAAAACTGATGTTCCCTATGCAATTACATTGTAACACTTAGTTCAAATATCATGTTATATGTAATGGAATTCATTTACATGTACTCAGATTTGAGTAAAATAATTTTTTATGTTGAACAATCTGACATCTTTTGTGAAAGAACTATTTTTTAATTTTATTTGAATAAATATATTATTATTATTATTATTTTGAAATAATTAGTAATCAGAAAACTCTGATTAAATTCATTAAGTATTTTATTATATTATTATTGTTTGTTCTTATATCCTTTTTCAACTATAACGCCTAATATAGTTATTATGATGTATTTTGCACAGAATATAAAGAATATCATAATTTTTCTTAATTCGGGCTCAATATTGCAAGGATAAAAATATAATTTATGAGTAGCCCTTTAAAGTAGATAGAGCACCGGTGTTCTTTTTATATATTTTCTTCTGACACTCTAATAACATGTAAAAATATATTTCAATATTTTTTTAATTATAAAAAGTAGTCTAAGAGTTGTTACAAAATAATCTGTTAGATTGTCGGAACTATGTTTGCATTAAAATACAAAATTCAAAAAAAAAAAAAAAAAAATTATAAAAAAGATAGATTTTTTTTTATTTATTCATATTCATTTTCAATAATTGATTTTTTAAATTAAATAAATTTCAATGATGAATTCTTGTTTCTCTAACACCTAAATAACTTCAGGTAAAGGCAAGTTTGAAAAATTATTATTCAGAAGAATTTACCTTTAACATATAAAAGACACCAGTATTTCTGTATTTCATAACCTTAAGTTATTGAAATGCTAAATATGATATTTTTTGCTTACTTTGTCCTAGATTGTTACAAAATTATGAAAAATAAGTCTAAGGAAAATTCTGTATCAAAGGATAAAATAATGTCAAAAAATAACCGAGGGAATATAAATCTACACCCTCCAGTGTGTATTTTGTTTTTACTTTATTATTTTATAGTATATTCAGTATTTTATAATATATTCAGGTCAATATTTACGAAATATCTTAACTATATATTTACATATCAATGAGATAAAGAGGAAAATTGTAGTGTTTTCGAAATAGAGGTGCGGGGGAAAAGGTATTCAAAGAGAAATGCAGAGAAAGAGTAGTTATCTCAAATTAAACTAATGTGTAAAATAAGTGTAGTAACAGTATGGATATAAGAATAGTGTTTACACCTTATTATTTGTTTTTAAGCATCGAACTTTATTGTTTTAGAAATGAGAATATCTGATAACAACGATTCTAGGAAAAAAAGGTACCGGAAAAAAGGTCCAGGTAAAAAAGGTACCTGTGTAGGGAAAATTCTGTAGGGGAAAATATTTGAAATGAGAAGATTAGATTGAAGCGCTTTTTGCTGTTCCGTGCATGTTTTTTTTTTTTTTTTTTTTTTTTTTTTCGTGTCGCGCGTTTTCGCTTTCGTATCCAACGTTCGCGCAACGTTTCGTATCCAACGTTTTCGTTCGCGCGTATCCAACTTTGGTTTCTTATTTATGCATTTATTCTTATGCATTAAAGGTTTATATTAAATCTTCCCCTTAGAAAAATAAAAGCAATAAAGAAATTATATACACCCAGCTCATAAGAAAAGAAATACCGCGACTTTAATTAAAAAGGACCAATAGTTTCACCTCCAATCACGAATAAACATCCAGCACATAAATCATCCTAACTTCCCCGATTGGCTACTTGAAGCCTCACATTAGCAATTTCTTCACAAAATATAATTTAAAATAGAAAATAACACATTTCTCACTTAAAAAATTACAAAAAAAAAGTAAAACATTATTGAAAAATTTAAATAGTATCTTCCCGCTTTAAAAAATAATCAAAGAAGAATAAATAAATGAAATGAAATTAAAAAAAAAGCGTAATACAACCAGCCCATAAGTCCACCCCCCCTTACCCTTCTCCTTACCTCAATGATCTAATCTGAATTATTGCAGATAAAAACAATATTGATTGAAACAGCGAGAAGCATTCATGCTGCCCAGAAAGCGAGAGGGGAAATATCCCTACAGATTTTCCCTATGGAGGTACCTTTTTTACCGGGACCTTTTTTTCCAGGGACCCTTTTTTCCGTACCTTTTTTTCCAGGGACCTTTTTTTCCGTACCTTTTTTTCCGTCTATTGATAACAACATGTTATTTGTAATTATAGTTTTTTTTTTCCTAATATAAATATTTATCTGATTTTTCATTCTAGCAATTCATTAGTTGAAACTGATTCGAAACATATGGATGAAGTCCCTGGCTTGAAAAATAAGACGTCCGACGACGCAGAGAAAACAACAATGCCGAACCACGGTGATCGGTATACGATTAGACGTTTTGTCGAATATAAAAACGAAAATGGCGAAAAAGTACTGGATGAACTGGAAAATAGCCGAGAACATTTCACAAAGTAAGTAACAATATAGTTCTCTTTTCTTTACAAAAAAAAAAAAAAAAAAAATGAAGGCTTCACTTTTTAATCAAGCCCATCATTGTTTGTTCCCCCCCTCCATAAAAGTCGATATTTTTCTAAGAAAAGGAGAGTATTTTCTTTATGAAATAATATTTATTATTATAATGTCATGCAAGAATATTTTTTTAGTTTGTAAATTGTAGCGAAATAAACAATATATTGGATTGGAAAAATTATCAGTTTTACTTAGAAAAAAAGTTTTAATTTTAGAATTACAGAATTGGTGACACAATACGAAGTGATAAAGGAAAAGTAATTTTATAAAGAAAGCCTTATATTATATAACAGTTTAAAGTTCAAATTGGATACGGGTTTTATCTTTGTTTTGAATCTTATATAATTTTCAATATAGAATTGCATCTGACTACATCAAATCTCCCACATTCGCATTTTTATATTTTATATGTCTCTTTTTTGTTATTTTTGATATAGAGTCAAGCATAAGCTTTTGAAATGAAGATCTCGAGGAAGTTGAATTAATCTTTTCATAACATTGGATAAATAGTCATTACTTAAAATGAAAAATGTTTCTCGAAAAAAGCACTTGAATGCATGAAAGATATTAATATACACTACTCAATCCTTAAATCCGATGCCTGTAACAGATTATACGTAAAGCTACTTTTAAAAGGTCAAAATAAAATGGAATACTTTCTTTTAAAATCCATCTTGTTCTTTCTTTTTATTCTTGTGAGCTTTCTTTTAAGCGTAATAATAATTTCAAAAATTTCCAACTATTTTTCCTATTTTATAAATTTAACAAATTGGCGTACATTCACAACTAACGAGGCATCTGGAATTTAAGAAAATATGATTTAATCAAACTAAAATTTTTCGCTTTAGTTATATATCAACTTATAAATGAAATTTTGAATACATTGGTAACCCAATAATTTTCTTATAAAAATTTTGAGAGTCACTGTGTTTATATAAATAAATAAAATAAAATATTTATATTGTACATTTATGTCACTACCTATTTTTGAATTATTTGCATAGCTGCCAATTTTACTTTATTTTTCAGTAGACTAACGGTCTTTGCTAGTTTTTCCTCTTCTAACTTTAGAAATAATTTAAAGTAAGAGAAATTCTGAAAAAAATTGCAATTAAAATAGAATTTTTGCACAACTTATTGCTTGATTAAGCGTTGAAAGAAGTATTAAAGTTAAATAAGAAAACAAATCTTATCTAAAATAATATATTGTAAGATTTTTTTATGTTCTAAAATTTTTAATTCTTTTATTGATAATTTTTTTAAAATTAATTTAAAAAATTCTAAAATCGTCTATGAAGAGACGTTTTTTGACTCTTGCAGATATATTTAATTAAAAGATAATGCATATAACCAAGGAAATATTTAAAAATATCTAGAACTTCAGAACAAGCTTATTTGAGGGCTTTTCTTTAATATTCACAAATTTTATATAATTTTATAAAAATTATATAAATTTATATGAAATTTTATAAAAAGTTTTATAAAATTTTTTTAGGCAACTTGTTGGAATGTTTTTTCGGAAAAAAATTATGATAAAATAGAGATTGTAATTTTTGGCCTGTTAAAAAATTACGGCCATGAACAAATATCCGATATTAATAAGTCTCTGAAAGTAACATAATACGTATTAAGTTTAGTATTAAGAGCAAAAAAGAATTTTTTCAATATATGGGGGCGACAGGAATACAAAAGCGCAAGTTGGATTAGTTCATGAAAAGGTTTTTTTCACTATAGAGATAATTTCATTCATAGATTGTGAATTTGAAGAATTCCAACTTCCAAAAAAAAAAAATAAATAAATAAAAATATTGATAATAATAAAAATTAATTCAGATGCAGTGTAAAATTTTTATTAGGAAATAAAACTCAAAAAATAAAATTTTGATGGTTTTATCAAAATAAGAAAAAAAGTATGTAGGTTTTTTTTTCTTTTTCAACTTGACGATTTTTTTTCAACTCTGTTTTCTCACAAGCTACGCCCGGTGGCTGAGCGGTAGAGCTTCGCGCTGTCGTGCCACAGGTCCCTGGTTCGATCCTCGGGCCGGCAAGGTCGACTCAGCCTTTCATCCCTTCAGTGGGTCGATAAATGAGTACCAAGCATGCGTGGGAACTAAACACTGGGGGTTCCGCGTTCGGCTGACCACCTGGTCGGAACATCTGCTACTGCACCCCAGAGCCCAAGGTCAAGAAAACTGAGATGGGCACAGTAGGCCATTGCCCTCTATGGGCTGTCGCGCCGCTGAGTTTAGTTTAGTTTTCTCACAAGCTATTCAGCATATTCCACTAAAGTTTTGATTTTTGTCTTTACATATTTTAAAATGATGTAAAAAATGTTATATCTTGCAATTCAAATTTTTTCCCACTATTATTAAATAAAAGAAAAATAATAAATATTTACTTAAAGTTAAATTATGCTTGAAATTATTTTTGGATAAATAAATTTCATAATTTTGTGAAACTTTCTTACGATTTTCCTAAAATAGTTTGAGAGGTAGGGCGAAATACGCAAAAAATAAGGGGTCCAAACCTTTGATCGTTCTCCTGATCAAACTATGGGGATTATATTTCCTAGATTGCGGTTAACCCTATACATTGGGGGTCAGAATTCCGAATCGGCTGGAATAGAAAGGAATAATTATTATTTTTATCTTATTTTATATCCGTCGTTGAACAGCCGACCCAGTTTTGGGGTTTACGACAACTAATGTTCAACCCCGTAACCTTGTAATTAGGGGCCAACTCAGAAGACAAAGAAACATGGAGGACTTTGTGACTCAACAGATTTAACGTGCATCAGTCACCATTTACTTCACGGGGAGTCTTCGGCTATCAAGGATCGAACCCACGACCTGTTGGACATGGGCTCAATGCCCTATCAACCAGGCTATCACGGCCAGGTATATTTATTTAAGGAAAGTACGTTTTTGGTTCTGATTTCGTAACTTAAAATATTATTGTATTAATTAATTAGCATATTTGAGGTCTCCCGGTCGAGCCCTTAAGATTGAGTCCTAGAATGTAAAGATTCAATCATTAAATAAAAAATAATAATCAGGATGATTCTTTTTTTTTTCTTTCTCTTTTCTTCTTCTTCTTCTTTTTTTTTTTTTTTTTTTTTTTTTTTTGACGCATTGTTCATTAAAATATTTCAAACAAAGCAAACAACTGAAAGCTTAAAACACATTTTTGGATAAACAAAGTTTATAAAATGGGTTCAAATACTCAAATCAACCCGGAAATATACCAGAAAATCATTAGTTAGTTCGACTGGTTAGCTGACTTAATTACGCTAACTATTTTAGTCGGATTACGACTGTCCTCAACTTCGTAGTAAGAGTCGTACGTCTAAATTATTGAAGAAAAAACAAATTAATTAATTTAAAATCTAAAGGAGAAAAAAAAAACAGATAAAAAGTAAGTTTTTCTGCAATATTACAGAACTTCAAAATTAATATTTACTCATATCTTAAACAAGCCTGTGAGCAATTTTTGGGCTGTGTGCTATTTTTAATTGCAATTTTTCCAATAAAAATCAATTTCTGTTTGTGGAATTAAAATTGCAACTTTTGTGACTGAATGTCCGATCATTGAATTAAAAAAATTTCAAAGATTTTAATTATTTTCAAAGATGTCTTTTAACAGTTTTTTTTATTTTCTAGGTTAACACTTACAGAGAAAACCTCTTTGAAAACTGATGAGGAATTGAGTAGAATTTTTAATGATCTTCTTGAAACAACTTGCTCTAGAGAAATGTTTGAAGATGAATACAGTAAAATTATGAGTACCTCCAATCTTTAAAAAGAAGTGATAATGAGCAAACTGTGTTCAGAGTTTAGCATTTTAAATAATGAACTTGAGAAAACGGTAACATTAAATGTTAGAAACTGCCGTGTATGGTTGTATGTGTCGTGTATGATTTTAATACAAATGTAATATACGCTTCATTAAAAGTTTAAATTTAATTTTTATTAATATTCTTGAAATTATCTGTTGGCACCTATTTTGTTAGTTTACCTACGAGATAGTCGCATTAAAAATAAAACATATTTTTTCCTTTATTAAAATGTATAGAAAAAAACAGCAAGCTTCTCTAGAATGAAACAATTATATATATATATATATATATATATATATATATATATATATATATATATATATATATATATATATAAAAGTTCAAAATGAAGATAAAACAAAGGTAAATTACGAACAAAAATTGGAAGAGGGACAAAGAAAAATAATAATAACAAACAACTGGGGAAAGAAAAAGAATTAATTTTTTTAAAAAAAAGGATAAAGTTTTTTTAAAAATCCGGAAAATAAAAGATATAATATTTTCATCAGCCCACACGATTATATCTGTAAAAAAGAGTGCTTTCTAATATTGTATCAATACAATAGTGTGAGGAGCACTCAAAATTTTTTTTACAAAAATTACGACAAATAGAATTAGACACAATAGGTAATAATAACACGTAAAAACAGAAAATAAAAATATAAAGAAAGAGCAGAATAAAACAAAATCTATAAAGCGAGTAGCGAAATAAAATGCACTTACATGAACGGGAAATTTTTCAAGAATGATTTAAAATATTTTTGTAACAAGATTGCAAAATATGAAAATAAAAGCGCAAATTGAGCGTTACTAGAGGACGCTCTAGTTACGCTCAATTTGCGCTTTTGTTTATTTTGTCTCTGATTTATTTATTTTGCTGTATATATATATATATATATATATATACATTACGGCCAAAGTCCGAAATAATTAAAACGATCAGTGAATATTTTACTTTGGCGGCCTTCTATAATTATATAAATAATTCTTATAAATCTTCTAATTTAAAAATATAAAAAATAGAAGTTTTTAAATTGTCTATTAAATAATCATTAATTTAATAATCATTATTAAATTGTCTATTTAATTGTCTAGTCATACATACACCAAAGGTCTAGTCATACTAGGTCTAGATAAGTGCCACTGTCCGGTATACTCTACACTAATGTTTTTTTAAGGTTCAGTGCCACTGCCCGGTATATCCTATACTGATGATTTTTTAAGGTCAAGTTCCTCTGCCCAGTATACAATGATTTTTTCTTCCAACTTTGGCTGATCTTCCCATGCCAATTCGCGATTTAGGCGGTAAATTCCCGAAATCAAGAAAAATTTCGGACTTTGGCCAGCTAATTTACAGCGTTCTTGGCCATTCTAGCCGACTTCGGACTTTGGCCGTAACATATATATATATTTTTTTTTCTCCCAATGAGTTGCACAATCTGTCTTCCCGATGAGCAGACCTAGTGCGTTCTCCAGAAGTGGTATCCACTCTTTCAGGACCACCACAATGGGTGAGATACCGTTGGCCATGTTAATTTGGACGTCTAGTTTCTGCCATACTAGATGGCAGCACCGAGACTCTATTTGGATGCTAAAGTGCACTAGGAATTTTAATTTTGCCGGAAATGCCAGGAGCCAATAAGGCACTCCAGGATCTTTTACATGCCGCATAATCATACGACATGGTCGCTGAGGATTTTCTGCATCCCGAAAATCCGGTGTCTGGGCCGGGGATCGTATTAATTTGTCGGATTAATAATCGGATTAATTTGTGGTTAGCATTTATTAATATTAGTGTTTGAAAAATGCATATTAAAGTTCTAGCATTAAACTTTCGTTTTCTCATTTTTATAAAAAAAAATTTCTTTAAAGAAAATTAAATTTCTTTTTTATTTTAAATTTCTTGATAACATATTAAGGTAAAATAACTAAAATGTATATATAAGTGCTAAATTCCATGTAATTATGTTTAATAAGCTTTGAGATATATCGTTTTCAGGTTTTTTTTTTTTTTTTTTTTTTTTTTTTTTTTTTTTTTTTAAAACACTTTGACACGAGCTTTTGATATTGCAGTTTTATACAAAGATGTAAGGAATTTTTTTAAACTAAATCTCATCTTGCATTTTAATTAACATAGAAGCATGATTTTTTTCACCATTTAAAAAATATATTTCTAAATATTAAGAAAAGGGCCCAGGATTCTCTATCGCATGTTCTCTTAAAGGATGCATTAGTTTAAGAACCAATTAAAATATGTTACTGTGATTATAAATTCTTCATGCACTTCTTTTTACTGTACGTGTGTGGCATATTATTATAGTCATAGGTAGTAGGGGGTACTTACTTAAGTGACATATGTTTCATTCATTCATGTTCATATGTGCTTGCTTCATTGTATGAATTCATTTCATATGTCTGTATCAATTGTATAACTTTGAAAGAGTGCCACCTTGGTGTGATATTTCACGCCATAATTCTTGAAAGAAATGCTCTTTGTAGTGTCAGAGAATCATGTATTTGTTCTGTAGGGGGTATATAGATAAGGAGTTAATAAATGTTATCAACTCAAAGGGGTGGTAGGTCTTGCACACACGCACAGAACACCTGTACACCTCTATTATTATCATTGTTTGCTTCACTCAGTTTTAAGAGTGAAAGAACCATTTCTTTTTCCTTGCGACAGGTCGATTTAGAAATAATAATATTTTTGTTAAAAATGCATTTATTCATTTTCAAACTTCTTTGTGATGCCTTCTCATGTGTTAGGAACGCGCCCTTTAAACAAGTTTATTGAAAAATTAATTAAAATTAACTACTATTTTTTTGAGAGTTACGTAACGTATTATTCCGAGTTACAGAAAGGGTTTCGTTTTTTTTTTTTTTTTTTTTTTTTAAATTGAATTAATAACGTTATTTACTTAGAATTGCACGGAATTTTTTTTTTTTTTTTAAATACTAGCATGTAATATTGTAAATTGTATCTTTTGTTTGCGCGAGTCATTTCATAGTGTATGAACAGTTAGGATAGCGAAGTAATTTTCAAAAATTTTCCCTGTCAAAAATTTTCGAAATGTCATGTAATTAATATTTTTAACACACCTGATTGAAACTATCGTTTCAAATAGCGCTGAAGCAAGGGAAAGAACATAGCTTTTCAAGTTATTTCTCGTTATTAAGCTTTTGACAATTATCTAAACAAATGCTCTAAGGCAATAAATATCAACCCACCAAAAGTTGCATTTAAAAAAATAAATAAATAAAGGTCAAAAAAAGATTTGGTACAACCTAAGGCCCAGTATCAAACTAAGTTTCATGATTATGATGAAATTTTATATAATTCGTTATGCTTTCTTTTTGATATAATTGAGCTTAGTAGGAGAAAATGCTTAAGTGATCTTTTTATGTTCAGAAATTTGTAAGGTCAATGTCACAAAATATCGCTTTATTTTACCACTTAATGATTGCACCTTTTTGATATTGAACATAAGATACACTATAGTTTTTTTCTAACCCAGTATTATAGATTATACAAATAAATTTGCAACAATAAGAGATATCTGGAACGTTTAATAGAAAACATACATACATATATATATATATATATTGGTGTTTAATAATTATTAACATACAGTAACATTAATATATATCTTTTGAGAAAAATAATGTTATATTTGCTAAAAATTGTCCAAATTGAAAATAATCAAAAATTAAATATTCTGGAATGTGTAAGTTATGTGGAATTATAAACTTAATTTGTATCTTAAGATAAAGGGGTCGCCTCACTATCCTACAAAACATATATGTTATAAAATAGATGGTCTTTTATTTAAAATCATTTTCACTGTTGGAAGAAAAGAAAAAAATTTTAACCGTTTAAAAAAACAAAAAAAAAATTAAGAACCATCCACTTGCTTTATGAAGTATTTGTTAGGCGGCTCTAAATAATATTATTAAATAAAATAAAAAAGTTTAAGCGACATCATATCTACTCAAAAATCGAAAACGAAAAAAAAAAAGAAAAAAAAAAAAAAAACAATAAATTTTTGTTCAAATTTATTAGCACCGATCGTAATTTATTAGCACTATATAAAACCGATGTCTATATGCTAGTTATTGTTTGGAAATTTAAATGTTCAAGATGGTTTAGAGGAATGTAATTTGAGTAAAAAGGAGCAAATAAAATTACATAAATAAAAGTAAAAATCTATGGTATAAAAGTGTGTCGATCAAAAGCATTTCGGGAAAATATAAACTTCATGCCCCGGGTGAGAATCGAACTCACGACCTTCAGATAACTCAAGAGTGAGAGATTATGAGACTGACGCGCTGCCTACTGCGCTACCGAGGCTCAGCAAATATCTTCAGAATAAGCTGGTATAATTATAATTTAAATTTATCAACGATAATGCAAGTAAATTTTGAAGAAAAAAAATTTTGAAATTTACTACGGAAGTTAAACGTATGCTAGTAAGGAAATTATACAGTAATAAACATCTCTATAGTTCTTAAAATTTTGTATTCGATAACAGTTGATAAAAATTATATAAAAAATAATTAGGGCTAACATAAAACTAAGGAAAATTATATCCTTCCTAATGTTAACCCTTAAAAAGTAAGATTATAATACTAATTTATGAATATTGCAATAAATAACTGAATATAAAAATTTATGTATTATTTAAAAAAAAAAAAAAATTAGAATCCTGCAGGCAAAATAACTGTTTCTTATATTATCCAGTTTTTAAAAATATGGAATCATTCGAAACTCAATTTAAGAAATATATTATCAAACCGGTATATAAAATAACCGATTTAGATCCTTTATTTAATGACCAATATTTAATATAAATAAGTATACTTTATAATAATTTATTTTAAAAATCTCCGTTATATCAAAAGTTATATGAGTTTTGTTCCAATCCATATAATGAGATAAAAATGAGGAAATTCTCGCATTTACATATTATCAGCAAAGTTTAAAATTTCCCATTCTATTTAAGAATTTATAAAAAAAAGGTTGAAAACCGTGCGGCAACGTAGGAAACAAACAAACATATCACAAATTTCAAGCAACATACAGAAAACGTAAAATAACTCATGCTGAAGAATCTATGTAAAAGTTTGATACTTAGTCTTTGTAAACCAATATATTATTGTAAATAATGTCTAGTTAAAGAAAATAATATTTCATACTTTCTTGCCTACCCTACAAATACCAACCATTCTACAAAATACTCTTCCCATGTTCTTTTTAAATAGAATGTTGATTTCTCACTTAGCCGGAAGCGAATACTGCATCTAATGAATGTACTTGTTTAAATTATACCCGAAGTTATAGCTGAAAAAGTTATTTACCGAAAAGAGGAAAAAAAATGTTAATTTTGCATGAAAAAAATGTAACTCTTTTTTTCTTAAAGGTTAAACGATCGAATATTATCGGCAAAAATTTCAGTTTCACGATTCACTAAGTTATGAATTTTATATGAATTAACAACTTTTTTTCCATTAATAAAAGTAATATATAAATAATTAGAAGAAAAAAAAAAAGTTTTTTTTGCCATTTATTTTTATCTGATGAAGTTACTAGTTTAAGTAAATACTTTCTATTTATTTATTTTTAAATTTTTTTTTTTTAATTTTTTTTTTTATTTTTTGGCCACATTTCGGTAATTTGTGTACTACAAAGCTTAATAATTAAAATTATTGTTTAAAATATTTTTGGATTTAATTTATTCAATTTATTGTGAGTGTTGTTTTAAATACGCAGACTCATGAAAGCATTAAGATTTTCTACTTAATTACCATTGTATTAATAATTATTTCATTCAAAAAAGTTAACTATGTCTTTGAATATTTATGTGAAATTAAATTGTTTTAGTACTAAAATGTAGATGTAACTGTTTATTTTTTATAAAATGTTTAAATATTAAAAACTCTTCTTACGCTATGAACCACTTAGAAACATGCATATACATACATGCTGCCTACGCGTTTCTTCATATACATACCTAGCTTTAAATATAATGCAATGATTAATTTAAGTAATAGTTAAAAATAAAACTTAACATATGTTCATTGGTATAAAATAAATAACTATTATATGAAAGTTGTGAAATTAAAATTATCAAAGAAAACGGGAAAAAAACTTTTTATTCAAATGCAGATTACCACGCATGCGTATTGTTGACAGACTTGAAAGAAGGGGGTAAAAGAGAAGGGTTCAGGTTATCAGTATTCAGCCATTGGATGTGAGGGGTGTCTGACTGAACTAGTGGAATAATAAGTATCATCCAAAGAAAATTAATTTCAGCGGTTTCAATTTTTTTAGATAATTCCTTCTAAGTGAGGTAAGTTTCAAAATTTTTTACTCCATTATTTTATTTATGCTTTTAATTAATATTATAGTTAAAAAATTGTCCTAAAAGCAAATTCTTCAAAGCATTGACTTCCTTTGTTTTAGTATGCAATGATTTGCATTATTTTCAAACAAAACTAGATTCTGCCGTTATTTTTTTAATGATTTTCTTGTTGTTTGCTTACCGTATAATAACGATATATAAAATGTATTTCCTAATAGTCATGTCTTGTTATTGTATAGTGAAATTAAGTGCTTTCCGAAGCAAAATAATTTATAAAAATTTTAAGCTCGAATAAATCTTTCAATTTTTTAATAAATGATATTTAACAAAAA
The DNA here is from genome assembly GCA_949128135.1 of Parasteatoda lunata. Taxonomy (NCBI): domain Eukaryota; kingdom Metazoa; phylum Arthropoda; class Arachnida; order Araneae; family Theridiidae; genus Parasteatoda; species Parasteatoda lunata. The sequence goes on along the minus strand of OX421971.1, from coordinate 86,575,995 downwards.
TAGCAGCCATCTTCAAAACTATTAAGCTCTAAATGAACTCTGTTAATTTTTAGCTATTTCTCGATACGATCTTCCAGCATTTCATATTACATATTCACTTGATTTGACATCTTGATAGAATATCAAAATAATTTATTCACATTTAAAAACAAGAGTAATTTTTCATTACTATTTAATGAAAATAACAGCATCGTGATTTAAGAAAGTTTTTTCAATTTTCAAATAAAATGTTTCTAAATTATACTGCCCCTTTTTCTACACGTTTTATAATAAAAGATGACAGGATTAAATTTAGTGTTGTTATACTTTAAGATTTTCAAACCTTAACTCTATTATTTTTTGCGATATAGTTTATAAAGTGTTGTTAATGTATATAGTCAAACTAATTTACTTGAATTTTGCAACGAGAAGAAAGTTTCATTTTATTTGCATTCTTTAATGTAAGTAACAGCATCGTAATTTAAAATACACTCTTTTTTTTCATTTAGAATTTTTTAGAAAATTATTAACTATATATGCATTATTGAAGAACTGATTTTAATATCTTTTTATTATATTGATGAGTATAATTTTTAAATTATAACTAAATTAACTATATTATATTTAAATGATTTGCTAACAATGTCCTGATACAGTGAGTCAGCGTCTTGTATAGTTTAGTTACATTGTGATAGTTATAATATGTATTTTATATAGATATAGTTTACTTACTGATTTGTTGTTTTAAAAAATTTGAGTACTTTTACATTACTTTTTAGTAAAAATAGCAGCCACTGGTTTAATTTGTTTTCTTTTGTTTAATACTTTTTCATTGATTAGAAAAATAATAATTACATAATAAAAATACGGAGTGAACTAATTTTATTTATTTTTTTATTTTAATAGAATGATTTAGATACGTTTTAAACACAAACAATTAATTCCCTTACTTTTAAGTATCATAATAATTTACATATAACACAAAACAATAACAAAATGATTTATGGAAATTTTTAAATGAGAGAAATTTTTCGTTATTTTTTTTTATTATTAAAATAGCATTCTTCCTCACAGGCTTACAATTTGCTTTTAATTTGCTACGAGACTTTAAAAATTACATAAAGGACAAGTTTTAATTGCATTATTTAAATACATTGATTTAAGTTCTTTTAAACACATATAGCTAATTTTGTTATTTTTAAGTAATTAACTTTGTTTCGTTACGGTCAGCTAGTGTCTTTTATAGTTTCTTTACGATAAAGTAACAAAATAATTTCCTAAAACTTTGAAATGAGAGTAAATTTTCATCTTTATTTTTAAAAAAATGTTCACGGTTACATAATTTAAACGCACACATTTAGTGCCTTGTGTTTAGCATTACCATTGACATATTTTTAAATAATTAGATTCTTGTGCGCATAAATGTCAGTTGTCATAATTGTCTAATAATCAAAGTAAATAATTGTTTTCTTTTTTATATTTATTTTTTAAATAAATACGTTCATTTTAAGATGTTTTTCTTCTTAATTTAAAATATTTTATTTTTGAATTGTATGATTTAATATCATTTAGTTTAATTCAGTCCCTAATGTCAATGAAAATGATATAGAAATTGTTGTCTTCTTATATAATTAAGTTTTCTTACACCTTTCGTTATATTTAAAAAGTGATAATAATGCATCAAAAATAAAGTTTCCTTCTTTTCGAAACTATGAAAGTCCAAAATTTTATATAATATGAGACAACTGTGTTTTAGAACCTATTTTTCACTTCAAATCTGGACTAGCTCTAATGACTCTAGAGCAAGAAACAACGAAACAATTAATGGAACCTTAAGGGTTCAAAATGTTGACCAATCATTTTTCCAAATCTTCAAGAAGAATGATTTTAGTCTAGGTAGTTTCCTGTTTCAAAGTATTTAATAAGAGCTGGAATATATGTTTACTGTTTAATATAAGCAAAATTAGCTTTATAAATAATAGTGAATCTTAATAATAGTGAAATATAATAGTGAATCTTATCTGATTCACTATTATTCCTTTAAAATCTCAAAATTTTTTTCGAATGCAATTTAAAATAACTCCCTTTTTTTTTTGTGCATATTTTATTCAGACGGTTCATATTTTTACATACTTGGGAATTTTATGCACTTTGGTTCCAGCATCAAAAATTGTGGTCACATATTGACTGCAATTTTAATTATTATTTTCGTTTAAGTTATAAAAAAATTTTGTAGTTATTTTAAACTAACTTTGCAAGAATAAATAGTTTTCCAAAAGTTCGATGAATATATATATATATAGAATATATTTTTTTATTTTACTTGTAAATATGTTTTGAACTGCTGTCATTTCTTTAAATAGGTATTATAAATGAATGTAATAATATAATGGGTATATTGCCTTCATTAAGTGAAGAAAAAAAAACTGCAATAAGGATGCGACGGATATTTGTTTAATTATTTTCTGATTTACTATTTAGTTGATCTTATCTGATTCACTATTAAGTTTCAATTAAAAATTTCAAATTTTCTTTCTTTATTTTTTTTAACAAACTTATCATTATAAAACTAAAATACTACTGATATCAAGAAGCGACCTACTAATATCAACTTTTTTTAAAAATAAAGTAGATTCTAAAAATAAAATCTTGTGCCCCCCTTCCAAAAAAAAATGTTTTTTTTTTTTTTTCTTCTCGCTAAGCCTTGGATTACATTTAATTAAAATATCTTATTGTTATTGTTTGGGATGCTGTGTTCATAAGCAAAAAAGCAATTTATTGTTGAATTTTTGGTTACAATTTCCTTAAATATGATTTCAAAAATAGTTGACTGAACAGAACTTATTAAGTTATAATATGTTTTTTAGAAATTTAAGTTAAAAATGGAATAGATATGTGGTTTAATGTAACTTTTATTTTTTAATTTCATACATTCATGACCAAAAGAATGACAATTTAAACCAAAAGAGAGAGTTCCTCTCTCTTTCAAAAAGCTTTGACTTCCCAATTAGTTATTTTCCGAACGGTAGTCATGGAAATAAGTATATTTTTATTTATTTAAAATGAAGTAAGTTTTAATATTTGTCGAGAACGATATTCTCCGCTCCAGTACCTCCGAGAATTACTGATTTGTTATGGGAATTTGGAGGGCTTTGTGGCCCAGATAAGTTTAGCGTGCATCAATCACGGGGAATCTTCGGCCACCGGGGATCACAACCTTTCTAACATGAGCTGAACTCACTACCAACCAGACTACCAACCCGAACAATTTTCGGACTAACTTTCATCCAATACCGGATTTGTCATTTTGTGAGAGAAGCTTATTACAAGATTGCAACAATTGAACTCTATTTAAAAAAGATTTGTTGGTGACCTGGTACTTTAATATTTATTAATTAGTTAATTTTTTTTTAACAGCAGAAAATCTTAATACATATGTGAATTAATCGGGGAGAAATGAAATTATTTCAATAAATGCAATGTGATTTTGAAATTTATTTGTCATTTATTTAATTACATGGCCATTAAAAACATGTAAGTTTTCAGCCTTTTGGTTAGTTCAGTCTAGTAATTATTGGTTTGAAAAGACATTTGACGCATCGATTTATCCTCGAACCTAAGAAGAAAAAAACTGGTTATAACCCAGTTTTTTTTAATTGAAAGGAGTTTTGCTTTCAAATAAAAGAGGAAGAAAAGATGTTAAATTGGAGTTTTTTTACTTTTTTGATGCAATTCATTTTTACCTGAAAATCTTATTTATTTTATTAATATTTTTATTTAATTACAAGGCTATTAAAAGCATATGAGTTTTCAGCCTTTGGGTTAGTCAAGTGTAGTAATTATTGGTTAAGAAAGACATTTGATAGATCGATTTATCTTCGCATCTTCTATGTTGAAGGCTTCAATCGAAACAATCTCCGCATTTAAAAAGCCTAAGAAAAAGAAAACTGGTTATAGGGTCTATATGTCAAAAGGGGGTGGTTGAAAGATACAGTCTTGCTACCGTATCAGCACTTATAAAAGTTATGCTTGAGCTTGGTAGTATTTAACATTTTGTTTCTCTAACATTTTATGGCACTTGTAACAATTCAAAAATTTTATATTTATGATAGTCTACAATTGTTTTAGGTTGCACGGGATCTACTTACTAACTAATCATATGGGTCCGTTCAAGTCTTAAGTTAGCATATTTTTGGCAATACTGCAGTACCCCTCCCCCTAGTCAGCATAAATAATCAAACCACAAATCCCTTCCCTAGGAAAAGTCACCATACCCTTTTCCTTTTTTCGCTTACACTTTGAGTATTTTTTTTTATTTGTATTTTTTTTTAATATTTTTTTTTTAATGTCGGGCACATGGGACGAAGACCCATTGGCCACAGAAGCTGCCAGAACTGCTTACTCTCTTTTCGTTACCAAGTGGGCACCAGTGGCGAAGCCACGGCGGTGGAGCAGCGTCACCCACGTCACACTACCACAAACCCGTTTATAGGGCGGGTCACAATCACGCAATCACACACAAAGGAGAGGGGACATAAAACACAAAGAGAGAGGAAGAAACATCCATGCCCTGAGAAGGATTCGAACCCGCTACCAGCGGCTCCGTAGTCAGACACGCTAACCAATCGCCCACCTGGTCGCCCCACTTTGAGTTTAGTTGTAGTAATTTGGTAATTTTAAACAATTTTAGGTGATTTGCTTGAATTTGCACAATTTTGGTTTAATTTTAGGATTCAATTCAAACAAAGGTTTTAACTTTGCAAAAAACTATTTTGCGTTTTCATTTATTTTATAAAACTTGCAAAGTGAAAAATATTATTAAAGAATATTTTATTTTTTTCCCTTTTTGCTCAAACTCTTGACCTCTGAAATTCTTTGAAACAATTTTTTTCCAACTCATTGTCAAAACTTTTTTTAAAAAAATATTTATTGCAATTTTCTTGTTAATTTTTTTTTTTTCATTTAAAAAATTAAAAATTTGGGATATCAATGTCTACTGTAACTATAAGTGTTGTTACTCATATCCCTCATTCTCTTTACCCATACCCTGTTAGCCGCTAACGTATTATTTGAAAAGACCCTAAATATTTAATGTTTTTAAGGTTGGTGTAATTTAGAGAGTAGATATACGAATTAGGTAGCCGGTTTTCTAAATCCAATTTCAGATTTCAATTAATTTCCAATACTTACTAGACAAATATAATTGCCAAAAAATAATATAAATCGCAGGATAACTTTATTTTATTATAAAAGTATTTTAAATGGAATCATGAGTGGTTTGTAAGTCACAAAAATGCAAATGTGATGCGATTAATGCGATGCGATTATGCATGAATGTGATGCGATTTATAGAAATGATGCGATTTATGCAACATTTCTCAAAAAAAAAAAAAAAAAAAACTTTTTTTTTTCACTTTCTCTTTTTTAAATTGAAAGGAGTTTTGCGTTTTAGTATGAAAGATACTTTAATGTGAAATTGGATTTTTTTTCTCATCTTTTCAGGGACGATTTTTGTCTCCACTTTTGGCAAAATTTTGCTTAATTAACAGTGTTTTTATGAAATTTTGTTTTTACATAGCTCACAGTGGGCGATTTTAGAAATTTTTTATTCATGTTTACCTGTTGTAAAATTTCTTACATAGTAAATAAATAAATTCCAAAGATGCCAATTGCTTTTTTTACTGTTTCAGATTATTATCCAGTCAAAATGATGACGCCACATAATCCAGAAAGCGGGAGAGTTCAAAGGCGCGTGGCGACCACGAGCACGGCGTCGCTTCCGTCAAGACAGGTAATCGGACAGTTTTTTCATTCCATAAGCAGTCAAAACCCGTCTATGTTAAAGTTGTATGTTAGCGTATGATAATCCGTTTTTTTTTTTTTTTTTTTTTTTTTTTATGAATTTAAAAACTTTGCAACTGTAATGAGATAGTTTTTATAACTTGTAATTTTATAGCTTTTAACGGAATTCAATTTGAAAGCACAATTTTAATTTTTGTGTGATGATAATCCATTTTTTTTCCCTTTGTGTTTTAGAACAACAATATTTCAGAAATTTTGAAATGTTTGATGTTTCGCTGGAATCGAATTTGTATATAAAATTGTTATTTGCGTTGTTTTTAGGTAGTTACATTCCAAGTAGCTGAAGTTTGCGCTAGATGGCGTTTCATACATAGAATACACATAAACACGAAACAACTTGCAAAGATGTGGCTTATCATTTTATAGCTATTATAAATGAGTTGCAGATATAAATTTCTGTGAAAAGTAGAAACAGTAGTAAAATCATAATATTTTTTTTTTTTGAATTTTCAATAAAAATCTATCGACACTTAGATAAATTAAAAAAAAAAAAAAATTAACAATAGCTGTAATAATTTCTTCTCTTTTTAATATCTTTTTTAAAAGTCCCAGAAGTGTCAACTTTGTCCTATCAAATTTCTATCTTCAAGGAATCAAGAGCATAAAAATTTACAATAGCTAAAAATAAACAATGCTTCAAATAATTTCTCTTTTTTAATATCCTCTTTAAAAGTTCTTGAAGTGTACATTTTGTTCATTTCGACCAGCTTGCTGTCTTAAACGAACCGAAGACGTAAAATAAGATCAGATAAAAACTAGACCATGTAAACTGCTAACTTTTGTTTTGATATAGTTCTAATTATCTTTGTTTCTTAATTTTAGGGTGATAGTCTTACTCTGGAGACTGAGGAAAGAAAAAAGATATCAGATACATTGCAAGAACTCTTGGAAAAATTTCAAGAATACAGTAGAAAGCGATTACAAAATGATGCTGTAATGATGGAGCTCATGGTGGAGGGGAATCAATTAAAAAAACGAAACATGCTACTCTTGCAACATTTGATAACTGACAGACAAACGCGATCTTAGTTATGGTACAAAGGAGTATTTTGAAAATAAAAATTTTGTTTTAAATATAATATTTTCCTGTATTCTTTGTAAAAGAGAAGAAAAAAACTAAGAATGGAAGATTAAGCTTGTTAAGCGAGAGACAACAAAAACTTGTGAGGTCTATCCGAACAAACATTTATGAAAGCAAATATTTTATGGAAAACGCCGATTTGATCGACGATGTATTTTAGAGATGCTTTTATTTATCATCCCTTCCTAGCTTCTTCCAACAAGCAGACTAGTTTTATTCAAGCAGATCCTAGATTTCCTAGACCTCAATAGATTTCATTTACAAGCAGACTCGTTTTGTGCATATTTTCAAAGCGTGGGTATTCTCATACAGTTATATGATGACGTATAATATACGAGAGTATATTGTCATTGTGGGCATCATTTTGGACACCTAATACTGACCAATATTGCTGAATTTTTAGCTCTGAGTCTTGTCAACACAGCTTCTAAAAAAATCGAAAGCCCGCTTCTATATAAATTTAAGTCAAAATCATAAGCTAGTATGGCGCTTTATTTGTTAACACACTGTTTGAATATTGAAAATAGATTAAAGGACAGGATGTGAATTTAAAAGTGTGTGAAAGCATTTCGATTAGAATAATTAATTAGGAGCTGTTTTATAGCAAAGAAATAATGTAAAAAGATTAATAGAAGCTTTTTATGTTACATCCCCCCTCGCCGAAAAATTTTAACTACTGTCCAAAAATTTTAAAAATTATTATCTATTTGCAAAATTTTTCCTCTGATAGAAGCACAATAAAAATGAAAAGAATAAAATTTGTAATTTTATCAATGTATAAAAGTAATATGAATTATAAAAAAATTACATTTGTGCTCATGGTAAAAATTTTAACACAATTAAAAATCTGTAGTAGCATTATCAGCAAATTTAAGATTTTCATTTTTAACAGTTTTTATGACTTAACAGTTTTTTCAGTTCCGAATCTTTTGTTTGAAGATCCCAACAAAGTTATTCTCCAAGAAGTATTCCTCATAATAACACAATTTAAGTTAACTCTTCAATCATGATAAAAATTTATAAACATTTTTTAAAAATGCGTAAGTTAAAATGTAAAGCATAAAATACAAAAAAAAAAAAAAAAAAAAAAAAAAAAAAAAAAAAAAAAAACAGTTATACGGGAAAAATTTAAATTTGAAGTTAAACTTGAGTTTACCTTGCTTGAAACCAAAATAAAATAAAAAATGACACAGTAGCTGCCATTCTGAAGTCCAGGACTTCAGTATTGTCTTTATTTCACTTTATTAATTATTTACCCTTCATATTTATAACTTTAATAGCAAAATATCCGTAAAAAAAATTTTATATCCAAAATTTGCCTTCTGTAGCATTTTTTCTTTTCTTTTCTCTCTTTTATTTTTCTTTTCTTTCTATGTTTTTTATACTTTTATTTTCTTTCTTGGTATTTTTATTGCAATCAGTAACCCGGACTCCGGGAAAAATGTGTAAGAACAAATTGCTCTTTTAATCAGAAAAGGTGATCAGTCTTCTCAGATTTTGCATTATAAGCTGTTTAACACAATCACTAATTGAAATCCAAAACAAAGTTTTAAAATTTAATATAGTAATAAGGTAAATCAGTTTTTAAAATTTGACTGACCTAGCTATTTTCCTTATTTTTAATCTGTAGTGTAAGTTTGGTTAATTTGTAAGTTACCTTTTGTTTGTTAACATTTATATCTTTCTTTTTGGACAAAAAAAATTTTTTTTTCAAAAATTTTAGTTCGGATATTTTTTAAAGTAATTTTTAGGCAGAGATCTTAATGGGTAATTTAATTTGTCACAATCGGGTGTTAGGAAACTCTTATATTTTAATTTCTATTCAAAACGTATTTTTAAGGGTATTCGGTTACTATTACTAATTTGTGTTTGGACACTTTATCTTTATGTTGGGATTCACTCTCAGCAATAAGAAACTTTGTTTGTTAATGGAAATTACTGAGCTATGAACTAATTACCAACGTTGAACTCAAGCATTAATGTCTGGTTGTTCTTCAATTCAAATTCTAAAAACAATTATTTTATTTCCTTTTCCAAATTATTTGTCTTAGTTTTAATATTTCTTGATTTAATTTATAATTTCTGCCACACCGCAATCGTATTCATGTAATAAAAATTAATTTCAATAATTATTGTAGTTCCATTTCGAAGAGAAAAATATTTTTGTTGCATTTTTATCTTAGCCCTAAACACTATAGTAAAACAAAAATATAAATTCTACGATTCAATAAATCTTAAAAATTGTAACACATAGAACAATAAATAGGAAAATATTTTTTCCAACCATTTTTTATGCCAATCAAAACAATCAATTCACTGAAAATAAAAATGTCAAGAATTTTTTTTAAACAGTAAATACGATCAATGTATGAAAAATAATTATTTTAATTAAAACATCAAGTATAAAAAATAAAAAACATTTAAATCACAATCTATTATTTTTTTTATATTTACATTAACGCTTTTTTTTAATTTATCAATAAAGATTTTAAGAAATAAATGTTTTATGAGTCATAAAGAATTGTAATACATACCGCAAAGTATACGTAACTGGATAAAGTTCGAATTAATCCAAAACACATTTTGAAAGCCACAACATCAGATGAAAGTAGATAGGGAAGAAAAAAAATTGTTTCTTCGTTAAGATGAATCATAAATTAACACCGAAAGTGAAGGAGAAATTGAAGCAGATTATTCTTTGAGTTCTGAGTAGGAGGGAGGAAACGTCGACCATCGTAAACTATTCCAAGGTCAAGGTTCATTCAAATCCAATAAGTTTTCACAGCATTGCAAATTCTTGTAATGAAGGCAGTCGTGAAGATAAAAATAATGAGTTAAGGATCTGCCGATGATCCTTAACTCATGACACCTAACGTTAACGTTTGGTGTCATGAACGATGATCCTTAACTCATGACATAACCCTTAACGTTTTGACACTAGCGCTTTAAATCCAATTTGTAATTAGGCTCCATTTTAAATGATGCAATCATATGTTGTTGGGAGTTGGAAGATGTAATTAGTAATTTCTATCATTGACTATAGTGATGAAAACAAGGATGATGAAAATAATAGTTGAAGAAAAATTTGACTGATGAATGTCTATTTGAATTAATGATTTGAAGTTATTCCATATTTTTGATACACCCGCCGATTGATTTAGTTTCAAATGTGATATTACATATCTTTAATGTACCTTACGTCCTTCCCGAACGTTTTATCCTGTCGACTTGTAAAATGATTGCAATCGGACTGAGCAGAAAAACAGACACAGGATTTTAATGAAAGCAAAAAAAAAAAAAATTTATTTGATCATTCTTTATTGAGTGGCAAGCGAAAAGTGAAGTTTACTCTATCGACGATCAGTCTTTCTGGTAGGGTAAATCTTGCAAAAAATCCGAAATGTCCTCAAATAAAGAAAAGAGGGAAATCTTAGAAATTGTATTTGGTTTATCAAATAGGTCGCGTGATTCCCATAAAGAGCAAAGGGGGAAAATACCTTGCTTTTATTTAATGCATACTTGAGCCAAAAATAGATTAAAGGACAGGATGTGAATTTAAAAGTGTGAGAAAGCATTTCGATTAGAATAATTAATTAGGAGTTGTTTTATAGCAAAGAAATAACATAAAAAGATTAATAGAAGCTTTTTATATGTTTCACGCGCCGACCAGGTGGGGCCGAGTGGTTAGCGTGCCTGACTGCGGAGCCGATGGTTGCGGGATCGAATCCCGCTCAGGGCATGGGTGTTTCTTTCTCTCTTTCTGTGTTCTATGTCCTTTCTTCTGTGTGAATGTAACCTGCCCTACAAACGGGTGTGTGGATGTATGACGTGGGTGACGCTGCTCCACCGCCGTGGCTTAGCCATATGTGCTCACTGGGTAACGATAAGAGAGTAGCAATTCTGGCATTTCTGAGGCAAATGGGAAATAGACCCAAGTGTCCGCAAATAACAAAACAAAAAATATGTTTGAGGCAATTCTTCAAGTATAGTTAGTTTTCGTACTTTTAATCGGAATGATCTTCTCTAAAATATCTTTTCTCTGTTGCGTGTTTTCCTTAATGGGTATTTTTTACTTCGCATGTTTTTCTTATAAAATCATTTTTTGGTGTACGAATGTTTATTGTAAGGTATTACCATTTTTATTTAATTTTGTCTTATGGTACAAAATAATATTTGTACAAAAAATTGTTAAAAATCATTTTGAGTTTCTAATGAAAAGTACAAAAACTAATTAGAAAATTTCTTGAAACGTTTTAAGATATACAAATTGGACAATCTTAATTAGTTTTTTACTACGATTCACTACAAAATTATGAAGAAAGATTTAATTTTTTCACACATGTGCAGCATAAAAGAACTACTTTACGTACTTATATATTCCACAGTTTTTAACGATTTTTTTTCAAATTTTAACGCAAAAATTGTTATTAATTTTAAATTGCTCTAAAAGTCTTGTTTACATTTATTGTATATTTTTAAAGTTATAGGAAGAAGAAAAAAAAAACGTGGAACGAAAAAATTTATGTTCTACAAAAATGTCCATATTTTCATAAATACTTAAACTAGGCTCTAAAAATTGTGTGCAATTATTGCGTATTATAACCAAAGTCATTGTTACGAGTTACAAATTTATTGCAATAATTTTTGTCATAGGGTGTTCAGAAACACTATTTTCCATTTATAGTTTATTGTCGGTCCCTCAAAACTCTGATAGCTTTAAACTGCCTCCTGTTTGTTCTGTTTTAACTTTTTCCTGCTAACACACAGGAGCCTTTCTGTTAACAGTGGTGAAACCAAAAACTGAGAGTGCCCCGAGGCTCCATAATGGAAAATAAAATACGAACAATCACAAAGTAAGTCTTAATAATGACTTAAAAATACACAAAATGAGACATAATAAAGAAACGCCGAAAAATAAATAAAGATAAAATTACAGTTAGAACTAACTGTGATTTCTAACTGTAACTTTATCTTTATTTATTTTTCTTATTTGTGGGCTTTTCTTTATTATGTCTGATTTTGTGTACTTTTAAGTCATTATTAAGATTTACTTTGTGATTGTTTGTCATTTATTTTTCTTTGCATTTACATTTCAATTTTTCTAATTGCTTTTTCTTATTTGATTTTCCATTATGGGGCCTCGGGGCACTGTCAGTTTTTGGTTTCACTGTTTTGGTTTTTTCTCAGTTTTGGTTCAGTTTTTGGCACTGTCAGTTTTTGTGTTAGCAGGCAATGTGTCCCCTGATGAAGTTCTGTCCTGCTAACACACATGTCTTAAAAAATTTTTAATTTTGGCTTTCTGCTAGAATTGTTTTTCTGACTTTATAATTTAAAATAAAACAAATTTGGATTTAGCTGCTTTAAGCACTTTTCTATTTTGATTTATTATTTTAAATGTTACTTACTTGTTTGGTTCTTTTTTTCTGAATTTGTGAATTAGTATTATTCTTTGATTAAATTACAGTGATTTAACAGTGAATATTACTGTAAAAATAACGGTATGTATAAAGTTTTTTTTTCTGGAAAAATTTACGGTAACATTAAATTTTTCAGTAAAAAAGTAACGGCACTTAGGGTTCAGTACTTTTTACCGTTCTTTTATCCAAAATGTTGTACAGAGTACGAGATGAAAGATTTTATTTTTTTCTTAGTTTTAGAAAAAAAATTTGAATTATTATGCACGATATTTTTTAGTTTGATAAATTGAAACTTTTTTTAAACTCATTTATCTCAAAAGTTACAGTAGAATGACATTTAATTTCCAAAATGTATGAAGAAACGACAAAATAACAAAACGAAACCAAAAAATTATGTAAGAGACGGGATTCGAACCCGCATTTCGCTCTTTAGGACATCCACTATTTCAAGCTGAGTTGTAAATATAAATATCTATAAATTAGTGAGAATTTTTTTGAGTTAAAATTGTCAGGGTAGAAATGAAGGAGCTAACTTGCTATTTTAACATTCTTGTGTCAGGATAGGGCTCGAGATAATATTGACATGTATTAACATAAAACAAAATTGCTGCTTCTTTAAGAAGCCTTTCTTTTCTTGATTGAACTCAACTGTTGATCTGGGGAGAGAAAATTCTAAATATATTTTTAATTACTTAATTTTCTAAAAAAAACTGGCTTTAAATATTTATTTTATTTAACGATATCTTTCGATTCATCTAAAATGTAAGGCAGTCACCCAATCAGAATTCGAGATGTAAAGTGTGCGGTATTTTACATATTCTATTTATTTTACTCACAAAATTGCTCCACTAAAATTTTGTTTGTGATCTATTTAAATAGTTAACAGCTGTTAGAATTTGTCATAATTAGTTTTTTTTAATGCAATTAATGCTAAAGGTGACTTTTAGCGTCAATCGCATTACCTCGGTTTGGTTTAAATGGTATTAAAATAAGATTAAAAAAAATCTAAAAACGGTGAAACTTGTAAGTTTAAATAAATTACTCAATACCAAAAATCGCATTATTTCATTGCTTTAAAGTTTTAAAGAAAAATTCCTAGAAAAATATCGATAAAAAATCTAATCTAGAATAAAAATTTAATCTAGAAATCAAAATATTAATAAGGGCATAATAAAGTGTCCTTTTCAATTGATAGTATTTAATTGTTGTTTAATTGTGAAGATCAACTAAAGTAATAACAAAAAAATAAAAAGATCTATGCACTAGCGGCGGGACTCGAACCCGCAATCCCCGGTTTAGGAGACCGATGCCTTATTCATTAGGCCACGCGGGCTTATGCATGAAGCTGAAAAATGAATTAAAGCGAGAAAGCATGAGAGAAAATTTTAATTAAATTGTTTATACTATTTGTTATTGCATTGCTTTTCTTGTCATTAGAGATTATTTGCATTTCTCAAGTAATCGTTAACTATTATTATTTCAAAATAGTTCAGAAATATTATCAAGGGCCATATATTAGACAATTATTATTTCGCAATAATTTCCTCATATCTGAGAACTTCTTTTCTATTTTTTAGTTTTTTTTTCGTAGTTTTCTGTTCAAATTAATAATTTATTAGCACAACTTCGAGATTTATTACCAAATTATTGGATTTATACGAGAATTTTTTTTAAAAATGAAAGTTATTTTTAATTGCTGTTTTTTTTAATTTTTTTTTTTTAAATTATGCAACAAAAAAGGAGCTGTAAAAATGTGAAATTGAAACGAGATTGAACGAGAATTTTTTTTATATAAATCAAAGCTGTTTTTTTAATTGCTGTTTTTTTTTTTTTAATTATGCAACAAAAAAGGAGCTTTAGAAATGTGAAATTGAAAAAGAGACCTTTAAAGGGTCACAGTACCCAAAAAAATGACCAAAATATCGAAAAACATTTTTATTGCTTATAATAAAACTTCAAATTACTTCAAATGCACTGGGAAAAAAAATCATCTCTCTATCTACATTTTTAGAAAAGTAATGAATGATTTTAGATTGCCCTAAAACAAAAATGTAATCAGTAGACAGCTCTTCAGCTGGTTTCGGTTTCGCATCTGCTGATTCTATTCAACCAAATAAATTATAATAGCCTCATTTAATTTCAAAATCTGCCACAACAGCTTTGTTCATTGACAAGAGAAGGGTATACTTTAGGAAACGTAGGAACACTGCTGCAAGACAAAACATATGACTTGCGATAAAACGCCGTAATGCCAACAAAATAAAAAAAGAAGGCATAACTTACCAATTCGGGAGATTTTAAAAAGATAAAAATATGTCTATGCTTCTCTGGTCTTTTATATGGTTCATTATATTTGTGATAATGAGAAAAAGTTCTGAATATGTAAATAATTGAAATTTCTCGTGAACAATTGAAGTGTTTTGAAATTTTAAAAAATTGTATATTTAAATATATTTTTATTTTTTGAATCTTTTTTATGCTTTTTACATATATAACTATATAAATTTGCTTTGTATAATGTATAAAACATATTTTGGCTTGCTATAATTACTTTTTCGACTAAAACAAAACTTTAAAAAGCTTTTCCTCATAGATGTTAATTTTGTGTTTACTATTATTGACTATAATTAAATCTCCACGGAATTTTTTCTATTTTAGATAAAGCTCTGAAGTAAACCTTTTTTTTATCTTAAGTATGATACACTTAAGGAATAAGCCTTTTATGAGGAATTGCATATTTTACAGCATGATATTGTGACGCTTATCGTCACTTATCATGCTGTAAAATACGCAATTCAGAATCACAATAAAACATTTAAAATAGATTTATCGTAAATTGCAAAATAATTGATTAGATTTAAAATACTGTGGAAACTTCCATTAGTACATAGAACTTAAGCAAATACAAATAAACACTCTTGATTAAAGTTAAGAAATACGTGTCGAAAAGGGTTAATCACAAGTCTATAGTCCAAGTTTGATCTCTTATGTGACCTTTCCAAAATTTATCAATAGTTTTATCGAGCAAAAAGTTTAGTATAAAAGATCCAAAAAAAGACAACAAAGAGGGCAGTAGTAGAGAGAGTAGAACCGAGTCATTAGAGAGGTTCACCAATTTCCACTATGAACATCAGTATGGGTAAGTTCTCTCCATGCCAATTAGTTTATTTGTTACTAATCAAAGCCTTTTAATTAGTATAATTTGTTATTTAAATTTGTATTTGATTAAAGCATTGTTAATTTAAGTATTTTAAATAGTTGAGGTATGTAAATTAATTCGACAATATATGCATAAAATAAACGATCACTGGTTAAAATAATAATAGTAGTTTGTGTCTTTAAACCACCGTAACAATATATATGCCTAACAGGAATTTTTAACCTTTTTTTTTCTAATTTTGTACAAAATAATCTATAAAATATGTTCTAATTGATAAACCAGCAAATGAATGCACAAAATCGTTAAAATGAATATTACAAGCACAAAGAAAAAATAATTTTTCTGAAAATATGTTAAAATGAAAAAATTTTAGGGATTTAAAAATTTTGAAATTTTTTCAATTTTTTTTTAAATTTAAAAAAATTTTCAGGACCTGATTCCTCTCCCTCGCATTTTATTGACCCCTGATCTGAGGGTCAGAGGGTGAAGGACACTGGAGGTGTCGTCCCCTAGAGTGGGGGTGGAGTGAAGGGAAGGGAAGGACTGTTTTCTTGTGAGAAAGAGGATGGATAGATAGATAAGTTTTGAATGTGAAGGGACTAGGAGGGAGCAGTAGCGCTCCGGAATATTATATTCTGCCGTTCATGTATATTTTTTGTAAATTATTGTAAATAATTATATAACCCAGATTTATGCAATAAAGAAGTTTATACCATCATATCCACGGTCAACCTTAAGAGAAGTTAATTAAACGATCTCTCACAAACAGTTTAACTACTTTTTGAAGATAAATTATTGATTATAAGTTAAATGAGCATGTAAAGCATTCAAAAAACGAATGATTATATCTTCATTTAAAAAAAAAAAAAATGCTGCAAGGGTACTGTGACCCCTTAAGACTTGATCATCAATGACGAAATTGAAATTGACCTTTAACAATATCTAAGTATTTGTGATGTGATAAAATAATTACTGAAATTATAAAAGCTGCATTAATTACGATATGATAAATTATTTAAAATGAAATTGCTCAATTTATTTAATAGTTATTAGTTTATTATTTGTAACTGTTTTGTTTTATTATATCTTACTAGGGGGCTGAAACCTCAATTCGCTGCCGCTCACCAATCCCGATGGTTGCTTTGTAATAATTGTTGTTTATTGGCAGAAAATTTTTTTTCTGTAAAAGTTAAAATTATTCACTTAACGTATATGTGCGGAAAATATTAAGGGAAGGAATTTTCATTGGAAAAGTTTGATATTTCTCTATATAATACAAAATCACAATGGTCTGATACCGTCTTCCATTGTTGTCGGCGCATTTTTATTGGCCAGAAAATCACGTGGTAGGATCCAGTTTTCCCTCATTCATTTCCATATTGTTTTGGTTGTCATCAGCATAAAATTAACAATAGTCGTAAAGGGTATTGTTTTTCTTTAAATATTCCTGTATCCCTAATTTAAACTTAATTTCCAGTACTGCTATCATTAGCGAGAATATTAAATTATGGTTGTGAACTCATCAAATTTGTTTGAACACTATAATGTTATAAGAATATAAATGTTATTTTAAAAAATGATTACTTCAAAAAATCACTTCCGTTCACCAAGAGATCCAAATGTTTATAATACTAATAAATAGTAATATTTGGACGTGGAAAGTAGAGGCACAGGAGTAAGCAAACAGAATTCCTTTTAGTTCATACGTATATGTTAAGTGAATAATTTTAACTTATGTAGAAAAACTGTTTTCTGCAAAGAAAAGACAATTATTGCGAAGCAATCATCGGGGTTGGTGAGCGGTAGCGAACAGGGGGCTTAGCCCCCCCCCCCCCCAAGTTTATTTATAAAATGTAAAATATTAGATTTTGTGAGCAAAACAATGTCATTGAATGAGGATAGAAAAGATTTATTAAAAAGTAAACTTTTACGACAAAAAATTTTAATAGATGTTAGAATTATTTAAATCGAATTTAATTAAATAAGAGAATTTTCAAGGCTCCTATACTATCAGAGCTGACCTATCAAGCAATATTGGAGCAAACAAGTTCGCAAGTTAACGTTATGCTAGTTATGTTATGTGCTTATGTTAGCTTTTTGCTCCAAAAATAAATGATAAGTAATTCAGGGGCTCTAAGAATTTTACTTCTCTCTCACGTCAAAATATTATTATCTATTAGTATTATAAATATCTAGATCTATTGGTGAGCAAAAGTAATTTTTTAAGTAATCATTTTTTTAAAATAACACGGAAATTTTTATAACATTATGTTGTTCTAACAAATTTAGTAAGTTCACAACCGTAATCTAATATTTTCACTTACCAAGCGAGTGTATATATTAAATATTAATTTTGCTTGCATCATATTGTGCATGTAACTGATCGTTAAGTTCTAAATCGTTTAACGAATATCTTTAACTGTAATTTATAACGTATATTATTAATATTTACACTCAAAATAACAATTGTAAAATGTTAATAAGATGGGGCAGTTTTTAAAATAACTATTTTATCTTTAATTGTAGCGCAGAATTACGTAATAATAACAAAAATTAAAAAAGCAATTTTTTAGTTTTAAACTTTTAAATAAAAATCGTAATAATAGTACAGAAAAATACCTTTAAATTAGGAATACAAAAATATTTATAGAAAAACAATACTTTTATGACTTTTATTAATTTTATGCTGATGACAACCAGATGACCAATATGAAAATGAATAAGGGAAAACTGGATGTGATTTTCCGAACGATAAAAATGCATTGACAACAATGGGAATTCGTGATACACCAATTAAGTTTTAATGTTACACAGAGATACGTTCCAATTCACGTGAATTTTTTTGATCTGGTTTTCTCTTCTAGTCTCTTAACAAATGAAAACAACTGTTGAAACAGAAGTTTTCTAAAAAATAAACAAAAAATGTTTGGTATTGAGATTATGCACATAGTTAGGACTTAATTTGTTATTTTAACAATAAAGCATAATATTTAATTTTATCATTAATAGTGAGTGCCGAAATTTTTAAGTGGCATTTGAAGCATGCGAAATTTTACTTCCACATATAAGCTCACGTAATATTTGAAAGGAGCATTATCTCATTTACAAAAGTTGTCTGTTGGTTTTTATAAATGCCATTACTTTAAATGAAAAAAAGAAAGGATATTTTCACTTATCTAATATTTAATTTGATTTTTCTTTAATTTTTCATAAATTTAAGTAACTTGAGGCAGTTACGGTCTTTAAAATTCTTCGACTTGATGTGTAGGTAGAATAATTTATTCTTCATTTAGTTTCCACAAGTGATCTTTAAAAATTCCATTACTTTAAATTAAACAAGAAAAATATATATTTTGAATTATTAGATAATGTTCCATATTTTATTTTATTTTCTACTTTTTATAAATATAAGTAACTTTTTATTTCCTTAGTATTTTATTTCCTTAGTAAATATAAGTATTTTTTATGACCTTAGTTGAACAACCAAGCCAATGTTTGAGTTTGCGGCTACCGAAGTTCAACGGTGTAGCCTTGTAATTTTGATTCCAATTCAGAAGATCATCGTATCAACAGCTCCATAGCTCCATGCTAAGATTTACTAGCAAAATATAACCCTGAAAATTAAAGAGAGAAAAGAGACTTGTTTTTCGAACTATGTTATGCACCTCTGAAAATAAATAAAATTTAAGTGAAATCAGAATGAAATGCGGATACATATTTAAAAGAAATAGTTTTATTCTGAAAACAAAGAATAAAAACCATAAATACACAAAAGTGAATATAAATTTTATAAAAATATATTTTAGCTATCATGATTGAAAGATTTCAACTTCTCCAAAATGAATACTAAACAATAAACGTGACGAAACTGAGCATACAATAGGAGCATACATAAAAAATTAAAAACAAAAGCTAGCGTTTTTTGCTTAAAAGAATATTAAAAAAGGTAACAAAATGAATGAAATGTACATTGAGAATATGAGAAGATACAATGAGGATATACAATAGGGATATAAATGATGATATACAATGAGGATGTACAATGAGAATATACAATGAGAATGTACAATGAGAATATACAATGAGAAAATACACTGAGAATTTTTAATTTATACCGTAAACGTGACACCAAGCTTTAACTGCACGTCATTTATCAATGGTTTAACAAAATCGTCGAAGTTACAAAAACATAGCTTTAGAATTTTAAACACCGAGAGTAGAAAGAGGGCTGAGAGAGATCACCGCGATGAAATGTTCAAAAAGTAATTTCTTTAACCGTTATATTGTTTTTTTTTAAATAAATAAATAAATAAATAAATAAATAAATAAATAAATAAATATATATATATATATATATATATATATATATATATGGAAATATTGGAAAGTAGTATGACAAGCAAAGAAACGAGAAAGAAACAAAGAAAGAGAGATCATCCAATATATTTAATGGTCGAAGAGCTGGCGGCGAAGGAAGGTGTTTCGACCCTGGGTTACTATGTAAATTTGAATCTTTGTGATGTACATCCCCTTAAAGTTTGTCCCAATACTACTGGAACATCCTGTATTTAAAGTGATATATTCTATGTAAGAAAATCATCTCTCACTTGATTTGATTAAAAATAAAGCGCTTGGGACAATATATACAACTTCTGTTACGCCTTAATTTTCGTTACCTATACAAGTTTTAATTAGTGAAATGAGACTTTCAAATGCACATCTAAGTTTGTTGAGTTAATTACAGCGGTGTTCTCTCTGGCCCTAATCCCCACACACGAATTATCGTGGGATCGTGGAAAATCCCCACTGGCCAATGCTGTCTTCTTGTTTTCTTAGTAATAGCTCGTCTTGGTAATGAATCGCCCAACGCTGCTGAAGCTGCTGGTGACTGAATTTCAGGTAGAACAACAGGAACAAAATTTTCCAATTGTGATTTCAATACTCTCAATGATATTCCGTAAAGGCTCCTTTCTTTGTGGCATACATTAATAAATTTCAGCCATAAGTCTCTAAAATAGCAACAAAAAAAAAGTCAGTTATTAAATCAGCGTGCATTGTTAGGATATGAGAAAAAAATGTGTATTTTCTCGAATTTGCAATTTTAAAAACTAAACTCATGTTTTTTCTACACATGGGTTTCACATATGCCAAAGAACATAGAACAAAAACTCTCATCTATGTACTACAGGCAGAAAGACCTTCATAAACGTAGCTTAATTCAAAAAGTTTAGAAATTCTTTACTTCACCCATGTTAAATAATCCAATAATTAGGGAACAAAAACAAGCCAAATTCGAAAAAAAATTGCCAGTATTTTTTTTCTTCGCAATTTTGGTAATATCTTAGCCTGAATGAGCTAAGTTTCCACACTTCATAGATGTGAGCGTTAGCTTCTACGTCAAAAAAAACGAAATCTGGAAAAGGGTGCTTTTGAGATTCCTTAAAGATACCTTCCAAACAATGATCTGTATTGAAGGAAAATGAATACCAAAATTAAAAGAACAATATATAAGTTCCAATATGACATGCTTTGTTTTCAAAATGCTTACTTGATCTATCTGGAAAGTTGACTAAATTGTCAAAGTATTAAACAAATGTCATTTTTTGTCAAAATTAATGTTGAAATGAACATTTCGGTTTCGGTAATAGTACTTATTTTAAAATAGCTATTTCTTGAAAGTCTTGGTAACCCTTTTTTTCAGCAATAAGTTATGCCCCGACTTAACTACCACACTCACCTTTCTATTTTTAGGTGAAAGTGAATTCCAGCCCCAATTGATGTTGCTGTTGCTCTTAATAGGGTAGAAGTCATTTTCGGCTCTATTTTTTTTCTTCTTTGATCTTTTCGGGGCACTTTTTATTACCAATGCGCTACTTTACTTCACTAAAAGGCGTTATTTCGAGGGAAAATTAGCTACAGATTATTATTGGAAGAAAGTTATTGTTAATTTTAAATAATGAAACTATCGGTCGGCTTGTGTTAAATCAATATAATGAATATCCAGATTACCACAGTAATCGTCCAAATTGTTGTAATAACGCAAGACGTGTGCACAAAAATGTACGCTGAACAGGTGCTAAAAAGTATGAACCCCTCTTGACAAACTGAGTAATATGTTTAAGAAATAAATAGGAAACTGTAAGACCTACATATCTCTGCTCATAGATCACGACCACTTAAGATAATAATTTGCAGAGTCTCTTCCTTCAAAAGGAATCCCACTTTAATCTCATCCACTTTAAACAGGAGAAGAAAAAGCGGTTTAAATAATTTCTTTCAGACTCTTGCTAGGAATATATTATTAAAAGATTAAAATTAAAAAGAAAATCATAATATTCAGAAGTATTTTTTTTTCTTCAGACCTATCAACCTTTTTTTTGTGTGGCTTTTCTCAAATAAAGAGACAAACGTTACGTTATGGTTTGACACTTACCGTGACCTTTAAGTAATACAATGCTCAATATAAAATTTACCTATACTTTTTCAGAACCAATTTACGCAACGTGTACAATTTGAATTTTCGTGTTGGCAGCAATGCGATTAAGACAATTTTATAGTATATTTAATGCTACAAAAATTTCCAATTTTCAACTTTTATATACTATCTGTTATATGATTTTTTTCAGATTAAGTTTTTTTTTAAATCTATATTTACCACAGAACAGGTAGCACAGGGTAGTAAATTTGGGGTACAGCTTTTTAGCGAAAAAAATCTGTCATCAGGACATAAAGGAATTGGCAAGTATTCAAACAACAGGTAAAAAAGGAAATTCCCTTAAAAAGTTAGGAATTAAAGTCAAATTTCACATTGAGTCAAGGTAGCATATTTTACCTCATCATTGAACAGTCGACCCGATTTTTGGGTCTACGACTACCAGTATTCAATTCCTTAATCTTGTAATTTTGACCTCAAACCGGAAGACAAGGGAACTCCTAGATCAAGTATCGGTTGAAATTAGACTCCTTGGAGCACTTTTTGATTGAAACTAACTTGCATTACATAGAGTGAAAAACCACGAACACTTCCTTAGGTTATTCTGAAGGGAAGGGGACTCTAACCCATGATCCGTTTACTACTGTGGATCTTTACGTCAGTACCGTGGTCTGTGCGGGCCGAGTGTGAATGTATGTCGTAACGATCAGCCATCCCTGGGATTCGAACCCGATTCACCTCATTAGGAGGCGAGCACTCTATTCCCTGAGCATGGGAAAAATCACAAAAAGCCCTATGCAGCCCTTTTTGGCCGACCCTCATCTCCAAAGAAACTTAGGATCGACATATTGAGACATTACCAAAAAGGTTAAAACAGGAAGAACCTTCGCTATCAATTTTTCTCAGGTTGATGCTCCTACCAACTGGCCTAAAATCAAACTTTTGATAAACAGTTCAAAATCATTTTTAATCGCCCTCTTTCAAAGTCTGAAATCTGTCGTTTCTAAACTTGCTATATGTAAATTTGATGGGTAATTACTATGCAAATCCATTAAACTTGCATGGAAAACTTTCTTCACTTGAAACTACATCATACAATACTATATTTATTATATGGAAGAAAAACTTACTTGCACTTTCCAACAGAGCACAAAGCGATAGGATCCCCCACCACACAGACTAGAGACTGTGCTCTCGTCACTGCGGTGTTTAAAAGTCGAGCATTGGATAAAAAACCATAATTATCCATATCAGTACTACAAGTTTTCCGAGTTCTAACAGTGCTGATAACCACTGCTCGAAACTCTTTCCCTAAAAAAAAAAAAGAAAAAAATGACATTCAGATTTGGGTAAGAAAATAGCATAAAACAGTGAACTTAAGATAACAGGAATTAAAGGGAAAAAAATTATTTGCCAAGTTAACATTTAAATCTTCTTGTTTGTGAAAAAGACTTCAAGAGCCCAATCACATCCAAGGAACATTGCACAAACAGATTTTATGATTTTATTCAATATGCTTTTGTTAAGATTTTTGTTAAAAATATTGAAAAATAATTTTGACCAACCTCAATCTTAATTGACTTTTTAACATTAATTGGTTGAAATTAAACAAAAATTTGAATATATGTGAAATTTGGTAAAAATCTTATTATTCCTTATTTACTTGCAAATATTCATATATTTTCTTTGCGATAGATGAATAATGAATTTCCATGAAGTAAACAAATACGTGGTTTTAATCTGATTACAATAGACGCTAACAAAAATAATGAGCGTGCTTTGTCTACATACAATTGTAAAATTGTTTATGAAAGCACCGAAAAGCGCATTTGTGTCACAAAAGTCCATGACATGTCACAAAATCTTTTACTATTTTTCTTGTATCAAGTGTCACAAAATCTTTTATCGTTTTTCTTTTACCATGTGTCGCAAAATATTTTACCATTTTTCTCTTACCATGTGTCACAAAATATTTTACCATTTTTCTTGTTCTAAAGCTTAAAATTATAGCGTTACTTGTTTATTTAGTTTTAACTTACAATGTTGATCAGCTAAAATTAATTCCTTATTTGAAAGTCATTGTTTTTTTTATAGCCTTAAATTCTTGATAAAGTGCTAGTAAGTTAGGTGATCTATGCAATGAAAGCTACCTTAAAAGTTAATTCTAACTATGAAAAAAAATCATGGTAGAAATCAAAAGTAATAAACTGTTTCTTTCTAAATAATTTGCTTACTTTCTTTTGCTTATTTGCTTAGTTTATTACAATGACATACTTTCTAATAATTTCATTTAATATAGAATGTTTAGGAAGGCCCCCCTTTATACTTTATATTTGAAGGAATCGTATTTTGATGACCATATATATATATATACACCATAGAGCCATTACATTATGACCACACTCCATCTATAACAGTGGGCTATAACTCGGTGGCGGGGGTAGTATAGTGTGGGCAATATTTTCATGGGGCACATTAGGACCCATAATCCTCATAGAAAAATCCCTGACGTCTGTAAGCTACTTGAACATAGTTGCAGACCAGGTTCACCCATTCGTGACAACAGCTTTTCCTGCGGGGGGTGGTGTTTACCAACAGGATGTTACCACCATGTCATAAGGGTCTAATCGTCATGGATTGGTTCGAGAAACATTCTAGTGACTTGTAAGTCATGTCTTGGCCCCAAATTTCACATGACCTTAATCCAATAGAGCATATGTGGTCCTACTTGGAAAACCAAATTCGTGCTGCCACGCTACCCCCTCGCAATGTGAGGGAATAGCAGGACCAGTTGGTTAGCGCTTGGTACCAGATACCTCAGACTACCTATCAGTACCTTTTGGAATCAATGCCACGTGGGGGCTAGCAGTTTTGAGGGCTAAAGGTGGTCCTACATGTTATTAGCAGGGTGGTCATAATGTAATGACTCTTCGGTATATATATATATATATATATATATATATATATATATATATATATATATATATATATATATATATATATATAAAGCATTTCAGATTCTTACCTTGCACATTTAAAACTCTTTCAACGGACACATCATTCAACCCCCATTTTCGTAATTCAGATCTTATTCTAATGACCTGCAATAAATCTTTTTTTAGTAAAATGAAACATTTTCAATTAAAATAGTAAGGAGAAGAAAAGATAAAACATTTACCTGATCATAATAAGGAGTGACTATTCCAATGCTGGAGTCATCTGGAACACCCCAGCTGGCCGGCCAATACCTTATAATCTCACATACTCTTTCTACAACTTCATATACCTAATAAGTAAACTCATATAAACTAATTTGAAATTTCAAAGTAAACAGTATAAATGATTCTAAATGCAAAATTTATTATTTTAATGTAAAACTTAACATTCTAAAATGCATTAAATTCCCCAAAAATGGATCTTACGAAATGTTTGTTGTGCTAAGGGCTGAAAAATTTCTGTAACAGCTTTCAGGTGAATTATTATTTTAAATCGAAAAATATAAGCAATAAAATTAACTTAAAATCTGCAATTAAAAAAAAAAAAAAACTGAGCAATATTTATATGAAAAATGAGTAATCAATGATCGTTATATAATATTAATCTCTTGTAATACGTATAAAAAACCTTTCTTTAAGCATTATCAACAAGCATAATGAAATCACTGAAATAGCTCTAAAATTCATTTAAAAAAATAATGGTAATGAAGCTACTTAAAACCTTTAGATTTCATGTCAGGATCAATAATATTTCATTATCAATAAATGAACTTCTGTGGTTAATAAGGTAAGGAAGGAAACTTAAAACACTATCCTTAATGACATTCATATTTAATTTCATTTGCTGTAAACTATACACAATAATGGAGTTCTGCTTTTTTTCTTACTGCGGAAAATATCTTTTTAATCAAACCTCATTTAAAGCAACACGTAAGTTATAAATGGGCTTAAGAGTAATATTTTAATTAATTTAAATACCTCTGCATCATTATGGAAGGATGTACTGTCACAACCTTGAACATCCTCTCCTTTAACAGTGAAGAAAGTCAGTGGATAAAACCAATCATGGTATGGCTGCTTACTTCTGGCTTTCAGTTGCCTATTGTAAAATAGTTCCGATGTATAACGTACAATTGCTGAATGGGACCTGTAATTTTCACAAAGCAGGACTTTACACGGAGATTTAGATGGATATAAGTAGTTTAACCTTTCGAGGATGGAAATGTTAAGATTTTGCTCATGAACGAGGGACGAATAAACTTCAGGGCACAGCTGAAATAAAAATGCAATTTTTAGCAAGTCGAAATAGAGAGAAAAAATTATTATTATTATTTTTTTTAAAATTTAAAATGTAATTGAATTTATACCTGCATATGATCACCGGCAAGAACAATTCTTGTATTCTCGTCCGCAAGAGACAAAGGCATTAACGCTTCACATTCCATAACTTGTGCAGCTTCATCAATCAGAATATGAGTAAAGAAGCCTAAATTTAAAAACAAGTAATGATATATAATTAAGCATAAGTTTTACTATTTAGTTGCATCAAACTCTGATTTATCATTTCTTAGGATTTGAAATTTGAATTTACATTTTGCGCTTAATTTTTTTTTGTTTTTTTTTTGGTCTTAAATTGAACGGTTTTAAGTATTACTCATACCACTCCTAAACCTTCTTCAGCAACAATTAGCAAATCACATGAACCCTCACCCTTAGCTGCTTACGTATAAATACAACAGGTTTTCATTCCCCTTAAGCGTGGAATTTTAAATATTATCATAAATCAAATATCCTAAGTCCGTGACAATCATAATAACAGCAAAGTGGAAAAAAATATTAATTTCCTTTAATGTTAAATTTCCTTAAAATTAAGTAAAAGATTTTTCTTTTAAGGCATTGCCCCTAGAGATTGATGCTATTGTTTAATTATTTTATTCCGTTTCTAAAACAGAGCACTGAAAGTTTAAATAACGTGAGATGCATATATACATAAATAAATTACCTTTTTCCAAACCAAGTTGTACCAGGCACCTTGAAGTAGACAGGGTAGTGACGACAATCCTGTGGTCTTTTACGTTCTTGGCAGAAGGCATGACAAAGTGTGGTCCTTTGCTGTCCCAATTGAATAAACAGTACCGCCTTACTGTTGGGTGCACTGTTTCTACCCTTCGATGTCGGTAATAAATACGAAGGAGTAGGGCTGACCGTCTACCGCTTGAAATCTCGGGATGCAAATATTCTCGAATGTAAACATCAGCAGCACTAAGAAAGATTTTTGAAGAAGAAAAAATTGCTTTAATAAACATATTTTCGAGAAGAAATAACAAAGCAATTTACATGGGTTATTGTGTCTCAGGTGAAAAACCCTGAAATTTTTACTCGTTCTAAAAACTTGAAACTAATTTTTATACCATAAATGCATAGTATAATTTTTTAAACTAAGATTTATAATTAAATTACCTACCAATATATACCACCAACATAGTAACTAATTTAAGAAAAGAAACTTAGTTCCCACAATAATCGCGATATTGGATTTAAAAATCTCGTGAAATATGATTTGTGATATTGGATTTTATAAAACTTGAAAATACAAATCACGATATTGCATTAAATAGCGGAAATATGAATCGCAATGCGTTAAACCTCGTATAAATACGGAAATCGATGTTTGATATTAAAAACTCTTGAATAAGAATCGCGATATTGATTTCATAAAAGCGTAAATACACATCACAATATCAAATTTTTAAATCACGTAAATACAGATCGCGATGTAAAATAAGTAAACCAAGTGAATACGAATCTCAATGTGTAACTTCTCAATCACATAAATAAGAAAACTAATGTTTGATATTAAAATTACGTGAAAATAAATCGCGAAGTTAGTGGATTACGCCGCAGCTTCAAATATTCAAAATGGCGAAAATCGACCAAACCAAAAGAAAAAGGATTTAAAATTGGTCGAAAAGCCCACATGCATGTAAACTTCTCGCCAATGAGAAAGTTTAAGCGAAAGTTTCTAAATTTAAGCTTTGAATTGCGGAGCTCCGTGATAATTTCACCGGATATTTTTTTGTTTCGGGGAAAAGATATGCGGAAAAAATACATACCTTCCTTCTAGTTTTTAAATCGCCTAGAATGGATACAAAAAATCAGCAATTCCAGGTTAAAATTAGAATACAATCACCCCAGATAATTCTGTTATTAAAATATAATAAGGATTTCAATGAAATTTAGCTATATGATTATTTGAAAGCACGGTGAAAACGCTTTGTAAGGAGTATCTTACAAGATTTTGCTACTGCGAGTAACTTTACGATACATATTACTGTAGAAGATGGAAGGATATTTATTGCTGTAGAAGAAAACCAATCCTATAACCCCCCTTTTTAACTACAGAGTAATTTAATTAGTAATTTTTTCACAAAAATTAGACGGATTTTGCGAAAAAAAGATTAGAGAATAGATAAGTTATAAAAAGATAACTGCACAATTAAAAATGTCAGCAAACAAAACTGCTCAAAATCAAATTATCAAATACTTTAAAGACACACTCACCTGTTTGAATGCGTGCAAATCAATATCTTTGAAGTGGGATCATCTAAAATAATCTTTACAGCTTGTGCCAATGTAAAGGTCTTCCCTGTACCAAATGGACCGATAATTAAAGCAGGCGGTAACTTGACACAGCATGGAGTAGCAATTGCTAAAACAGCTTCTCTCTGCTTGGGATTAAGTCTGGGTTCAATCAAATCAAGTTTCCTATAAATAAAAAATAATATTACGTTGAACATAAAAGAAAGAGAAAAATTTTAATCGTATCGTAAGATCAGATTCTTTCTTAGTATTTTAAGAGGAACAAAAAGACTAACTGATTATCAAAGAGGAAGAGCGGTTTTTGCCTATTTTTCAAAAAAAAAAAAAAAAAAAAAAAAAAAAAAAAAAAAAAAAAACCTACAATCATCACCTAAGCATGCCGAAGGACTAGCTCCGCTTTTAAGGATCGATAACGGCCATTCTAAGAATGCCACATAATTTTGACCCTGTTCAGACGAAATGAACAAAACTTGAGCTTCTCAAACTCCTACAGCACAATCAACACGAGAACGTTCAGCCACGACAGATTAACGAGTACTTTGCTGCGCATATATGCCGGTTGTTTTGTCGGTCACCAGAATCAAACACTCTACCTTCGGCTTTGAGAACTGGATCGCAATCTCATACATTTTGGGGATTACTACGTTTCTACAAATGAAATTGGTTCTCTCCGAGAGTTATTGAACAGTAAAGATGGGCCTTCCAGAGGAAAAACGGTTCCTCTCCACCTTGAAAATCGTTTTTTCTGCAAATGATCTTTCATTGACATAAACTGGCAATTACATAAGGCAATTTACAGCCTTATCACAACAATTTATAATTTCATAATAATAATATAATTATTTCATACATAATTCGATTTAGGTTAAAAAGTATTGTCTATTTTAAGTTTTCCATTTCCTACTATAACACTTAGATTTTTTTAGATTAGAAACACATTTTTAAGTAATAGGTGCCTGTGAAATATTGTTTTAAGTAATATAATTTTTAGTAATGGAATCCTCTGTACTGTTCATAATGTGAAAAATCTCACATTCTGAACAACATGAAAATAATTTTTGGAGCAAATATTTCAAAAATAGTTTTTATAAAAAATTTACCTATTTAAAAGATCGTCTTTCGCCAATTCTGAAACTTCTGAAACATTTGGAAAGACAATAGATGGTGTTCCCAATTGATCAACAGCAAAATGCTTCTCACAAAATGGCAGGCGATTCAGTTGAAATTGAACCTATAATAATCAATTACAAGTTGAGGAGATGTACTAATATTAAGATAACTTTATACATAATAGAATAATATGACCGTAGTTCAACAGCCGATACAATTTTGGGTTTACGACTACTAATGTTCAACTCCGTAGCCTCGTATTTTGAACCTGATCCAGAAGACAAGGGATCTCCTGAATGAGGTATTGGGAGAAATATTGTTTTCGTGGAAGACTTTTCGATGAAACGAACCCGCAACCACGAAAACATCCCACGGTTAGCCTGACGGCAAGGGAAAACTTTATACATAAAAAATAAAAATAAAAATCTATTGATGCCTACCTCTGCTGAAAAATTTTGGCCTGGTCTCAGTTTCAAATCTTCGCAGCATTCTTTAGACAATCTCAAATAAATGGCCATTTTTTCTTTATCTTCAATTATAGCTTCGTACACCTTGAATAAAAAACAACAAATTGGAAACTGTTTCCAGCAATGCAAAACTAATAATAAAATCATTATTAAAATTATGCTAAATTTATGAGCAATAAACTCTAAATAATCTTTCGAATTGGATAGCAAGATAACTGCTAACAATTCCCCGGATAAATCACGAACTGTTCAAATGCATACCAAAAAAAAAAAAAAATTATAACATTTCCAAAAAAGAAAAAAAAAATCAATTTTAATTAATCATAACTATGTAAAAGTAAAAGAAAGTCGTGGGGTCCATTCAAGTATTAAGCATGCATCTCAAAGGAAATTTGAGAATTGTTTACTTTCGCTGTCAAAGAAGAAATAAGTGTTGAAGGAATATATACGTAAAGACACTAAAATCTATTAATTTTCAAATTAAACTTTAAAAACGGGAAAAATTTAAGTTTGGAATATAAGTTAAATTGAGAGAGAAATTTTCAAGTATTTTTTCTTAATAAAAACTTGTTTAGTCTAAATATAGTTTCTTTTCTTTTTTTTTTTTTTTAACTTACTTCTTTTATTTGAGTTAAATCTGATAATCCCTTAAAAAAGAAGGACGGATTAGTTTATTATTTTCAGGTAAGGAAAGGGGCAGTCCAAAATTCCTAAAACGTTAGATTTGAAATTAAATACAGTGAGTTATAAGCTTTAATGGTAACACAGTATGACATAACCGTGTTAGGACAAAGATAGTGGGACATAATCTACCTACAACAAGTATGGTAGGGATAAATAGAATAAAAGTAGCAAATGTAAGCAAATCACAAAACCCTCCCATGCTCATGGGAAAACACTTCTTACCCTAGTTTTTGCTTTAACTATGTATTTCACTGAAGTAATCTAATTTTAAGAATTTGAATACTAAATTCAAATAACCGATAAACTTTTGCATAAAATAAAATTTACGATTTATTTCGTTTAAAAAAATTTTTTGCGTAGAATATTCTTTTAGAATGTTTTGTGCTAATCTCTTGATCAATTTTTAACTCTTAGAAATTTTTTTTCTAATTTCAACTTTCAACAAATTCAATTTTTATTTCAAATTAAAAAAATTTTTAATTTATTTTTGCATTTTTTTTTTAGAAAATTTTGGAAATAGAGACATTTTAATTTCATACGTAAATATTGCTCTTTTCTCTCCACCCTTAGGAAGATCACAAACCATTCCCTCTTGTGATTTTCCAACTAATTCCTATATTTCCCTCTTAATATGCTTACGCAAGATTAAACGGTCCCATGCAACACCGCCAGCAAATAATAGGGAGTTTAAGTGGGAAAAACTTAATTTAAAAATTTTTTTTATTGAGAGTTTAATATTCTTAATTTAAATGCTTACTTTTCTCTGTTTATTTCCTTCGTATTCAACTGGTGCCAGAAGCACAGTGTTACAGTTGCCTAGGATCAACCTTCCTGAAGATGTGTCTTCCGATAAAACTGTCGATGAAACCATGTAAGCAAATAGCTCTCCATTCTGAGAAAACTTTGCCACTTTTGCGTAGTTAGATGTTAGAAGATAGCCACTGGTTAACTTCAAAGACGTTTGGATGTTATACCTTAAAGAGTAAAATGAAACACAATTCAAGAATGTTCAGTGAAATGATAATACAACTCTGAAAGGCAATTTGTAATTGCTTTGAGGTAATTAGAATGATAATGTACTTTTGGTATACCTAAATATAGCAGAAAAGTATATCAAGTTACACCCTGAAAATATTCAGTGCATGTTATTTATAGCTAAATAGCGCAAACGTGAGAATACGCTATTGTTATTCATGCTTCTTAAAAACCTTGCAAAACTAGTACATGCTTTGAAAGCGTGCCAATCATTATTATTATTTATAGTTCTTGAGTAAATTGCTCAATCTTGGGTATAAACTACTTATGACACATAAAAAACGTAGATAAAGAAGGAAAGAAGCATAAGAAAAGATAACAGAGAAAGATTTTGTGTCGGCTTTTAGTTTTGATATGTGCATTCTGTTGTGCAATAAAAAGAAAGCAATACATTTAATTCACGTGAACATGCCAGACATTGCTATTATTTATGCTCTTTGAGTAATCTGCTCGATTTTCCCTATAAAATAATAATAATAATAAAAATACAAAGCAGAGAGAGAAGCAGAAAATTTTTTTGGGGCAACTGTCAGTCTTAAGTATGTCCTGCCATGCAATTGAAATAGAATTCATGCTTTGAGAAAAGGGCCTTGACAACTATTTTCTTTCTAATGCTAATGCTGTGAATAGTAAAATAGAGTTTCAAAAAACTGTGAGAAAAAAAAAATTTTTTGCATATTTTGTTTCTCACATTGACTATTCTATTTATTGTATAAGAAAGAGAACCCCTAGAAGTATACAAATTTTTGAGTTAAAGCACATATTATGTTCGACAGTATGAAATATTATTCAACTTATAACAAATAATAATATCTACTAAATATTTTTGGTACTTCCTGATGTAGTTATTTTATTGTAAGAGGAGTAACTACCTTTTTCACAGCGCAAATAACAATCACTCTCAAACAAGTTAAAACAAAGATAACTTAAGACAGAAAAAATTTTAATTTCAAAATAGATAAAAACAAACATTTGATATTAAAAAATACTAAGATACTAGTGTAGAATTATGCTCAGTTTTTGCCAATACAGGAAGAAAAGCATTTTTTTTCAAAGAGTAGAGTCTTATTAATATAATTCACATAAATCAATTCAAATATTGCATTTTTATGAATTTAATTTTGAGGAATTCATAAACTATTTCACGATCGACAATTTTAAAAAAAATATTGTCACCGACAGAAAACTTAAAAAAATCAAAAGAAAAAAAAAGAGAGAAAATAATAAAAAAAAGAAGAAAAAAAACATTGTCACCATACCCATACAAGGTATTTATCGCCACAGCCCCTATAAATTTTATCACACTACCAAAGGTACTTGTATCGCCACAATCAATGAAGCATCACTAATGAAATAATTGTTTGGCGATTCTTTTAAAACCTCCCGAAATGGATAGGTATCTTAAAAAGAGAATAACATCGGGATTATGGAAAATTCCCGCCGAAAACAAATAATGAACTTTTTCATCATCATACATAATACATTATTCATCATCATCCTACAAAATACTTGAAAAAAAAAATTCTTACCGGGAAAGTAAGTCACTTTGTGCCATTTCTTCAATGTAAAGTAATTCGTGTAGCATAGTGGAGTAATCTTTTTTTGGTGTCGATAAGGAATAAAATACTTGGTGTACGAGATACCTCGAAATGAGGTCCTTCTCCTCTTTCATCAACGAATATGGAGCATTTTCAAACTGAATAATTTGAACATCACTATTATTCCATCGTTCAGAGCATGAAGTACTAGTAGGTTCTTTTACATGACCATCCCAAAATGGAGAAACCCTCAACTTTTGAACCAAAATAGGTTCCGATCCAAAGTCAAAGAGGACATCTTGACGAAATACACCAAAAATGGTTGTAGAGAACCGCACCTAAAATTAAATATCAAATGTGATATACATAATTGAAGATTACATTCAACAATATTCACAAACTAACTTTATATTTTTCAGAATGAATCTTATTAATTTAAGTGTTAATTTAAGTACTAACTATTCGTGGTTGTTCAAACATTTAAACACCTAAACCTTATGTCATTTCCGATTTTGATATTCTTGTTAAGAAAGCATTGCCTACTTAAGACTGATTTACTGGCTGACTATTAGTTAAGACCTATTAAGACTTGATAAATGTCCCACAGTAGTAATCGTGAGGACATGGTTCCCATAGAACACCTTTGTCAAGCATCACTAGCTGCCGTCAGTAAGCGGATGGGTGACGACTTTGATCAAGCTGTGTAGGGACCGACCATACGTGGCATCGTTCCTCGCTAAATTGTTCTACCGTAAAGTGCTCGACTTCACGTCGGTCAATAATAAGGTCACTTCAGGTCGTCGGGATACCGGAGCCATCTCATTTGCAGAGGATCAAAATTGGCGATGGCATGTCATCGCATCATTCTCAGGGATGTTTTCTAGACCGTCACCAATAGCCCATTGTGAAGCTCTAGTGCGACGTAAATAAAGTACCTACCTACCTAAGTCTTGATGACTTTAAACCTTAATTTTCATCGTAAAAACCGCTTTGTCTGTAAAATCGGATTTATAAAATTTATAAATCAGCATGCTCAAAGTACAAATAAATCAGAAAGACAACAGTTAAAAAAATTTTTAGGTATTTGGAAATGTTCTATGATTTGCTAGTTTTTGTAAATATTGGAGATCGTGAAAATAAAAAATAAAAACTCTTTGTTTACGCAATATGTAGTTGACGGGAATAGCTTGACATAAAGCGGTTATGCTGCCACGGGGACTTCGAATAAAGATACAGTTCTATTAATAACCTTGAATAATGAACGACAATATATACAACTTACACAGCATATTGTAAAAAAATTCTGGATTAATTTATGATAAAAAGTACCGGCACTCAGGGTGCCAGTTCTTTTTTTCCGTAAAATGCACTTCAATTGTAAATTTTATGGAACGATAAATCTGATATATAGTAATTTTCACAGTAATAGTTACTATAAAATCACTGTAACTAAATAAATATTACTGTAAAAATTACTGTCTAAAATTTTTCTGTTAAAACGGATTTTAAGGATGGTTTACTCAAGGTGAAAGTACTTTTTACAGTAATTTGATTGGAAACTTTTTACAGCCCACTGAATATTTTTCAAAAACCATCTATTGTATTTTATTATAAGTAAATGAAATACATGTACCTTCACCATATAAACATATGTTGCTTCGTTGTTGCAGACACTTTCATTTGTCCACTGTTGGCATTGTGGTTCAAGTTTCTTGTCAATCACATCAGAGCCCTTTACGTCAATTATAGCAAAGTGGGTGTTTTGTGCTTCAAAGAGCAGAGCGATGTGCTTCAACTGGGACTGAAAATATACAACGTGAGCTTTATTTATTGTACAACTTTAATTGATCGTCATCATATAAACGAGTTTTTGTTTAGCCATGATTTTAGGTTTCAAAATAAAGATAAAGAATAAGAAAAGAAAAACATTGCGAACAAGAAGAGACACGTGAGACAATTTTTTGACCTGAAAATATTTAAAAAAAATTATTTATCCTAGTCTTCTCATTAAAGATCAAATAATTAAAAGATGTAATACTTTTAACTCTCTTAAATGCTTCATTCTGAAATTGACAAACCTTATTTTCTGAAATGTGTTTCCCTGTCGAAAAATTGGCTCATCTTTCTCATGAATCGTTTTCTCTCTACTTTTCAAAAATTCTTCCATGAATCCTTTCAACATAAGTAAATTAAATAGCAGTCTTATGTGTTTAATCGCTTTAATGTTGTTCTCTATGACTTCAACTTGAAGTACCGAAGAACCTTCGTAATCGACTTTTTTTAATTTGGTATTAATTTCTGATTTCACATCTTATTTCTTACATTTACAAAAAAAAAAAAAAAAAAAAAAAAAAAAAAAAACTTCCTAAAGCTATTTTTTTTATTATTAAAAGTTTCACACTTTTGCACGTTTTATACATTTAGTATTATTTTTTAAAATTTTGATTGCGTTAATTGATGGATTTAAAAGGCTTTAATTCTAAAAGTCATTGTTTATCATTGATGAATAAAGAATCATAATAATATTAATAAAAGAAATATTGATTACAAACAGTCCGAAAATGCAATCTAATAATACTAATTAGCAGTAAATTAAGAAATCAAAGAATAGATCTACAAGCATTAAAATTTTTTATTATGTTTTTAAAAACTTTAAAAGCCTTTACTTAGACTTTTGTTGTTACTTGTGCTTTAGAAAATTTTTGTTGACGCTTTCAATTATATATAGGTACTGTACTTGCTTTAAAAGCGTGTATGCAATTATGTGACACTTCTTAATACTTATTTAAAATTAATATTCCTAGAATATTCCTGTGTGTCATGGGTTATCTAGAAAAATATTTCTTGAAACTCAGCGAAAAAATCAGATTTTTAAAAACCATAAAAGAAAATTAAAAAAAAATTCCCGCCAGTCAAAAAAATGAAAAACATTTGGAAATTTAAAATAGCTTCTGAAAAATTCAAAATTTTAAAATTTGTGAAAATGTTTAATTTGTTAAAAAATTGTTAAACTACTAAAATTTTTTGAAATTCTGAATTTTTTTAAATTTGTGAAATATTTCTAAATTTTTGAAACTTGTTTTAAATTTTTGAAAATTTTCTAAATTTGTGAATTTTTTTTAATATTTTTGAAATTATTTTAAATTTGAATATTAAAAAACATTTTAAACTACTTCTTTTTTGGATTTTATTTTTTAGCACAAATATAATTCTGATAATTGAACAGATATTTTTTAGTAACTATTAGATTGTGTTCTATAATTAAAAAAATGCTAAAATATATTTTTGCTTGTAATTAGGGCATCAGAAAAGAATTTTTTTTTTAAAAAAGGAGACTAGCGTCCAATCTGCGTCAAAGGCTTAACGGAAAAACTTTTAGAACAGGAATTTTTTTAACCATTTTTACAGTATTTACAAACTAGATTTACTAAGTTAGCATGAAATTTATTCAAAGTTTAAGAAGTGTAACTTACTTTGGAGGAAATTCTAAAATTCCAGTATTTGAAATCCATCTTTAACAACACCGTTTGATTCAATTCAGCATCGACTGTTATTTCGACATTCTCTAAGGAATCGGACATTAAGCCGGTTTTGTTTGAACTAGCCAACCATTTTTTCAGAAATTCTTCCCTCCACTGGAGTCTAAATTAAGAAAGAAAAAAAAAATGAAAATGCTACAACTTTAATTAGTATCATTTTCCAACAATACTATAACATAAACACAGTAATTAATATAAATATAAGATAGTTTCCTTTTAAATGCATTTATCAACACAGAATAATTACCTCATTACCTATCAGAACAACTCATAAGCACCATCACAAATTGTAATAGTTAAAGCATTCTACGACTTTATCGTCATTTGTGCTCTTTAAGTATTTTTTCTGTGTTAATGTTTCTTTAAGAATACTATTAAAAATTCAACGATGAATTTAAATACGGTAGTTTCATTTTAAATTCATTTATTAACTGAGAATAATTATTTCTGAATCAATTAGAACAATTTCAAAGAACCGTCCCAAATAATAATAATTAAACCATTTTATGACTCTAATTATTGTCATTGGCACTCAAAAGTAACTTTTCTATGCAATTATTTTTCCAAGAATATTATATTTAACGCAATGAGGCATTTAAATTTAAGATAGTTTCACTTCTTTAACTCAAGATAGTCATATCAGAATCTGTCAGAGCAATTCATAAGAACAGTCATAAATAACAATATTTAAAGCCTTCTACGACTTTCATTATTGTCCTTTGTGCTCAGAGATAACTTTTTTGTGTAACTGTTTTTCCAAGAATATTATTATAAACTCAATGATAAATTTAAAATAGTTTTACTTTACTAACTCAGAGCAATCATCTCAGAATAATCAAAGAGAATAAAACCTCATCAGTACCCTTTAATAAAAGATTCTATGCTTTTGATAGTTATCAATTGTGTGATAGTTATTTGATAGTTATCAGTACCTTTCCTGTGAAATTGTTATTCAGACGATATTCTTAACAACGAAACTATTGGTTTAAATTTTAAGTTGGAAACAAACAAATAAATAAAAAACAAAACAATTTAATACGAAAAAAATATATTATACAAAACAATAAAATTGAAATAGAATGTTAAATAATAAATATCAAACTTACGGTTTTGGTGAAGCTCTGAATTTCCATTCTTTGTTTTTATCGTTCTGATCCCAATGACGTACAGAATCGAAATGGAAATTGAATTCTGATTTAGTCTTAAACCATGCATTGCAGTCACTACAATAGTGAGCCATACTTGATGATGAAGATGATACTTGAAAACATATGGAAGAATTAAAACTGTTAGTTAAAATACTCATTATATTGCAAGACACCTGATTTGAAATCAAATTAATTATATTCTCATAAGACAAAGAATCTATTATTAAATATATGTGGAGCGCTCCCCCTTATTGATTGGATATTCACGTTTCAGTGGTCAACTTAATGTTTAGAAGGGAATGACCTCACATATGCGTACTTTATTTGAATAAACATACCTTTTATTCAAAGGATTCGGATTTTTGACTCTAAGAATACAGGTAGTAGTGGCAATCAGGGAAGTACTGTAACCCATAGTTTGATCAAGAGAGCTATTCAAAGTTTGAACCCCTTTAATGTTAATTTTAATTTCGCCATATATTCGAATTTAAAAACTTTAGCACGCAATTATAAAATTCGTTTATCCGAAGAGAATTCCATGCAATAAATAACTTTTAATAGATATGTAGGATTTATTATTTTATTTAATAAAGGTCCAAAAAATTTTCAATCGTAAGGTACACAATTTTTCACATCGTTTTAAAGTATCTAATTTTGCATTGCAAAATACAGTTTAAGCGAAATCGGTTGAATAGTTTCTGAAAAATCAAATTCAATACTTCTTAGATACCCTTTACATTTAGGGGTCAAAAATCGGAATCCGTCAAAAAAATGGTATGTTTATTCAGAGAAAGTACGTCGTTGTTTCTGATTTTATAATCTTCTGTACTAATAATGTGGATTTTTGACACGTACCATTAAGATTGAGTCCTAAAACGTGAAGATCCGATAGTTAGATCAAAAGTGGCATAGCATTCCGACATAATATATTCCGTGACATAGTCTAATGTCAACAGAAAAACTAAGGTTGTTTGGCAATGACAACATCAAGGTATTAGTATTGCCAACTCTCCTGAATGATACGATTAAAATTTAATCATTAACTGAAAAGTAACTGAAGAGCGAAATACAATGGAGTTTTATACTATTTAGTTTAAAACTGTATATTAAAAAAAAAAGTTATTTTACTTATCTGAAAAAAAAATACAGTTACATTCAGCGTATCGAATATATTTAATTAAAAATAAATAAAAGCATATATTGATCGAGACCATATGCTGTTCTAATCGAGATTATAGGCAGATCATCGAGAGAATCTAATTTTGGCTTCGATTCATTCCTGTTTATAGCATCAACAGAAAAACAAATCATTGGCTGCAATGTCAAAATCAAGGCAATTCAATTAATGTAATTAATCTCTTAAGCGTGACGTCTTGAATAAAAATATCATAATGCAACATTCTACTGGAAATAGACCGACGTTTAACTAACAATAGTTGCGCTAAATTTAAATGAAATCTTTTTACTAAAAATAATGAATTTTTCTCCACTTTTCTGACAAAAATCATACAATTATTTTTAGTACATTAGATATACCACTTTGCTATTAAAAAGCTTTAATCAAAAGAAAGCTGCTTTGCTTCCAGTAATTTCTGTGTGCGTCATCAACAGAAAAACTAATGTTGTTCGGTAATGACAACATAAAGACAATTTTAATTACTAGTATTGCCAACTTTCATGAATGATAAAACAACTATTAACTAAAAATAACAGAAGGGCGAAATATAACCGAGTCTTATACTATTAAGTTTAATAAAGTATATTAAGAAAAGAAATTATTTTACTTCCCTGAAAAAAATAAATTTACATTCAACGTATTGATTATATTTAATTAAAAATAAACAAAAAATATTTGTTGATTTTTAATTCTATGTTCTAATGCAGAGAATCTTAATCTAATTTTGGCTTCGAATGCATCATAATTAATATAATTAATTCATCAATGGAAAAACAAATCGTGGGCGACAATGCAAAAACTAAGGCTATTCTAATTAACATAATTAATCTCACAAGCATGATGTTTGATAGATAAAACATTAAAGGGCAACAAGAAACTGGAAATTGACTGAAGTTTAAATAGCCACGAAATTTAAACTTATTTAATGTTAATGTTTTCATATACTTTTTGACAAAAATCATGTATTTATTTTCAGCATATGAATTATACTTAATTAAAAAGAAATAAAAATATTTTGATAATCGAAAGCATCAATCAAGGGAAACCTGCATTACCTTCGAGTAATTTCTGTGGGTGGCATCAATGGAAAAACTTATGTCGACCGGCAAAGTAAACAATAAGGCAATTTTAATTTTCAGTATTGCCACCTTATAAGTATGATAAGATAAAACTTTTGAATTCAATAACTAACTGGAAATTAAATGAAGGGAAAATTACAATGGAGCTTCATACAATTTAGTTAAAACTGTTTATTAAAAATAATAATTTCGATTCTACTTCTCTGAGAAAAATAGAGTTATTTTTAGCATTTCGAATGTAAAAAGAAATTAAAGCAATTTGCTGAATCCGAAGCATCAATCGAGAGAAACCTGTTTTAATTTTAATTAATTTCTGTGTATAACATCAACTGAAAAAACAGATGTTGCACTGCAATGTCAGCATTAAGGCAGTTCTAATTATAACCATTGCTTATCTTTTATGCATGATACGAAATTCAATAATTAACAGGGAAATAACAGAAGGACCAAATGCAATAGGGCTTTATGTTGTCTGGTTCTAAACTTTTTTATAAAAAATAATAATATCAATTCTGTCTTTTCGACAAAAATACTGTTACTTTCAGCATATCGGTTATATATAATTAAAAATAAATAAATGCAATTTGCTAAATCCAAAGCTTCGATCGAAAGATTTGTTACATTTGATAAAAATCGAGGTACATATATATAAAAGAAATTAATCGAAGTTTAATTTACACGTTTACTTTGCTTAGTTATGAACAACAATATTAATTTAACCAAGAATTTTTGTTTATTACTATCGTCAAAAATATTTCATATAATCTTGCTAATTAATAATATAATTAATATAATATATTTAATGCCTTTAGCTTTATAATTTTTCGACATAATCTAAATCGCCGTCAAATTTAAAATAATAGAAATAAAACATTTTAAAATAAAAAAAAGGTAAACAGAATAGAATAGTAAATTTATTAAATGTAAAATATAAAATTAATTAAATATAAAAATTAATATTAGTTAAATATTAAATATAAAAACTTAAAATTTTGTAAAAATATTTCATAGTTTATTTTAAATATCAATAGTTGGGTAATAAAATTAATAAAAATAGTTAGCAGTTTAAATGTTAACAAAAACTGTGCTACTTCAAATTTAAAAAAAAAAAAAAAAAAAATACAACTTAATATACAATACAACAATACAACTTAAAGTAGTATTTTTTAGTTTAACTAATTTCTTTAATAGGAAGATATTGTTCTTCAATTCTTTTTCTAAAGATTTAAAACACTCCGACATTAAAAAAAAATTTTAATAAATGAAATCAAAACTAAATATTTCTAAATTTAAACAAACAATATTTTTTTTTAATTACAATTACTAAAAGGTATACGTTATATAACCTATTTATAGAACTGAGCTGCAATAAAACTGTACAAATTTTTTAAGATTTTCTGCAAAATTATACACGAAAATTAAATTATAAAAGTGCATCGTTCTTTGCAAAAAATATTTCGAAATTATTATGCGTATCAAATAATTATAAGAAATTCTAATTTAAATCAATACAGTTTCCAAAATAAACCAACTAAACTGTTATTAATATTTGTTTCGTTAAAGTATACCTAAACTATATGAGTTTTGAATAATAAAGCTCCAAAACTTACCAAAACACTGGTAGTCCAATTATGTCCAATATATATATAAATGTTATAGAAGCAAATATGTTAATCCAATTTGTTATAGAAGCAAACTAACAACTAACACACTATTACCAAAACTTCCTAGTACTTGTCATTTCTGCGCAGACGTCTTTTGCGCAAGTACCTCCCACAAGATGTCTTTCAGCCAAAGAAAATTCTCTATATGGAATTATTGTGATTGGTTGAAAGGCAAACTATTCACGCTTTTCTTCATCAACATTATTGAATGTTTTAAATGTTTTCAAATAAAAGCTAATGCTTTAAACTTTTAAGTTAATTATTATATTTTGGACTCATTAAATAGAGTTCTCAAAATAAAATGTGTGTAAAGTCACTAAACTCTTTTCTGTTTGACTACAATATTATGATTCATAATTAGTTTCCAGGTTCTAACTTCATAACAGTAAAGTAAAATTTTAAACTACTTGAATAATAGCTATATTATTATTTTTATTAGATAAAGAAACAATTTAAAAGAGGGTAACTCACAATATTAGCTGAAATACTGGAAAAATTTCCTTTTTATATGTTTTTGTCTATAAACGGGTTATTAAAATACATCTATACAATAAAAACATTTGTGACAGTCATTATGCCTCACTCCTTTTTTCTTTCATTTCATTTTATATCTTCTTCATGAT
This sequence comes from Parasteatoda lunata, assembly GCA_949128135.1. Lineage (NCBI taxonomy): Eukaryota > Metazoa > Arthropoda > Arachnida > Araneae > Theridiidae > Parasteatoda > Parasteatoda lunata. The sequence continues at coordinate 86,533,403 of OX421971.1, read as the reverse complement.
TCTGCTTAGATGTTCTAAATTTTCGTCAAATGCTCGGTTTTAAGTTATTTAATATCTTGAGTCGTACAAAATATATGTAAATTAATTTATTCTTTAGAGAAATAAAGGATAATTGAATGTAACATGCCCCGATTAATTCTGTAAAAATATTTTAAAATAAAAGTTTCTAAACATTTTTATACTGCGATTCTTTTTTATGTTTTATTGCTTAGCACTTACTTTAAGAGATAATTAATTTTTAAAGAACTTAATTACGCTTTTAATTAAATTGATTTTCATCTTTAGAGAAATAAAACATAATCGAATTTAAGAAACAGCGATAATTGTGTACAAATATCTTACAATCAAAATCTCCAAACATTATTATATTGCAACTCTTTCATATGTTTTATTACGTAATATTCATTTTACAAGATAATTAATTTTTAAAGAACTTAATTATGCTTATAACTAAATTGAATTTATTCTTTAGCATTTAAATTTATTTATCTTTGAATTTTTTCTTTAGAATTTAACAAGCAGTTGATATTGTGAACAAATATTTTAGAATAATAGTTTCTAAACATTTTTATACTGCGGTTCTTTTTTATGTTTTATTGCTTAACCTTTATCACCTTAAGAGATAATTAAAAGATAATTTTAAAAAAATAATTAAATTTAACAAGCAGCGGTAATTGTGTGTAAATATTTTAGAATATAGGTTTTTAAACATTTTTATACTGTGATTTTTTTTATGTTTCATTTCTTAACATTTACTTTAAGAGATAATTACTTTTTAAAGAATTATTATAAGTATTAATTAATTACTACTCTTAATAACATACAATTTAAATTCTTGCTATACATACGCAAACGACGCAAACATTTGTTAAATTACAAAAGGCAGATACCGATATTTTCACAGACATATATTTTATAACCAAGCATCTTAGGTAATAACAATTTCATTTACAGTTTCTAAACTAAAAACCTTACTTTTTTTTTTTTTTTTAACAGTGTAATATATACTTACTTTGAAATTGAAATTACATTTTTCATTTAATAGTCTACTTGTGAGTAATTCCTCGTTGGCCAGTTAATTTAAAATGACTTAAATTTTAAATAAATGCTATCAAAACTTATTTATTTATATTTTTTATCATGCTTCTATTTATATCTTATTAAAGTTCCTGAGATAACTTACACAAGTGTATTCACTACTTTTGAAGTGTAAACGCTTTAACATTTTAAGTATATTATAGCATACACTACCCTGCAATAATAGAAGAGACACTTTCATGATTAACATTTTTTAAAAAAAAAAATTTAAATTTCCCAATTGTATTGTTTTGTAATTTTAGAAGTGTTTAGTTCATGCGATTTTACATACTTAGCAATAAGATTTAAAGCTTTCAGAGATTTGGAAGGCCTACAATAAATTACGAAAGAAAACACGTATATCTGAACACCCCATGTCAGAAAATCAAGCAATAAGCTTGTAACTTATATCGATTACTTGAGTTGCTATTTTTAATAACTGCATAAAATTTTGTAAAACGAGTGTAAATATTTATGGGTTTTGGACATTACTATAAAAAACTAATTTTTTTGACTTATGTTTTTTTTCTCTAACTTTAAAATATTCAATGGAATTTAACAAAAATTTTGAAGAAATTTAAAATCATTGACTTTAAATTTAAGGAAATTCCTTAAAAACTGTGCAAGATATGAATATTGAAAGTATATTTTTTGTACAGCGCGCGCGCAGAGAAAATTAAGAAACATTTTCTTTATAATTTTGTTTTGATTCGTTTTTGGCAACTCATAAAAGAGTTTGATTTAAATATTTTAAAAATTTAAAAAGTTTCAAGCAATTTTCAAAAAAGTTTTTATACTTTTTAAGAGAAAGCTCAAAACAAAAAAGTGTTCTCCACCAATTTCATTTTGTAGTATTAAACAAGATTTATTAAAAATGAGACAGGCATTTTGGTAGATCATCATCCATAAAAGTATGTTTCCTTTCGTATACATTTTTATTTCCGGATGATTGTTGTAAGGTATAATATCATTTGTTATTAAATTTGGAAAATAAAATTTCTGGAAAACCGCTTATCGTTCTGAGTTTTCTTTAAAGAAAAGAAATGAAAAACTATTTAGAAAATTGTTTGGGACATAAAATTTTTTAGACATTCAAATAAAATTTTTTTCATTAGTTGCCAAATATGATTTACTACAAAATTATGGAAAGACCTTTTTAAATTTTTCAGCGCATGCGCAGTATAAAACAACTACCTAAAATGCTTATATCTTGCTCAGCTTTTAACGAATTTTTTTAAGACTTTAAATCAATAATTTTATAATTAATTTTAAGTAGCTCCAAAAATCTTGCTTAGTTGCATTGAATATTTATAATGTTATAGAAAAAAAAAAAGAAAAAAAAAAAAAATGCAAGGGAAAAAAAAAAAAAAAAAAAGAAAGAAAAAAAAAAAAAAAAACTATTTTATAAAAATGTCTTTAACTCCATTAATATTTACTCTAAGTATACAAAATTTAATGCAGTTATTAAAAATATCAATTTAAGTAATCTTTACAAGTTACAAACTTATTGTTAGATTTTCTGACGCAGCGTGTTCAAAAATATTCTTTTCCGTTACTTATTGTAGATCTGAGAAGCCCCTGAAAGCCTCAAATCTTATAGCATAGAATGAAAAATAGTATGAACTAAACATCTCCAACATTATAAAATAATTTTTTGAGTAATCCTTGCGAAGGTTAAAAAAAAATATCCGAAACTGAAAGTGTCTTTACCATTATTGTAGCGTAGGGTATTTGTTTCAAAATAGAAATATTTGGAATAACTATTTTTAAAAATAAAAAATCCATTTTTCAGTTCTTAGAAATTTTTTAGTGGTCAGAGAATTAAAAATTATTAAAATTATATATCATAGCTATAAAATTTTTTTGATAAATTTATAAAATCTATACATAGTTTTAAAAGTTCGATTAACTATTTTATTATTATTTATTTATGTATTTGTTATTTATATTAGATATTTGTGTTCATTTATGTATTTTTTATTATTTTGTTAGAGTAACATAGCTTTTTAACAATTAAAAAACTTGGAATGCATTTATTTAGTAAAAAATTACCTATTGAATTCTTTGAAATTTTTAGCCATCAAATAGCTACAAAATTAATTAATAATCATTAACAGTTCTTAAAGTTTTTAAAGTTTCTTATTTTTATTAAGAGTCCGAAATTATTTTCCCAATTGTTACAGAATTATAATGACAGTGCGACTTATATTTAAAAAAAAAAAAAAAAATGGAAAAAGAAAACTGAGTTCTTAGAAATTTCTCAGGTATCTGAGATTTAAAAATTTATTTAATTTTGAATGACAGGCATCAGAGACAAGCGAAATTTTAACCTTAATCAGTCTTAAACAAAAAGAATTTTATTCCGTTTCTCTCAATAAATAAATGAATGAGATAATAATAAAAAAAAAGAAATTACATTTTTTTCAATTATCAGAAAATTTAAAATTCCCTAAATTATGAATGACAGATGGCAATCTTAAACGAAACCTTATCCATAAACAGTCCTAAACAAAAATACTTGTAATCCATTTCTTTCAAATAAAAACCTGATTTCTTAGCAATTTCTCAGTTATCAGAGAATTTAAAATTCATTAAACTATAAATGAAAACTAACAAAAATGTTACAGTTATAATTTTTTTTAAAGTTTCTTAAATAATTATAACAATTAGCTACTATTTTTAAAGTCTAAACATCCTCTAATTTTTATTTCCATAACATAATTGCTTTAAAATAGAAATAACAGGAATTTATTTTTTAAAAAGAATTTACTTTGATTTTTTAGAATTTTTCTAATTATAAGAAAACTCCATAATTCAAAATTTGACATCTTTCCAGCTGCAAGCTTATCTCTTTTAGTTTTAAAATATCAGTCAAAATTAATGACAGCTGTTCTTTGAATAGTTATTCATAAATCTCTTTCTATGCTTATTAGGTGTTATCAGTAGTAAAAAGGGAGTATTCACTATTCACTCAGAAAATCATTCTTGTCAGTCAAATACATGATAGGAGTTTTGAAAGAATACTTGTCAGTGTTCACCTGCAGAGCAACATTGATTCATACCACCCAACATGCAAATATCAATGCCCATGAAAGCTTTAATGATATACTTGGTACCTATTAGATAAAGGGAGAGTTGTTAAGATTGCATCCACTTTAGAATTTTTTTCCTAAAAAAATTTTAAAATCTATCTATCTGAATTAATACAGCAATTTCGGTTCAAGAAAATACACGCGTAATAAAAAATACGTCGGAAAGAATTAAGGAGATCATCAATTGAAAATGTTTCATTTCAAAACGAATTTTTGTTGAGGTTTTAAATCAAAATGTCATTAATTTTCTTTTCTTTTTTTAAATAGTTATTTAATTTATTAGATAAAAATTGGTTAAAATCAAGTGCTAGTGAAATAATGAAAATCATAAAAAATATCCAAAAATATTCCTCCCATTGGGATAATTGGACTTGACCATCTTCAGGTTCAATAGGACACCTGGCGCGATGTCAAACGGGGAGGTAAATCAAGAGATTAATTCATTAAAGTATAATAAGTAACAATTTACGATAATTTTTCCGTGAAATAATTCAAAATAATAATGATAAAAAATCAATCCTTCTTTTGAAATAATTATTTAAAATTATAAAATACTTAAAAGAAAGAAAAAAAAAGTTCCATTCATAATCATTCCTTCCTTAAATTCAATCTACAAATCAAAACCATTTTGCGTTAAAATAAACATTAAAACATATATAAAAGTATCAATTCAGTGGAAATTTTCAATTTGGTATAACATTTTTTTACTTAGTATTTTTCATTGTAATAAGTTTGCCAGAAAAGCTTACTACTTACTATTCTAAACATAAATGGAATTTTTAAAACATCTCATTTTGATCGTCATTTTCATAGATAAGATCATCGTTCATAGATATCTTCATTTTGATAGATAAGCTCATTTATTTTTTAGCAGTCTTTTATTTATAATCTTTTTTAAAAAATTCATAAAAAATTTTTTTTATATAAATTTGCACTATGATGGATTTATTGAGTACAAGTGATGCAATGAATTATTTAATATTTCTAATAAAAATTTAAATATAAAATTAATTTTTACTTAAAATTACTATCTATAATGTGCGAAAGAAAGGTTATTTTAATTGCAAAGTCTATTAAAATAACATATTTATATTTAATTTCTATTAAAATAACAGCGAATATCTAACTATATAAACATTACTGTTTCAAAGATATTCTTGTATATCAGAACCCTATTATTTTATATATCAAACTCATTTTTGATTTTTAAAATTTATCTTAGCTTAAAGTTACTGTCTATAATGTACTGAAAAATAATTATTTTAATTAGTAGCAAAGTCTATTAAATTTTAATTTATATAACAATATCAGCTAAATTCCAACTATATAAACATAACTGTTTTAAAGACAATTTAATTGGTTGATTTTTTAAATAATTGATTTTTTAAATTTATTTTCAAAATAAATTTAATTAAAAAAATGGCAATTCTTTTTACGCATAAACTTCCGGAGCAACCGGAACTTATTTATTTTCTAATGTTTTTACTTAGGCTGATTCAATCATCGTTGATTAATATGAACGCCTACAGATAAGGTGAATATGAAAAATTCATTTTTAGGAAAAATACATAAAAGTTAAATAAAGGTTCTTTGAGTACATAAAAGTTAAAGAAGAAATAAAGGTTCTTTGAAGTGTGTCTGTTTTTAAAGTCTCTAAATAACGGAACGGGTGAAGTCACTTTTCAGCTTAACTAGCTGTTTGTTTGTTTATTTTGAAAACGAGGTGAATAATCGTTGAATATGATCGTTACTTATAAAAATGCAAATATAACTAAAATGGCGTTAATTTTTATCGAATTAATACAATCTTTACTATATTTGATGCATATAATTAATGCTAAAGACAAATCAATATTAATTTATAATTAACTGAACTGTGCTCTAATTAAGTAAAAAGAAAGTGTTTAAAAAACAATGCAACTACAATAGAAGTGGAGTAAGAAAATACGCTTTTATAAATAATTTTTTTCTACAGGAGGTTAATGCAGACAAGTCGTAAGTCGTCGATCATATTATTTAATTTCTTAATACTTCTGCGAAAAAAGAAAGAAAAAAAAATCAGGAAAAATTTTAATAGAAATATAATTTTAAATTTTTGCCACACTTTTAAATGCAATCACGTTGTATATTTTAGGGAATGTTAAGGCCTAATATATATTAATTCATAATGAACAACTAAACTAGATTTCATCTATCTAGAAAAACAGTGAAATTGAAAATTCAAATTGCTTTTCAAGTCTATCTTTAATACTTTATTTATTTTTTATTTTATTCAGATGAATTTTATTTAAATTAATTTAGTAGTTTGACAAATCATTAAATGAATTTCTGAAGTACACTATTTACGACAGTTAGTAAAGTGGAAAAATTAATCTTGCTGCCAGTTATACGTTGAAGTAAACAAAGGGGATTTTACCTTTCTTTGATTTACTTCACTCACACATGATTTAGAATGTAAAAAAAGTACAGAGTGATTTGTTCTGTGGTCAAGACTTGTGGTCTCCTCCTGGTGCATCATTAACTTTGATAAGAAAAAGTTCCGAAAAACTATAACACACTCAGTGTATCTTTTTCTTAAGTAGAATAATCATTGCTTAATCTAGTGAATAACTCTGAGTTGGTTGCAAGTTGAGAGCAAAAAGGAATAATTTGAATTCATTTCGACAAAAAAAAAAAAAAAAAAAAAAAAAAAAAAAAAAAAAACACTGAATTTTGAAAACAGTAAATTTCAAAAAATCCCAAACTAAAATAGCGCATTAATTTGGAATTTCTCAAGTTTCGATGATAAGAAAAAAAAAATAACTAATTTAAAAAAAAATTCTTAATGTATTTCAAAGCTACACGCATGTCATGAAAGTCTTATTAGAGACTGAAATGGAAAATCTAATTTTGATGAATTAAACAGGTATAAAAACAGTCTTCAATTATAAATTTTTTGGAAGGAATCAAATAAATATTTTAGTTTATATTTTTCACAAACATTTATTTATTTTTATGTCACTTTAAATGACATTTATAATTTATATCAGAGACAGTTTTAATTATAATTGTTTATTGAACATAAAACTGAGTTTATTTAATCAAAACGCTATACTATGTATCAAATACCATTAAAAAATAAAATTTTGCAAAAATTTAGAGTTTAAAATTGAATATTGCACTCCCTTTTTTATCGAGTTAATTTAAATACATTAAATCAAAATGAAAAAGTGCCTAACGCAGCTAAAACCAAATTTGCTTTATTTTAATTTAGACATTCAAACAAACAATAAAAGCAGGAAAAAGTAATAAAATAAATATAAGAAAATAAAAGAAATGTGTGTTTGCAGACAGTGTGCCCCCTGAAGAAGTGTTGTCTTGCAAAAACATACATTTCTTTTATTTTATAGCATTTTATTACTTTTCCCTGCTTTTATTGTTTGTTCGAATGTCTAAATTAAAAATATATAAGTAACACTGTAAAAAAAAGCTTTAAACTTGTGCAATTTTTTAAATTTTTCTATTATTTTTTTTTTAAGCATAACAAAATTTTCTTATTGGCTATCATTGAGTACTTTTTAAAACATTTTATGTCATATTTGTTCTAAATCGTATGGGACAAAATTTTTAAAAAAAAATTAGCTTTTAAATAACATAGAGTATAAAATGTGTTAAAATATTTCCATGAATTTTTAGCATTATTCTTATAAAACTTAGTACGTAAGATATCGCATACCTGGTAATATTTGTTAATGACACAAAAGCCCCCTTCAGGTAACAAAAATGAAAAAGTTGTTTTTAAATTTTTACATAAGTATTTAAATTTTTTAAATTTAAATACTTTTGCTTTTTTGAAAATCTGCATTTTTATTGCGGTACGCGCCAAACAGTTAATTCATGTGATTATTAATCCTACTACAATTTAATTCATGCTGTTTTGTTTTTTTATATAAAAAAAATCTAGTAAACTTCAATAATTTTAAGTTTTTTTTTTTTTTTTTTTTTTTTTTCTTCTTGTTTCTCATTTTTACCATGAGTTGCAATAAAATGAGTTAAAATTAAGATATTTACTAAATATTAAAATCAAAATCTGATTATTATTTTTATTTTTTATTTTATTTATTTATTTATTATTTTTTTTTTGAAATAGAGTCATTTACTGGAATAATTATCACCATATCATTATGGTAGTTGTAAATTAAACGGCTCGAAAAATTTCAAACGCATAATGTGAAGAAGAAGATGATATGAGTAATTAATATATATTTTTTTAACTGTCATCTTCTTTTTTAAGCACGTCAGAAGAAGCTAATGGGAAGCATCTAAATCGAGTTTCTGCTCTAGACGTACTAAAAACAACCACTAACAACGATTTATAAAATGAATGGACGGCAATATACCAGGGTGAACGCACATTTCAGTACAGAATTCCTCACTTACTGCATAGTACACACAACCGAAAGGGATCAGTCACAAATAATGATATACAAAAAAGAATTCTCAGGATTCGTGGAATATAAAGGAAAGACGATGAGATAGATAATCGTAAAGGAATTAATAGACGAAACAGCGCATCTGATGCTGTTAGTATATTTTATTTAATTTCATATTTTATATTATAACCGTCGTTGAACAGCCAACACAATGTTGGGTTTACGACTACTAAAGTTCAACTCCATAGCCTTGTTATTTTGAACCAACCCAGAAGGCAAGGAAACTCCTGGACCAATACCCTCAGACGTATAATTGGTTATGGGAACATGGAGGACTTTGTGACTCGACAGATTTAACGTGCATTACAATTTGCCATTACGGGGATAAAATCCACCACCTTTTGTACATGGGCTCAGTGCCTTACCAACAAGGCTGACCCGGCCCTATGCTGTTAGTATAATTCAAAACTTTCTTTTATTTTTAATTTAAACAAGTGTTTTCCTTTCAATGTAAGGGCTTGGCACTACAATAAATAGTAAATTGATCTAAGGCAATACGGTGCTTTGGGCAGCCAACTAGTGATGATTCTGGAAACATGCATAATAATAAATTGAAAAGAAAAATTACCAAGAAATAATTTGATGCACATATATGTTAATTACGAAAAATTTATTTAAACCTGAAAATTTAATTATATAATTTAAAATTAATTAATTATGTATTTCTAAGCAAAAACAAAACAATAATCCTTAAACAGAATTAAATTTAATTTATATTTAAATGAATTAGACACTATTAGAAAATCTAGGTGCATAGTTGCTACCATTTATGGTGTTGAGGCAAACTAAATTTTTTTGCATTGCGTTTAGTCACATTTTTCATTTACTTTTTAACAGCTATAGTTTTATTTAGTTATTTATAAACTTTTTTTGTTTACTTACTTTACTGACGACACATATTTTCATGTGCATTAGAATCAAATTATGACTCCATTGCAAAACAATTTCGTTTAAAAAATATGCACTTTTATAGCATTATATTCTCAATAATTTTTTAAAAACAGTTGTTATTTTGTCAATATCATAATTTTTTTTTGCATGATTACTACAGTTCTGTATAAAGTATTTAGTTTTTCTTAACCCCACCTATATACCGAAATTTTTTATTCTGTATATATCTTCATTAGTATATTGCAATAAACAAATAAATGTTTCAATAAAGGATCAAATAAAAGATCAAGAAAAGCAACACTATTATATGTGAAACATGGAAGAAATTTCATCAATGTTTCCGAGTTAACTAGAGAACTTTTTTTTAAATATTTTTTCTGATAAATTTAAAGTTTAAAATTTTTTACCACTGGCTATGCATGATGATAATCACAGTTTTTTTCCTTGCATCATAATGATATAAAAAATTTCAATAGTTTTGATGAAGTATCTGTTAAATTTCAGCGAAACCAATGAAAATAATTCTTTGAATAAAGATAATAAATTAATTTTAAAGATGTTTTTCAATTGAGAGTATAGTTCCTTTTAGTTAAAAATTATTTGGATATTAAGTTTAAAACTTCTTGAAATTTTCATGGCTAAACAGCATTGATTTGTAAACAAAATTATTTACCAATCACATTCTTTACCGTATAATATCGTAGGAAATAACTGTATTTCTGTACTGGCATCTTTTTGAGGTTCGTACTGTACCAGGCGACAATATAAGAAAAACATCAAATAACAGCATATTCTTTCTGTCTCAGAATATCAAAAAAATTGCTCAACTACCCACGGCGGGACTCGAACACACAATCCCCGGTTTAGGAGAACAATGCCTTATCCATTAGGCCACGCGGGCTTGACAACTTTGCTCAAAAGTAAGTAAAACTTAGAACACTTTTTAAATATGTTAACTTTATATTTTATATTCGCTTTTCCTGTCTCTAGAGAGGATTTGCACTTCTCAAGGAACTATTAACTACTATTGACTTAAAATAGTAAAAAAAATTCAATAAATTGTTAGATAACTTCTTCTTGAAGTTCGTACTCTCCAAGGCGACAATATAAGAAAAACATCAAATAACAGCATATTCTTTCTGTCTCAGAATATCAAAAAAATTTCTCACCTACCCACGACGGGACTCGAACCCGCAATCCCCGGTATAGGAGACCGATGCCTTATCCATTAGGCCACGCGGGCTTGACAACTTTGCTCAAAAGTAAGTAAAACTTAGAACACTTTTTAAATATGTTAACTTTATATTTTATATTCGCTTTTCCTGTCTCTAGAGAGGATTTGCACTTCTCAAGGAACTATTAACTACTATTGATTTCTAATGGTAGAAAAAGACAATAAATTGTTAGACAACTTCTTTTTGAGTTTCGACCTGAACAAGGCCACAATATAAGACAAACATCAAATAACAATAATTTCTTTTTGTCTCAGAATTTCATAAAAATGATTTTAAAAAAATGCTAACCTACCCACGGCGGGACTCGAACCCGCAATCCCCGGTTTAGGAGACCGATGCCTTATCCATTAGGCCACGCGAGCTTGCCGTCAAAGAGCAAAAGTAAATAAAACTGAATTTCGTTAAATAACTTATTAACTTTTTGAATAAGTTATCATAATATTTTATATTCGATTTTTCTGTCTTCAGAGAGGATTTGCACTTCTCAAGGAATTATTATTTACTATTGACTTCTAATAGTAGAAAAAGACAATAAATTGTTAGACAACTTCTTTTTGTGTTTCGACAAGAACAAGGCGACAATATAAGACAAACATATTAACAATAATTTCTTTTTCTCTCAGAATTTCAGAAAACTTGATTTTAAAAATTGCTCATCTACAAATGGTGGGATTCGAACCCGCAATCCCCGGTTTAGGAGACCGATGCCTTATCCCTTTGGCCAAGCGGACTTGACAACCTCGGTCAAAAGTAAGTAAAATTTAATAAAGGGTACTTTTTAATTGAGTTATCTTAATATTTTATATTCGTCTTTCCTGTCTCTAGAGAGGATTTGCATTTCTCAAGGAATTATTAACTGCTATTGACTTAAAATAGTGTAAAAAATACATTAAATTGTTGGACAATTTCTTCTTGAGGTTCGTACTGTACCAGGCGACAATATAAGAAAAACATCCAATAACAACATATTTTTTCTGTCTCAGAATATCAAATAAATTTCTCACCTACCCACGGCGGGACTCGAACCCGCAATCCCCGGTTTAGGAGACCGATGCCTTATCCATTAGGCCACGCGGGCTTGACAACTTTGCTCAAAGGTAAGTAAAACTTAGTGCACTTTTTAAATATGTTAACTTTAAATTTTATATTCGCTTTTCCTGTCTCTAGAGAGGATTTGCACTTCTCAAGGAATTGTAAACTACTATTGACTTCTAATAGTAGAAAAAGACAATGAATTGTTAGACAAATTCTTCTTGAAGTTCGTACTGTACAAGGCGACAATATAAGAAAAACATCAAATAACAGCATATTCTTTCTGTCTCAGAATATCAAAAAAATTTATCACCTACCCACGGCGGGACTCGAACCCGCAGTCCCCGGTTTAGGGGACCGATGCCTTATCCATTAGGCCACGCGGGCTTGACAACTTTGCTCAAAAGTAAGTAAAACTTAGTACACTTTTTAAATATGTTAACTTTAAATTTTATATTCGCCTTTCCTGTCTCTAGAGAGGATTTGCACTTCTCCAGGAATTATTACTACTATTGACTTAAAATAGTATAAAAAATACATTAAATTGTTAGACAACTTCTTTTTGAGGTTCGGACTGCACAAGGCGACAATATAAGAAAAACATCAGGTAACAACATATTCTTTCTGACTCAGAATATCAAAAAAATTGCTCAACTAGTCACGGTGGGACTCGAACCCGCAATCCCCGGTTTAGGAGACCGATGCCTTATCCATTAGGCCACGCGGGCTTGACAAATTTGCTCAAAAGTAAGTAAAACTTAGTACACTTTTTAAATATGTTAACTTTAAATTTTATATTCGCATTTCCTGTCTCTAGAGTGGATTTGCACTTCTCCAGGAATTATTACTACTATTGACTTAAAATAGTATAAAAAATACATTAAATTGTTAGACAACTTCTTTTTGAGGTTCGGACTGTACAAGGCGACAATATAAGAAAAACATCAGGTAACAACATATTCTTTCTGACTCAGAATATCAAAAAAAATTCTCACCTACCCACGGCGGGACACGAACCCGCAATCCCCGGTTTAGGAGACCAATGTCTTATTCATTGGGCCACGCGGGCTTGACAACTTCGCTCAAAAGTAAGTAATATTTAATATGGGGTACTTTTTAAATGAGTTATCTTAATATTTTATATGAGCCTTTCCTGTCTCTAGAGAAGATTTGCACTTCTCAAGGAATTATGAACTACTATTGACTTAAAATTGTAGAAAAGGACAATTTATTGTTAGACAACTTCTTTTTGATATTCGGACGGTACAAGGCCTCAATATGTAAGACGAACATCAAGTAACAATATTGTCTCTGAATTTCAAAGAATGATAAAAAAATGCTCATCTACCCACTTCGGGACTCGAACCCGCAATCGCCTTTTTAGGAGACCAATACCTTGTCCATTTGGCCACGTGGACTTTACGTTTCAGTACGAAAGTAAGTAAAACTTAATATAGAGCACTTTTTAAATAAGTTATCTTAATATTTTATATTCGCTTTTCCTGTCTCAAAGAGGATTTGCACTTCCCAAGGAATTATTAACTACTATTGATTTATAATATTATCTTCCCGCTTTAAAAAATAATCAAAGAAGAATAAATAAATGAAATGAAATTAAAAAAAAAAGCGTAATACAACCAGCCCATAAGTCCACCCCCCCTTACCCTTCTCCTTACCTCAATGATCTAATCTGAATTATTACAGATAAAAAGAATATTGATTGAAACAGCGAGAAGCATTCATGCTGCCCAGAAAGCGAGAGGGGAAATATCCCTACAGATTTTCCCTATGGAGGTACCTTTTTTACCGGGACCTTTTTTTCCAGGGACCCTTTTTTCCGTACCTTTTTTTCCAGGGACCTTTTTTTCCGTACCTTTTTTTCCGTCTATTGATAACAACATGTTATTTTTAATTATAGTTTTTTTTTTCCTAATATAAATATTTATCTGATTTTTCATTCTAGCAATTCATTAGTTGAAACTGATTCGAAACATATGGATGAAGTCCCTGGCTTGAAAAATAAGACGTCCGACGACGCAGAGAAAACAACAATGCCGAACCACGGTGATCGGTATACGATTAGACGTTTTGTCGAATATAAAAACGAAAATGGCGAAAAAGTACTGGATGAACTGGAAAATAGCCGAGAACATTTCACAAAGTAAGTAACAATATAGTTTTCTTCTTTTCTTTATAAAAAAAAAAAAAAAAAAAAAAAAAATGAAGGCTTTACTCTTTAATCAAGCCCATCATTGTTTGTTCCCCCCCTCCATAAAAGTCGATATTTTTCTAAGAAAAGGAGAGTATTTTCTTTATGAAATAGTATTTATTATTATAATGTCATGCAAGAATATTTTGTTAGTATGTAAATTGTAGCGAAATAAACAATATATTGGATTGGAAAAATTATCAGTTTTACTTAGAAAAAAAATTTTAATTTTAGAATTACAGAATTGGTGACACAATACGAAGTAATAAAGGAAAAGTAATTTTATAAAAAAAGCCTTATATTATATAACAGTTTAAAGTTCAAATTGGATACGGGTTTTATCTTTGTTTTGAATCTTATATAATTTTCAATATAGAATTGCATCTGACTTCATCAAATCTCCCACATTCGCATTTTTATATTTTATATATCTCTTTTTTGTTGTTTTTGATATAGAGTCAAGCATAAGCTTTTGAAATGAAGATCTCGAGAAAGTTGAATTAATCTTTTCATAACATTGGATAAATAGTCATTACTTAAAAAGAAAAATGTTTCTCGAAAAAAGCACTTGAATGCATGAAAGATATTAATATACACTACTCAATCCTTAAATCCGATGCCTGTAACAGATTATACGTAAAGCTACTTTTAAAAGGTCAAAATAAAATGGAATACTTTCTTTTAAAATCCATCTTCTTCTTTCTTTTTATTCTTGTGAGCTTTCTTTTAAGCGTAATAATAATTTCAAAACTTTCCAACTATTTTTCCTATTTTATAAATTCAACAAATTGGCGTACATTCACAACTAACGAGGCATCCGGAATTTGAGAAAATATGATTTAATCAAATTAAAATTTCCCGCTTTAGTTATATATCAACTTATAAATGAAATTTTGAAAACATTGGTAAGCCAATAATTTTCTTATAAAAATTTTGAGAGTCACTGTGTTTATATAAATAAATAAAATAGAATATTTATATTGTACATTTATGTCACTACCTATATTTGAATTATTTGCATAGCTGCCAATTTTATTTTATTTTTCAGTAGACTAACGGTCTTTGCTAGTTTTTCCTCTTCTAACTTTAGAAATAATTTAAAGTAAGAGAAATTCTGAAAAAAATTGCAATTAAAATAGAATTTTTGCACAATTTATTGCTTGATTAAGCGTTGAAAGAAGTATTACAGTTAAATAAGAAAACAAATCTTATCTAAAATAATACATTGTAAGATTTTTTTATGTTCTAAAATTTTTAATTCTTTTATTTATAATTTTTTTAAAATTAATTTAAAAAATTCTAAAATCGTCTATGAAGAGACGTTTTTTGACTCTTGCAGAGATATTTAATTAAAAGATATTGCATATAACCAAGGAAATATTTAAAAATATCTAGAACTTCAGAACAAGCTTATTTGAGGGCTTTTCTTTAATATTCACAAATTTTATATAATTTTATAAAAATTATATGAATTTATATGAAATTTTATAAAAAGTTTTATAAAATTTTTTTAGGCAACTTGTTGGAATGTTTTTTCGGAAAAAAATTATGAAAAATAGAGATTGTAATTTTTGGCCTGTTAAAAAATTACGGCCATGAACAAATATCCGATATTAATAAGTCTCTGAAAGTAACATAATACGTATTAAGTTTAGTATTAAGAGCAAAAAAGAATTTGTTCAATATATGGTGGCGACAGGAATACAAAAGCGCTAGTTGGATTAGTTCATGAAAAGGTTTTTTTCACTATAGAGATAATTTCATTCATTGATTGTGAATTTGAAGAATTCCAACTTCAAAAAAAAAAAAAAAGAAAAAGAAAAAAAAAATATTGATAATAATAAAAATTAATTCAGATGCAGTGTAAAATTGTTATTTGAAAATAAAACTCAAAAAATAAAATTTTGATGGTTTGATCAAAATAAGAAAAAAAGTATGCAGGTTTTTTTTTTTTTTTTTTTTCAACTTGACGATTTTTTTTAACTTTGCTTTCTCACGAGCTACGCCCGGTGGCTGAGCGGTAGCGCTTCGCGCTGTCGTGCCACAGGTCCCTGGTTCGATCCTCGGGCCGGCAAGGTCGACTCAGCCTTTCATCCCTTCAGTGGGTCGATAAATGAGTACCAAGCATGCGTGGGAACTAAACACTGGGGGTTCCGCGTTCGGCTGACCACCTGATAGGAACATCTGCTACTGCACCCCAGAGCCCAAGGTCAAGAAAACTGAGATGGGCCATAACCCCCTAGAGAAGAAGGCCTGCTGGCTCAACGATTTCAACTCCGTGACGTCACGAGGAGAAGGTAATAGCGTCTGTAGCTATAACATAGGAACGCCATTTAAACCTAGTGTTTACAAGTGAATGTTGCGACAAAATTTGATTTTCTATCGAAGATTTAAAGAGATATAGAAGTAAGTAAAATTTACTATTTTTTTTTATGAATGTGTTATGTTTGATTTCAATATATTTTTCTCTAATATGTTGTTAATTAAGTTTGAAATCGGATTGAAAGCACGTATATAATTTAACTTGCATTGGTGTTATGTTGTGATACGTTATTTGAGTATCTAATGTATTTATACGTGTTATCTGATCTTTTTTCATTTGAATTATAAAATAACTTAATTTAGTTAGTATTCAAATATAAAATTACAAAAGCATTCGATTGTATTTTATATTCATACTTCATGAGATAAAGCATTTTAAATTAATCTAAGCGATTTAAATGGACTGCTCAAGATTTTTAAATAGCCCTAGAATTGTTTATAAAATATACATTTCAATAAATCGGTTAAAATATGTTTGAATTATACATTTATATAAGGCATATTAAAATATATTAGTTACAATACAATATGTTTTACTGTTATACTTTTTAGTGTTTGTAAGAATAAAATATGCAATTTCTTGAAATACTAATATGATGTTTCTAATGTTTTGTACATTGTTAGATTAGAGATTTGTATATATCTTTCTCGGTAAAAAATACCAAATAATTTGAAATGTAGAATTAGCAGTTGGTATAATTTTACTAATATTTTATAACTACTTTTCACTAATTATTATAAACAAGAATTACAAAGAAATTTATATTGTTTTGGTATTAAAAAGTAGTTATTTTTAACTCTAATGAAATTAAATTTAAACAAATTTTAGTTAAAAAGTACCATATGTGTTTATATTTAGCTATTAGAATTTAATATGTCTGAGAAGAATTTTAATATTGAAGAATTTCTAAATGTACCAATGTTCGGGGATAAAAATATTAGTTTCTAATTCTTTATCAAGGTTTAGTTTCATTGTTAACTTATAATTCTTCTAATGTGCTGTTAAAATACTTTAAAAAAAGTATTTTGAATAAAGAAAATTTTAGTGAATAAATTACTTAATTGAACACTTATTTTAGAGATTGATGACTACATTTAGCAGAACTTTGTTTTTATGAAACAAAACTTTAGAAAATTTATTTAAGAATCTGTAAACTAAGAAAAATATTTTTAAATATATTATTTGAAATGTTGAATTACCAGTTGGTTTAATGTTGGCAATATTTGTAAACTACCTTTCACTAATTATTATAAACAAGCATTACAAAGAAATTTTTAACTGTTTTAGTGTCGAAAAGTAGTTATTTTTAACTCTAATGGAATTAAATTTAAGTACATTTTAGTACAAAAATACCAGATGTGTTTATCTGAAGAATGTTGATACAATTTACATTTATTTATATTTAGCTATTAGAATTTTAAATTTAATAAGCTTGAGAATAATTTTAATATTGAAGTATTTCTAAATGTACCAGCATTTGGGGATAAAAATATTAGTTTCTAATGCTATTACAAGGTTTGGTGTCATTGTTAACTTATAGTTCTTCTAGTGTGTTGTTAAAATACTTTTAGAAAAGTATTTTGAATAAAGACAATTTTTGACAATAAATTATTTAATTGAACACTTATTTTAGAGATTGTTGACTACATTTACCAGAACTTTGTTTTTATTAACCAAAACTTTAGAAAATTTATTTAAGAATTAGTTAACTAGGAAATATATTTTGTAACATATTTTTTGGGAAATAATTTTTATTTTTATTTTTTA
This sequence comes from Parasteatoda lunata, assembly GCA_949128135.1. NCBI lineage: Eukaryota > Metazoa > Arthropoda > Arachnida > Araneae > Theridiidae > Parasteatoda > Parasteatoda lunata. The sequence continues at coordinate 86,515,305 of OX421971.1, read as the reverse complement.
TTTTTTTATTTTCATTATTCTAATTGCAAATTAAGGTATTGATAAATACTTTAGTTACAGCCATGAGTCTTAATGTCGATTTATTTTTCAGGAATCAAGCATGGTTTATGTCTGTTGCGTCCCCATGTGTCGAGGAAACTATGATAAAAACCATAAAGTTTCAGTGTTCCGGTTCCCTCAAGACGCAAAACTGCAGCAATTGTGGTTGCGGAAAATCCCTAGAGAAAACTACAAAATAACTACTCACTCAAGGGTAAGTCTTTGATAATTTTTAAATTTAAATGTCAATTTTCATATAAATTCTTATTATTTAATACTTTTATTTTATTCAATGATGATGGGGATTATGGCATCATTCTCATCCTTATTTCCATTTTGAATTAAATTTTTTTTTCCTTTGTTTTTTTTCCGAGCGATAAATTATTTAAGTGCTGCAACGACTGCTAATAATAATTTGAGAAATGTATATAATATCTTGTATTAATTCAGTGAAATTTAATTTTCATTTTATTAATAAGCATTTATTAGATATAAATTAATTCTACTTGCATGTAATAAAAGAATTGATCTCATTAAACATAAAAAAAAGCAATGGAACAAAGTGTTATTTAACTTTCCTTTTATTACTAGGCACTTATTTCATATAAATTAATTATAGTTACATCTAGTAAACAAATAGACATCATTAAACATGAAAAAGCAACCAAACATCAAAAGTGTTATTTTTGAAAAGATAAATAAATAAAAAACCGCCTTGTGCGCATCCGCGGTTGCTCAAACTCAAGAAATCTTCTGGTTATAAATACCAAAAAAAAAAAAAAAAATTATAATAATAATAATAATCAAAATACAAAACAATTAAAATTTAGAAGAAAAAAAAAAACATAAATTCAATTATATTATATTGTAAATATTCATTATGTTTTATTAATTATAGGTATGTGAAAAACATTTTCGGCCAGAGGATATAAGAAGAGAGGCCTCTCACTTTGATGAAAGTACGGGAAAGTACATATCTTGTTATTTTATAAAAGGAAGAGATGAACAGATTTCTTTTGTTCAGTATATAAATTTGATATATTATGGTGGAGCTTTCTTGATATTTTGCATATGTCTTGTATGTTGAAGTGGTATGTTGGGAAGTTTATTCAGAAAAATTTTTCAATCTTTGCCTTTTTCCCAATTTGCACCAATGATTATAATGAAATTATATTGATAAAATAAAATGTTTGGAAATTTGGTCATTTAAAAATATATGACAATTACGGTATGTTTTCTTCAAAAGTGTAGTAATCGTGAAATCGCAAGTGATGATATAATTTAATCAGCAAAAATTGCATTCATTATTTATACTGGTTATGTTCCTGTTATTTTATTAAAGGAAGAGTTGAACAGATATTTTTTGTTCAGTATATAAATTTGATATATTATGGTGGAGCTTTCTTGATATTTTGCATATGTCTTGTATGTTGAAGTGGTATGTTGGGAAGTTTATTCAGAAAAAATTTTCAATCTCTGCCTTTTTCCCAGCTTGCACCCATGATTATAATGAAATTATATTGATAAAATAAAATGTTTGGAAATTTGGTCATTTAAAAATATATGACAATTACGGTATGTTTTCTTCAAAAGTGTAGTAATCGTGAAATCGCAAGTGATGATATAATTTAATCAGTAAAAATTGCATTCATTATTTATACTGGTTATGTTCCTGTTATTTTATTAAAGGAAGAGATGAACAGATATTTTTTGTTCAGTATATAAATTTGATATATTATGGTGGAGCTTTTGTGGATATTTTGCATATGTCTTGTATGTTGAAGTGGTATGTTGGGAAGTTTATTCAGAAAAAATTTTCAATCTTTGCCTTTTTACCAACTTGAACCCATGATTATATTGAAATTATACTGATAAAATAAAATGCTTGGAAGTTTGGTCATTTAAAAATATATGACAATTACAATGTTTTCTTCAGAAGTATAGTGATCTTGAAATTGCAAGTAATGATATAATTAATGATATATGTTTTAAAATAAAATTTTTAAAAATGTTTTTTTCTTTTTTATATATATTCTCTTCTTACTGATTTAAATAAAGATTTTGTTCTATATATATATATATGTTTGTGTCATTATTAAAGCATACTTATACTTTAAGATAAAATTAATCTTCATATACTTAATTACCACATTCATAAAGTTCTAGTCTATATCATCAAAGTAATGTTTATTAATATGTCACATTAAATCTTATTTAATATGTCACATTAAATCATTTTTATCACATGCATGCAAAACAAAAGAACATAGAAAGAAATTAGACGGACAGGTGTTAATTTGTCAGTTTACTGCAGTAAATAAAAAAATTTCAGAATAATTATATAAATTTACTTTAAATGTTTCAAAGGTTTATAAAGGATAAATCTTTTTATGCTTTTTTTATAGAATTTTATGTAAAGTGTTCTTTCTAATTACATTTTGTTTCCATGAATGTAATGTTAAGTACTAATTTTCAATTCTGAGGAAATTATTTTTAATCAATTGATATTTATTAAATATGATTGATTACTCTTAAAATAGTTTAAAATGGAAATTTATCCGTAAAAAAAGCTTTGGATAAATCTTATGAAAATAACCAAAAAAAAAAAAAAATCTTTAAATACTAATCTGAAATTTCTTACTGCGTTAATTTACTTATTCTTTATCATGATTTTTTTCTTCTTTTGGTTCATTTTAAATTTATTATTTTAAGGCAAAGATTATGTATACACAATTATTCAGATCATAAAAAATTCCGATTCTTATTTTTAGCTTTTAAAAATGAAAGAAAAAACAATAAATCGAATAAAACTAATAAGGAATCTACTTTCCTCATATCTTCACAACCACCTCTGATCGCTCTGAAGGGAGTCTTAGTCTTAGTCGTGTAGTTTGGCTGAGGTGCCTGAGGCCATATGGCCCTTTACCTCTTCATCGTGTAGTAGAAACAATGTGGTAATTCCTTGAGGTTGAAGGTAGTCACTAAAGTTCAGGTAGATAAAAGATGTCTTGGCTGGGTAGTCGGCATGTTGGAGAAGTGAAGAACACTATGTCACTGGGAGTAAGGATCGGAGAAGCTGTACTAGCTCCTCGTTTTGTAGAAGTTCCTGAAGTTCTCGGAAGATCTGTAGGAATCTGTTTGCCGTCTGGGTCGCACTCCTGTGCTGGTTCTGTTTCTGCTGTGGTGTCCTCCTTGGTCTGGCACCGCAGCCTGAAAAACAGGCCGGGTGATCTCCGTCGCAGTTGATGCATGTAGCTGGGAGGCTCCTGGGTTTAGTGCATTGATAGGAAAAGTGGGCTCCTGCACACTTCATGCACGCAGGATCATTTTGACAATTCCTTTGCGTATGCCCAAATTTTTGGCACCGATAGCATTGCACCTCGTATCGTCCACCTCGGAAACGTTCAATTTGAACAGTAGTAGAGAGTATCTGCTTGATGTTGATGCAATCTCTGTTCTCAGGGCTGTCTGGAAGTAGTATCAGGAAAAGGGGGAGGAGCTTATATCCTTGGCCACACCTCTTCTTGAATTGCTCGATCCTGATTGGTCGATGACCGCTAGCTGTAAGTTCAGCTTCCAAGATCGAAATCTTAGAATCAATGGAGAGTCCTTTTATCAGAAATTTAAGTTTTCTGCTGTGATTTTGAACTGTGGTCTCATCTGGGGATGTGGCTACAGGTTCAGTGATGTTGGTTGTAGTTGGGATGTCCAAACATTCTGTGGGTTTGGGTGAAGTAGCTTTCTTCTTTCTTTTTCTCTTTCTCTTTGATGGCTCTGGTTCTGGCTGTACTGTAGTTTCCTCAGCACTAATTTCAGGTGTAGGAGATGGCTCTGGCTGCTCTGGTACTGCATCTGGAACACAAGTCTTTTCAGGTTCTAAGGGCTCTGTGTGTGAATCAGTCTTTGCAGCAGGCATTTCCACTATCATCTGAATGGCTGGGGGAGGAGAGCAACTGGATTCTCTGATATGCTTTAAGAAAAGCATCTCTTCGGCAAGGAATTTCTTTCCGTAGAGGTGTTCAATCATCATAGTAGAGTCATCATTTTGGCTAGATTCAGCAATCTTGGCATCGATGTCGATCGCCTCTTTCTGTGATTCTTCGAACGTCTCATCGAAACAATTTCCAAACTGCATTAAGTAGGCAAAATCTTTCCGTTCCTTCCTTATCGCTGCGAGATCCAATACTGGTTCACGTTGGGTACGGAAGGTCTTCCCTCCGCGGCCGAAACGGTGTGATGACATGTTAGCAGAGCTCGGTTTCTCTGAAGGGAGAAAACAGCAACGCTCTTTTCTACCTTCTGATCGTGACGTCACAAACAAGCTCCTAGGCCTTCTACTCTAGGTGGTTATGGATGGGCACAGTAGGCCATTGTCCTCTATGGGCTGTCGCGCCGCTGAGTTTAGTTTAGTTTTCTCACAAGCTATTCAGCATATTCCACTAAAGTTTCGATTTTTGTCTTTACATATTTTAAAATGATGTAAAAAATTTTATATCTTGCAATTCAAATTTTTTCCCACTATTATTAACTAAAAGAAAAATAATAAATATTTACTTAAAGTTAAATTATGCTTGAAATTATATTTGGATAAATAAATTTCATAATTTTGTGAAACTTTCTTACTATTTTCTTAAAATAGTTTGAGAGGTAGGGCGAAATACGCAAAAAATAAGGGGACCAAACCTTTGATCGTTCTCCTGATCAAACTATGGGGATTATATTTCCTAGATTGTGGTTAACCCTATACATTGGGGGTCAGAATTCCGAATCGGCTGGAATAGAAAGGAATAATTATTATTTTTATCTTATTTTATATCCGTCGTTGAACAGCCGACCCAGTTTTGGGGTTTACGACTACTAATGTTCAACCCCGTAACCTTGTAATTATGGGCCAACTCAGAAGACAAAGAAACATGGAGGACTTTGTGACTCAACAGATTTAACGTGCATCAGTCACCATTTACTTCACGGGGAGTCTTCGGCTATCAAGGATCGAACCCACGACCTGTTGGACATGGGCTCAATGCCCTATCAACCAGGCTATCACGGCCAGGTATATTTATTTAAGGAAAGTACGTTTTTGGTTCTGATTTCGTAACTTAAAATATTATTGCATTAATTAATTAGCATATTTGAGGTCTCCCAGTCGAGCCATTAAGATTGAGTCCTAGAATGTAAAGATTCAATCATTAAATAAAAAATAATAATCAGGATGATTCTTTTTTTTTTCTTTCTCTTTTTTTTTTTTTTTTTTCTTTTGGCGCATTGTTCATTAAAATATTTCAAACAAAGCAAACAATTGAAAGCTTAAAACACATTTTTGGATAAACAAAGTTTATAAAATGGGTTCAAATACTCAAATCAACCCGGAAATATACCAGAAAATCATTAGTTAGTTCGACTGGTTAGCTGACTTAATTGCGCTAACTATTTTAGTCGGATTACGACTGACCTCAACTTTGTAGTAAGAGTCGTACGTCTAAATTATTGAAGAAAAAACAAATTAATTAATTTAAAATCTAAAGGAGAAAAAAAAAAACAGATAAAAAGTAAGTTTTTCTGCAATATTACAGAACTTCAAAATTAATATTTACTCATATCTTAAGCAAGCCTGTGAGCAATTTTTGGGCTGTGTGCTATTTTTAATTGCAATTTTTCCAATAAAAATCAATTTCTGTTTGTGGAATTAAAATTGCAACTTTTGTGACTGAATGCCCTGATCATTGAATTAAAAAAATTTCAAAGATTTTAATTATTTTCAAAGATGTCTTTTAACAGTTTTTTTTATTTACTAGGTTAATACTTACAGAGAAAACCTCTTTGAAAACTGATGAGGAATTGAGTAGAATTTTCAATGATCTTCTTGAAACAACTTGCTCTAGAGAAATGTTTGAAGATGAATACAGTAAAATTATGAGTACCTCCAATCTTTAAAAAGAAGTGATAATGAGCAAACTGTGTTCAGAGTTTAGCATTTTAAATAATGAACTTGAGAAAACGGTAACATTAAATGTTGGAAACTGCCGTGTATGGTTGTATGTGTCGTGTATGATTTTAATACAAATGTAATATACGCTTCATTAAAAGTTTAAATTGAATTTTTATTAATATTCTTGAAATTATCTGTTGGCACCTATTCTGCTAGTTTACCTGCGAGATAGTCGCATTAAAAATAAAACATATTTTTTCCTTTATTAAAATGTATAGAAAAAAACAGCAAGCTTCTCTAGAATGAAACAATTATATATATATATATATATATATATATATATATATATATATATATATATATATATATATATATAAGTTCAAAATGAAGATAAAACAAAGGTAAATTACGAACAAAAATTGGAAGAGGGACAAAGAAAAATAATAATAACAAACAACTGGGGAAAGAAAAAAAATTAATTTTTTTAAAAAAAAGGATAAAGTTTTTTTAAAAATCCGGAAAATAAAAGATATAATATTTTCATCAGCCCACACGATTATATCTGTAAAAAAGAGTGCTTTCTAATATTGTATCAATACAGCCAAAGCAAAATATATCAATACAATAGTGTGAGGAGCACTCAAAATTTTTTTTACAAAAATTACGACAAATAGAATTAAACACAATAGGTAATAATAACACGTAAAAACAGAAAATAAAAATATAAAGAAAGAGCAGAATAAAACAAAATCTATAAAGCGAGTAGCGAAATAAAATGCACTTACATCATTTTTCAAGAATGATTTAAAATATTTTTGTAACAAGATTGCAAAATATGAAAACAAAAGCGCAAGTTGAGCGTTACTAGAGGACGCTCTAGTTACGCTCAATTTGCGCTTTTGTTTATTTTGTCTCTGATTTATTTATTTTGCTGTATATATATATATATATATATATATATATATATATATATATATATATATATATATATATATATATATATATATATATAGTGAATATTTTACTTTGGCGGCCTTCTATAATTATATAAATAATTCTTATAAATCTTCTAATTTAAAAATATAAAAAATAGAAGTTTTTAAATTGTCTATTAAATAATCATTAATTTAATAATCATTATTAAATTGTCTATTTAATTGTCTAGTCACACATACACCAAAGGTCTAGTCATACTAGGTCTAGATAAGTGCCACTGCCCGGTATACTCTACACTAATATATATATATATATATATTAGTATATATATATATATATATATATATATATATATATATATATATATATATATATATAATATATATATATATATATATATATGCGTCGCTCACGTCATACAACCACAAACCCGTTTATAGGGCTGGTACATTCACACAGAAGAAAGAACATGGAGAGAGATAGAAACATCCATGCCCTGAGTGGGATTCGAAGTCGTTGAACAGCAGACCCAATTTTTGGATTTACGACTACTAATGTTCAACTCCGTAGCCGTGTAATTTTGAACTCAATCCAGAAGACAAGGAAACTCCTGGATCATGTATTGGGAGAAATTTGCCTTCGTCGAGGACTTTCTGATGGAACTAACCCGCATTTGCGGTATTGCTAATCCAATATTAAAGTGTAATATTGGATTTTTTTTATTGTTTTTGAATAAAAATGCTGATACCTTAATTTGCAGTTAGCATTTATTAATATTAGTGTTTGAAAAATACATATTAAAGTTCTAGCATTAAACTTTCGTTTTCTCATTTTTATAAAAAAAAATTTCTTTAAAGAAAATTAAATTTCTTTTTTATTTTAAATTTCTTGAAAACATATTAAGGTAAAATAACTAAAATGTATATATAAGTGCTAAATTCCATGTAATTATGTTAATAAGATTTGAGATATATCGTTTTCAGCTTTTAAAAAAAAAAAAAAAAAAAAAAAAAAAAAAAAAAAAAAAAAACATTTTGACACGAGCTTTTGATATTGCAGTTTTATACAAAGATGTAAGGAATTTTTTTAAACTAAATCTCATCTTGCATTTTAATTAACATAGAAGCATGATTTTTTTCACCATTTAAAAAATATATTTCTAAATATTAAGAAAAGGGCTCAGGATTCTCGATCGTTATGTTACTGTGATTATAAATTCTTCATGCACTTTTTTTTACTGTACGTGTGTGGCATATTATTATAGTCATAGGTAGTAGGGGGTCCTTACTTAAGTGACATATGCTTCATTCATTCATGTTCATATGTGCTTGCTTCATTGTATGAATTCATTTCATATGTCTGTATCAATAACTTTGAAAGAGTGCCACCTTGGTGTGATATTTCACGCCATAATTCTTGAAAGAAATGCTCTTTGTAGTGTCAGAGAATCATGTATTTGTTCTGTAGGGGGTATATAGATAAGGAGTTAATAAATGTTATCAACTCAAAGGGGTGGTAGGTCTTGCACACACGCACAGAACACCTGTACACCTCAATTATTATCATTGTTTGCTTCACTCAGTTTTAAGAGTGAAAGAACCATTTCTTTTTCCTTGCGACAGGTCGATTTAGAAATAATAATATTTTTGTTAAAAATGCATTTATTCATTTTCAAACTTCTTTGTGATGCCTTCTCATGTGTTAGGAACGCGACCTTTAAACAAGTTTATTGAAAAATTAATTAAAATTAACTACTATTTTTTTGAGAGTTACGTAACGTATTATTCCGAGTTACAGAAAGGGTTTCGTTTTTTTTTTTTTTTTTTTTTTTAAATTGAATTAATAACGTTATTTACTTAGAATTGCACGGATTTTTTTTTTTTTTTTTAAATACAAGCATGTAATATTGTAAATTGTATCTTTTGTTTGCGCGAGTCATTTCATAGTGTATGAACAGTTACGATAGCAAAGTAATTTTCAAAAATTTTTTCCCTGTCAAAAATTTTCGAAATGTCATGTAATTAATATTTCTAACACACCTGATTGAAACTATCGTTTCAAATAGCGCTGAAGCAAGGGAAAGAACATAGCTTTTCAAGCTATTTCTCGTTATTAAGCTTTTGACAATTATCTAAACAAATGCTCTAAGGCAATAAATATCTACCCACCAAAAGTTGCATTTAAAAAAATAAATAAATAAAGGTCGAAAAAAGATTTGGTACAACATAAGGCCCAGTATCAAACTAAGTTTCATGATTATGATGAAATTTTATATAATTCGTTATGCTTTCTTTTTGATATAATTGAGCTTAGTAGGAGAAAATGCTTAAGTGATCTTTTTATGTTCAGAAATTTGTAAGGTCAATGTCACAAAATATCGCTTTATTTTACCACTTAACGATTGCACCTTTTTGATATTGAACATAAGATACATTATAGTTTTTTTCTAACCCAGTATTTTAGATTATACAAATAAATTTGCAACAATAAGAGATATCTGGAACGTTCAATAGAAAACATACATACATACATATATATATATATATATATATTGGTGCTTAATAATTATTAATATACAGTAACATTAATATATATCTTTTGAGAAAAATAATGTTATATTTGTGAAAAATTGTCCAAATTGAAAATAATCAAAAATTAAATATTCTGGAATGTGTAAGTTATGTGGAATTAAAAACTTAATTTGTATCTTAAGATAAAGGGATCACCTCACTATCCTACAAAACATCAAAACATATATGTTATAAAATAGATGGTCTTTTATTTAAAATCATTTTCACTGTTGGAAGAAAAGAAAAAAATTTTAACCGTTTAAAAAAACAAAAAAAAAATTAAGAACCATCCACTTGCTTTATGAAGTATTTGTTAGGCGGCTCTAAATAATATTATTAAATAAAATAAAAAAGTTTAAGCGAAATCATATCTACTCAAAAATCGAAAACGAAAAAAAAAAAAAAAAAACAATAAATTTTTGTGCAAATTTATTAGCACCGATCGTAATTTATTAGCACTATATATAACCGATGTCTATATGCTAGTTATTGTTTGGAAATTTAAATGTTCAAGATGGTTTAGAGGAATGTAATTTGAGTAAAAAGGAGGAAATAAAATTACATAAATAAAAGTAAAAATCTATGGTATAAAAGTGTGTCGATCAAAAGCATTTCTGGAAAATATAAACTTCTTGCCCCGGGTGAGAATCGAACTCACGACCTTCAGATAACTCAAGAGTGAGAGATTATGAGACTGACGCGCTGCCTACTGCGCTACCGAGGCTCAGCATATATCTTCAGAATAAGCTGGTATAATTATACTTCAAATTTATCAACGATAATGCAAGTAAATTCTGAAGAAAAAAAATTTTGAAATTTACTTCGGAAGTTAAAGGTATGCTAGTAAGGAAATTATACAGTAATAAACATCTCTATAGTTCTTAAAATTTTGTATTCGATAACAGTTGATAAAAATTATATAAAAAATAATTAGGGCTAACATAAAACTAAGGAAAATTATATCCTTCCTAATGTTAACCCTTAAAAAGTAAGATTATAATACTAATTTATGAATATTGCAATAAATAGCTGGATTTAAAAATTTATGTATTATTTAAAAAAAAAAAAAAATTAGAATCCTGCAGGCAAAATAACTGTTTCTTACATTATCCAATTTTTAAAAATATGGAATCATTCGAAACTCAATTTAAGAAATATATTATCAAACCGGTATATAAAATAAACGATTTAGAACCTTTATTTAATGACCAATATTTAATATAAATAAGTATACTTTATAATAATTTATTTTAAAAATCTCCGTTATATCAAAAGTTATATGAGTTTTGTTCCAATCCATATAATGAGATAAAAATGAGGAAATTCTCGCATTTACATATTATCAGCAAAGTTTAAAATTTCCCATTTTATTTAAGAATTTATAAAAAAAAAGGTTGAAAACCGTGCGGCAACGTAGGAAACAAACAAACATATCACAAATTTCAAGCAACATACAGAAAACGTAAAATAACTCATGCTGAAGAATCTATGTAAAAGTTTGATACTTAGTCTTTGTAAGCTAATATATTATTGTAAATAATGTCTAGTTAAAGAAAATAATATTTCATACTTTCTTGCCTACCCTACAAATACCAACCATTCTACAAAATACTCTTCCCGTGTTCTTTTTAAATAGAATGTTGATTTCTCACTTAGCCGGAAGCGAATACTGCACATAATGAATGTACTTGTTTAAATTATACCCGAAGTTATAGCCGAGAAAGTTATTTACCGAAAACAGGAAAAAAAATGTTAATTTTGCATGAAAAAAATTTAACTCTTTTTTTCTTAAAGGTTAAACGATCGAATATTATCGGCAAAAATTTCAGTTTTACGATTCACTAAGTTATGAATTTTATATGAATCAACAACTTTTTTCCATTAATAAAAGTAATATATAAATAATTAGAAGAAAAAAAAAGTTTTTTTTGCCATTTAATTTTATCTGATGAAGTTACTAGTTTAAGTAAATACTTTCTATTTATTTATTTATTTTTTTTTTTTGGCCACATTTCGGTAATTTGTGTACTACAAAGCTTAATAATTAAAATTATTGTTTAAAATGTTTTTGGATATAATTTATTCAATTTATTATAAGTGTTGTTTTAATATACGCAGACTCATGAAAGCATTAAGATTTTCTACTTATATTACCATTGGTATTAATAATTATTTCATTCAAAAAAGTTAACTATGTCTTTGAAGATTTATGTGAAATTAAATTGTTTCAGTACTAAAATGTAGTGTAACTGTTTATTTTTTTTAAAATGTTTAAACATTAAAAACTCTTCTTACGCTATGAATCACTTAGAAACATGCATATACATACATACATGCCGCCTACGCTTTACATCATATACATACCTAGCTTTAAATATAATGCAATGATTAATTTAAGTAATAGTTAAAAATAAAACTTAACATATGTTCATTGGTATGAAATAAATAACTATTATATGAAAGTTGTGAAATTAAAATTATCAAAGAAAACGGGAAAAAAACTTTTTATTCAAATGCAGATTACCACGCATGCGTATTGTTGACAGACTTGAAAGAAGGGGGTAAAAGAGAAGGGTTCGGGTTATCAGTATTCAGCCACTCGATGTGAGGGGTGTCTGACTGAACTAGTGGAATAATAAGTATCATCCAAAGAAAAGTAATTTCAGCGGTTTCAATTTTTTTAGATAATTCCTTCTAAGTGAGGCAAGTTTCAAAATTTTTTACTCCATTATTTTATTTATGCTTTTAATTAATATTATAGTTAAAAAATTGTCCTAAAAACAAATTCTTCAAAGCATTGACTTCCTTTGTTTTAGTATGCAATGATTTGCATTATTTTCAAACAAAATTAGATTCTGCCGTTATTTTTTAATGAATTTCTTGTTGTTTGCTTACCGTATAATAACGATATATAAAATGTATTTCCTAATAGTCATGTCTTGTTATTGTATAGTGAGATTAAGTGCTTTCCGAAGCAAAATAATTTACAAAAATTTCAAGCTCGAATAAATCTTTCAATTTTTTAATAAATGATATTTATCAAATATAGCAGCCATTTTCAAAACTATTATGCTCATTAAATTAACTCCGTTAATTTTTAGCTATTTCTCGATTAGCTTCCAGCATTTCATATTACATATTCACTTAATTTGACATCTTGATAGAATATCAAAATAATTTACTCACATTTAAAAACAAGAGTAATTTTTCATTACTATTTAATGAAAATAACAGCACCGTGATTTAAGAAAGTTTTTTCAAATAAAATGTTTCTAAATTATACTGCCCCTTTTTCTATACGTTTTATAATAAAAGATGACGGGAATAAACTTAGTGTTGTTATACATAAAGGTTTTTAAGATTTTCAAACCTTAACTCTATTATTTTTTGCGATATATAATGTTTATAATGTTTTGTTAATGTATATCAACAAACTAATTTACTTGAACTTTGCAACGAGAAGAAAGTTTCATTTTTTTTTTTTGCACTCTTTAATGTAAGTAACAGCATCGTAATTTAAAATACACTCTTTTTTTTAATCTAGAATTTTTTAGAAAATTATTAACTATATAAGCATTATGGAAGAACTGATTTTAATATTTTTTTATTATATTGATGAGTATAATTTTTAAATTATAACTAAATTAACTATATTATATTTAAATGATTTGCTAACCATGTCCTGATACATTGAACCAGCGTCTTGTATAGTTTAGTTACATTCTGATAGTTATAATATGTATTTTATATAGATATAGTTTACTTACTGATTTGTTGTTTTAAAAAATTTGAGTACTTTTACATTAATTTTTAGTAAAAATACCAGCCACTGGTTTAATTTGTTTTCTTTTGTTTAATACTTTTTCATTGATTAGAAAAATAATAATTACATAATAAAAATACGAAGTGAACTAATTTTATTAATTTTTTTACTTTAATAGAATCATTTAGATACGTTTTAAACACAAACAATTAATTCCGTTACTTTTAAGTATTTAATTTACATAACAATAACAAAATGATTTATGGAAGTTTTAAAATGAGAGAAATTTTTCGTTATTTTTTTATTTATTAAAATAACATTCTTTCTCCCAGGCTTACAGTTTGTTTTTAATTTGTTACGAGACTTTAAAAATTACATAAAGGACTAGTTTTAATTGCATTATTTAAATACATTGATTTAAGTTCTTTTAAACACATATAGCCAATTTTGTTATTTTTAAGTAATTAACTTTGTTTCGTTACGGTCAGCTAGTGTCTTTTATAGTTTCTTTACGATAAAGAAACAATATAATTCCCTAAAACTTTGAAATGAGAGTAAATTTTCATCTTTATTTTTAAAAAAATGTTCACGGTTACATAATTTAAACGCACACATTAAGTGCCTAGTGTTTAGTATTACCATTGGCTTATTTTTAAATAATTTGATTCTTGTGCGCATAAATGTCAGTTGTCATAATTGTGAAAACATCAATTAAATAATTTTTTTCTTTTTTATATTTATTTTTTAAATAAATACGTTCGTTTTAAGATGCTTTTCTTCTTAATTTAGAATATTTTATTTTTGAATTGTATGACTTAATATCATTTAGTTTAATTCAGTCCCTAATGTCAATGAAAATGATATAAAAATTGCTGTCTTCTTATATAATTAAGTTTTCTTACACCTTTCGTTATATTTAAAAAGTGATAATAATGCATCAAAAATAAAGTTTCCTTCTTTTCGAAACTATGAAAGTCCAAACTTTTATATAATATGAGACAACTGTGTTTTAGAACCTATTTTTCACTTCAAATCTTGACTAGTTCTAATGACTGTAAAACAAGAAACAACGAAACAATTAATGGAACCTGAAGGAGTCAAAATGTTGACCAATCATTTTTCCAAATCTTCAAGTAGAATGATTTTAGTCTAGGTTGTTTCCTGTTTCAAAGCATTTAATAAGAGCTGGAATATATGTTTACTGTTTAATATAAGCAAAATTAGCTTTATAAATCCTTTAAAATCTCAAAATTTTTTTCGAATGAAATTTAAAATAAACCCCTTATTTATTTATTTTTTTTGGCATATTTTATTCAGACAGTTCATATTTTTACATGCTTGGGAATTCTATGCACTTTGGTTCCAGTATCAATAATTGTGGCCACATATTGACTGCAATTTTAATTATTATTTTTGTTTAAGTTATAAATTTTTTTGTAGTTATTGTAAACTAACTTTGCAAGAATAAATAGTTTTCCAAAAGTTCGATAAATATATATATAGATGAAATTTTTTTATTTAACTTGTAAATATGTTTTGAAATTCTCTCATTTCTTTAAATCGGTATTATAAATCAATGTAATAATATAATGGGTATATCGCCTTTATTAAGTGAAGAAAAAACAACTGGAATAAGGATGCGACGGATATTTGTTTAATTATTTTCTGAATTACTATTTAGTTGATCTTATCTGATTCAATATTAAGTTTCAATTAAAAATTTCAATTTTTTTTTTTTTTTTTAAAGCAAATTTGTTATTATAAAGTAAAAATGCTACTGAAATCAATTAGCGACCTACTAATATCAACTTCTTTACAAAATATAGTAGATTCCAAAAATAAAATCTTATGCCCCCCCCCCCCAATTTTTTCTTTCTTTTCGATAAGCCTCGGATTACATTAAATTAAAATAACTCTATTTAAAAAAGATTTGTTGGTGACCTGTTACTTTAAAATTTATTAATTTGTTAATTTTTTTAACAGCTGAAAATCTTAATACATATGTGAATTAATCGGGGAGAAATGAAATTATTTCAATAAATGCAATGTAATTTTGAAATTTATTTGTCATTTATTTAATTACGTGGCCATTAAAAACATGTAAGTTTTCAGCCTTTTGGTTAGTCAAGTCTAGTAATTATTGGTTTGAAAAGACATTTGACTCATCGATTTATCCTCGCACCTTCAATGTTGATGGCTCCAATCGAATCTAAGAGGAAGAAAACTGGTTATAACCCAGTTTTTTTTAATTGAAAGGAGTTTTGCTTTCAAATAAAAGAAGAAGAAAAGATGTTAAATTGGAATTTTTTTTACTTTTTTGATGCAATTCATTTTTACCTGAAAATCTTATTTATTTTATTAATATTTTTATTTAATTACAAGGCTATTAAAAGCATATGGGTTTTCAGCCTTTGGGTTAGTCAAGTGTAGTAATTATTGGTTAAGAAAGACATTTGATAGATCGATTTATCTTCGCATCTTCTATGTTGAAGGCTTCAATCGAAACAATCTCCGCATTTAAAAAGCCTAAGAAAAAGAAAACTGGTTATAGGGTCTATATGTCAAAAGGGGGTGGTTGAATGATACAGTCTTGCTACCGTATCAGCACTTATAAAAGTTGTGCTTGAGCTTAATAGTATTTAACATTTTGTTTCTCTAACATTTTATGGCACTTGTAACAATTCAAAAATTTTATATTTATGATAGTCTACAATTGTTTTAGGTTGCACGGGGTCTACTTACTAACTAATCATATGGGTCCGTTCAAGTCTTAAGTTAGTATATTTTTGGCAATACTGCAGTACCCCTCCCCCTAGTCAGCATAAAAAATCAAACCGCAAATCCCTTCCCTAGGAAAAGTCACCATACCCTTTTCTTTTTTTTGCTTACACTTTGAGTTTTTTTTTTTAAATGTCGGGCACTTGGGACGAAGACCTATTGGCCACAGAAGCTGCCAGAACTGCTTACTCTATTTTCGTTACCAAGTGGGCACCAGTGGCGAAGCCACGGCGGTGGAGCAGCGTCGCCCATGTCACACTACCACAAACCCGTTTATAGGGCGGGTCACATTCACGCAATCACACACAAAGGAGAGAGGACATAAAACACAAAGAGAGTGGAAGAAACATCCATGCCCTGAGAAGGATTCGAACCCGCTACCAGCGGCTCCGTAGTCAGACACGCTAACCAATCGCCCACCTGGTCGGCCCACTTTGAGTTTAGTTGTAGTAATTTGGTAATTTTAAACAATTTTAGGTAATTTGTTTGAATTTGCACAATTTTGGTTTAATTTTAGGATTCAATTCAAACAAAGGTTTTAACTTTGCAAAAAAACTATTTTGCGTTTTCATTTATTTTATAAAACTTGCAAAGTGAAAAATATTATTGAAGAATATTTTATTTTTTTCCCTTTTTGCTCAAACTCTTGACCTCTGAAAGTCTTTGAAACAATTTTTTTCCAACTCATTGTCAAAACTTTTTTTAAAAAAATATTTATTGCAATTTTTTTGTTAATTTTTTTTTCATTTAAAAAATTAAAAATTTGGGATATCAATGTCTACTGTAACTGAAAGTGTTACTCATATCCCTCTTTCTCCTTAACCATACCCTATTAGCCGCTTACGTATTATTTGAAAAGATCCTAAATATTTAATGTTTTTAAGGTTGGTGTAACTTTAGAGAGTAGATATACGAATTAGGTAGCCGGTTTTCTAAATCCAATTTCAGATTTCAATTAATTTCCAATACTTACTGCACAAATATAATTGTCAAAAAGAATATAAATCGCAGGATAACTTTATTTTATTATAAAAGTATTTTAAATGGAATCATGAGTGGTTTGTAAGTCACAAAAATGTAAATGTGATGCGATTTATGCGATGCGATTATGCATGAATGTGATGCAATTTATGCAACATTTCTTTAAAAAAAAAAAAAAAAAAAAAAAAAAAAAAAAAACTTTTTTTTTCACTCTCTCTTTATTAAATTGAAAGGAGTTTTGCGTTTTAGTATGAAAGATACTTCAGTGTGAAATTTGATTTTTTTTCTCCACTTTTCAGGGACGATTTTTTTCTCCACTTTTGGGCAAAATTTTGCTTAATTAGCAGTGTTTTTATGAAATTTGGTTTGTACATAGCTCACAGTTGGCGATTTTAGAAATTTTTTATTCATGTTTACCTGAAATTGGTAAAATTTCTTACATAGTAAATAAATAAATTCCAAAGATGCCAATTGCTTTTTTTACTGTTTCAGATAATTATCCAGTCAAAATGATGACGCCACATAATCCAGAAAGCGGGAGAGTTCAAAGGCGCGTGGCGACCACGAGCACGGCGTCGCTTCCGTCAAGACAGGTAATCGGACAGTTTTTCATTCCATAAGCAGTCAAAACCCGTCTATGTTAAAGTTGTATGTTAGCGTATGATACTCCATTTTTTTTCCCTTTGTGTTTTAGAACAACAACATTTCAGAAATTTAGAAATGTTTGATGTTTCGCTGGAATCGAATTTGTATATAAAATTGTTATTTGCGTTGTTTTTAGGTAGTTACATTCCAAGTAGCTGAAGTTTGCGCTAGATGGCGTTTCATACATAGAATACACATAAACACGAAACAACTTGCAAAGATGTGGCTTATCATTTTATTGCTATTATAAATGAGTTGCAGATATAAATTTCTGTGAAAAGTAGATACAGTAGTAAAATCATAATATATATTTTTTTTTTTTTTGAATTTTCAATAAAAATCTATCGAATCTTAGATAAATTAAAAAAAAAAATAATGAACAATAGCTGTAATAATTTCTTCTCTTTTTAATATCTTTTTTAAAAGTCCCTGAAGTGTCAACTTTGTCCTATCAAATTTCTATCTTCAAGGAATCAAGAGCATAAAAATTTACAATAGCTAAAAATAAACAATGCTTCAAATAATTTCTCTTTTTTAATATCTTCTTTAAAAATTCTTGAAGTGTACATTTTGTTCATTTCGACCAGCTTGCTGTCTTAAACGAACCGAAGACGTAAAATAAGATCAGATAAAAACTAGACCATGTAAACTGCCAACTTTTGTTTTGATATAGTTCTAATTATCTTTGTTTCTTAATTTTAGGGTGATAGTCTTACTCTGGAGACTGAGGAAAGGAAAAAGATATCAGATACATTGCAAGAACTCTTGGAAAAATTTCAAGAATACAGTAGAAAGCGATTACAAAATGATGCTGTAATGATGGAGCTCATGGTGGAGGGGAATCAATTAAAAAAACGAAACATGCTACTCTTGCAACATTTGATAACTGACAGACAAACGCGATCTTAGTTATGGTACAAAGGAGTATTTTGAAAATAAAAATTTTGTTTTAAATATAATATTTTCTTGTATTCTTTGTAAAAGAGAAGAAAAAAACTAAGAATGGTAGATTAAGCTTGTTAAGCGAGAGACAACAAAAACTTGTGAGGTCTATCCGAACAAACATTTATGAAAGCAAATATTTTATGGAAAACGCCGATTTGATCGACGATGTATTTTAGAGATGCTTTTATTTATCATCCCTTCCTAGCTTCTTCCAACAAGCAGACTAGTTTTATTCAAGCAGATCCTAGATTTCCTAGACCTCCTAGATTTCATTTACAAGCAGACTCGTTTTGTGCATATTTTCAAAGCGTGGGTATTCTCATACAGTTATAGGATGACGTATAATATACGAGAGTATATTGTCATTTAGGGCATCATTTTGGACACCTAATACTGACCATATTGATTAATTTTTAGCTCTGAGTCTTGTCAACACAGCTTCTAAAAAAATCGAAAGCCCGCTTCTATATAAATTTAAGTTAAAATCATAAGCTAGTATGGCGCTTTATTTGTTAACACACTGTTTGAATATTGAAAATAGATTAAAGGACAGGATGTGAATTTAAAAGTGTGTGAAAGCATTTCGATTAGAATAATTAATTAGGAGTTGTTTTATAACAAAGAAATAATGTAAAAAGATTATTAGAAGCTTTTTATGTTACATCCCCCCTCGCCGAAAAATTTAAACTACTGTCCAAAAATTTAAAAATTTTTTATCTATTTGCAAAATTTTTCCTCTGATAGAAGCACAATAAAAATGAAAAGAATAAAATTTGTAATTTTATCAATATATAAAAGTAATATGAATTATAAAAAAATTACATTTGTGCTCATGGTAAAAATTTTAACACAATTAAAAATCTGTAGTAGCATTATCAGCAAATTTAAGATTTTCATTTTTAACAGTTTTTATGACTTAACAGTTTTTTCAGTTCTGAATCTTTTGTTTGAAGATCCCAACAAAGTTATTCTCCAAGAAGTATTCCTTATAATAACACAATTTAAGTTAACTCTTCAATCATGATAAAAAATTATAAACATTTTTTAAAAATGCGTAAGTTAAAATGTGAAGCATAAAAAAAAAAAAAAAACAGTTATACAGGAAAAATTTATATTTGAAGTTAAACTTGAGTTTACCTTGCTTGAAACCAAAATAAAATAAAAAATGATACAGTGGCTGCCATTCTGAAGTCCAGGACTTCAGTATTGTCTTTATTTCACTTTATTTATTATTTACCCTTCATATTTATAACTTTAATAGCAAAATATCCGTAAAAAAAATTTTATGTCCAAAATTTGCCTTCTGTAGCATTTTTTTCTTTTCTTTTCTCTCTTTTATTTTTCTTTTCTTTCTACTTTCTATGTTTTTTATACTTTTATTTTCTTTCTTGGTATTTTTATTGCAATCATTAACCCGGACTCCGGGAAAAATGTGTAAGAACAAATTGCTCTTTTAATCAGAAAAGGTGATCAGTCTTCTCAGATTTTGCATTATAACCTGTTTAACACAATCACTAATTGAAATCCAAAACAAAGTTTTAAAATTTAATATAGTAATAAGGTAAATCAGTTTTTAAAATTTGACTGACCTAGCTATTTTCCTTATTTTTAATCTGTAGTGCAAGTTTGGTTAATTTGTAAGTTACCTTTTGTTTGTTTACATTTATATCTTTCTTTTTGGACAAAAAAATATTTTTTTCAAAAATTTTAGTTCGGATATTTTTTAAAGTAATTTTTGGGCAGAGATCTTAATGGGTAATTTAATTTGTCACAATCGGGTGTTAGGAAACTCTTATATTTTCATTTCTATTCAAAACGTATTTTTAAGTGTGTTTGGTTACTATTACTAATTTGTGTTTGGTCACTTTATCTTTATGTTGGGATTCACTCTCAGCAATAAGAAACTTTGTTAATGGAAATTACTGAGCTACGAACTAATTACCAACGTTGAACTTAAGCATTAATGTCTGGTTGTTCTTCAATTCAAATTCTAAAAACAATTATTTTATTTCCTTTTCCAAATTATTTGTATTAGTTTTAACATTTCTTGATTTAATTTATAATTTCTGCCACACCGCAATCGTATTCATGTAATAAAAATTAATTTCAATAATTATTGTAGTTCCATTTCGAAGAGAAAAATATTTTTGTTGCATTTTTATCTTAGCCCTAAACACTATAGTAAAACAAAAATATAAATTCTACGATTCAATAAATCTTAAAAATTGTAACACATAGAACAATAAATAGGAAAATAATTTTTCCAACCATTTTTTATGCCAATCAAAACAATCAATTCACTGAAAATAAAAATGTCAAGAATTTTTTTAAAACAGTAAATACGATCAATGTATAAAAAATAATTATTTCAATTAAAACATCAAATTTAAAAAATAAAAAACATTTAAATCACAATCTATTATTTTTTTTATATTTACATTAACGCTTTTTTTTAATTAATCAATAAAAATTTTAAGAAATAAATGTTTTATGAGTCATAAAGAATTGTAATACATACCACAAAGTATACGTAACTGGATAAAGTTCAAATTAATCCAAAACACATTTTGAAAGCCACAACATCAGATGAAAGTTGATAGGAAAGAAAAAAAATTGTTTCTTCGCTAAGATGAATCATAAATTATCACCGAAAGTGAAGGAGAAATTGAAGCAGATTATTCTTTGAGTAGGAGGGAGGAAACGTCGACCATCGTAAACTATTCCAGGGTCAAGGTTCATTCAAATCCAATAAGTTTTCACAGCATTGCAAATTCTTGTAATAAAGGCAGTCGTGAAGATAAAAATAATGAGTTAAGGATCTGCCGATGATCCTTAACTCAAGACACCTAACGTTAACGTTTGGAGTCATGAACGATGATTCTTAACTCATGACATAACCCTTAACGTTTTGACGATAGCGCTTTAAATCCAATTTGTAATTAGGCTCCATTTTAAATGATGCAATCAGATGTTGTTGGGAGTTGGAAGATGTAATTAGTAATTTCTATCATTGACTATAGTGATGGAAACAAGGATGATGAAAATAATAGTTAAAGAAAAATTTGACTGATAAATGTCTATTTGAATTAATGATTTGAAGTTATTCCGTATTTTTGATACACCCGCCGATTGATTTAGTTTCAAATGAGATATTACATATCTTTAATGTACCGTACGCCCTTCCCGAACGTTTTATCCTGGCGACTTGTAAAATGATTGCAATCGGACTGAGCAGAAAAACAGACACAGGATTTTAATGAAAGCAAAAAAATTTTCATTTGATTATTCTTTATTGATTGGCAAGCGAAAAGTGAAGTTTACTTTTTTGACGATCAGTCTTTCTGGTAGGGTAATTCTTGCAAAAAATCCGAAAATGTGTCTATTTAGAGAAAAGAGGGAAATCTTAGAAATTGTATTTGGTTTATCAAATAGGTCGCGTGATTCCCATAAAGAGCCAAGGGGGAAAATACCTTGCATGTATTTAATGCATACTTGAGCCAAAAATAGATTAAAGGACAGGATTTGAATTTAAAAGTGTGAGAAAGCATTTCGATTAGAATAATTAATTAGGAGTTGTTTTATAGCAAAGAAATAACATAAAAAGATTAATAGAAGCTTTTTATATGTTTCACGCGCCGACCAGGTGGGGCCGAGTGGTTAGCGTGCCTGACTGCGGAGCCGATGGTTGCGGGTTCGAGTCCAGCTCAGGGCATGGGTGCTTCTTTCTCACTCTGTGTGTTCTATGTCCTTTCTTCTGTGTGAATGTAACCTGCCCTACAAACGAGTTTGTGGATGTATGACGTGGGCGACGCTACTCCACCGATGTGGCTTAGCCATATGTGCTCACTGGGTAACGATAAGAGAGTTCTGAGGCAAATGGGAAATAGACCCAAGTGTCCGCAAATAACAAAACAAAAAATATGTTTGAGGCAATTCTTCAAGTATAGTTAGTTTTCGTACTTTTAATCGGAATGATCTTCTCGGAATGATCTAATACGGAATGATCTTCTCTAAAATATCTTTTCTCTTTTGCGTGTTTTCCTTAATGGGTATGTTTTCTGTCGCATGTTTTTCTTATAAAAAAGCATTTTTTGGTGTACGAATGTTTATTGTAAGGTATTACCATTTTTATTTAATTTTGTCTTATGGTACAAAATAATATTTGTACAAAAAAATTTTAAAGATCATTTTGAGTTTCTAATGAAAAGTACAAAAACTAATTAGAAAATTTCTTGAAACGTTTTAAGATATTCAAATTGGACAATTTTAATTAGTTTCTGACTACGATTCACTACAAAATTATGAAGAAAAATTTAATTTTTTCACACATGTGCAGCATTAAAGAACTACTTTACGTACTTATATATTCCACAGTTTTTAACGATTTTTTTGTCAAATTTTAACGCAAAAATTTTTTCATTAATTTTAAATTGCTCTAAAAATCTTGTTTAAATTTATTGAATATTTTTAAAGTTATAGGAAGAAAAAAAAAACGTGGAACGAAAAAATTTATGTTCTTCAAAAATGTCCATATTTTCATAAATACTTAAACTAGGCTCTCAAAATTGTGTGCAATTATTGCGTATTATAACCAAAGTCATTGTTACGAGTTACAAATTTATTGCAATAATTTTTGTCATAGGGTGTTCAGAAACACTATTTTCCATTTATAGTTTATTGTCGGTCCTTCAAAACTCTGATAGCTTTAAACTGCCTCCTGTTTGTTCTGTTTTAACTTTTTCCTGCTAACACACAGGAGCCTTTCTGTTAACAGTGGTGAAACCAAAAACTGAGAGTGCCCCGAGGCTCCATAATGGAAAATAAAATACGAACAATCACAAAGTAAGTCTTAATAATGACTTAAAAATACACAAAATGAGACATAATAAAGAAACGCCGAAAAATAAATAAAGATAAAATTACAGTTAGAACTAACTGTGATTTCTAACTGTAACTTTATCTTTGTTTATTTTTCTTATTTGTGGGCTTTTCTTTATTATGTCTGATTTTGTGTACTTTTAAGTCATTATTAAGATTTACTTTGTGATTGTTTGTTATTTATTTTTCTTTGCATTTACATTTCAATTTTTCTAATTGCTTTTTCTTATTTGATTTTCCATTATGGGGCCTCGGGGCCCTCTCAGTTTTTGGTTTCACTGTTTTGGTTTTTTTCAGTTTTGGTTCAGTTTTTGGTACTGTCAGTTTTTGTGTTAGCAGGCAATGTGTCCCCTGATGAAGTTCTGTCCTGCTAACACACATGTCTTAAAATTTTTTTAATTTTGGCTTTCTGCTAGAATTGTTTTTCTGACTTTATAATTTAAAATAAAACAAATTTGGATTTAGCTGCTTTAAGCACTTTTCTATTTTGATTTATTATTTTAAATGTTACTTACTTATTTGGGTTTTTTTTTTCTGAATTTGTGAATTAGTTTTATTCTTTGATTAAATTACAGTGAATATTACTGTAAAAATGACGGTATGTATAAAGTTTTTTTTTCTGGAAAATTTTACGGTAACATTAAATTTTTCAGTAAAAAAGTAACGGCACTTAGGGTTCAGTACTTTTTACCGTTCTTTTATCCAAAATGCTGTACAGAGTACGAGATGAAAGATTTTATTTTTTTCTTAGTTTTAGAAAAAAAATTTGAATTATTATGCACGATATTTTTTAGTTTGATTAATTGAAACTTTTTTTAAACTCATTTATCTCAAAAGTTACAGTAGAATAACATTTAATTTCCAAAATGTATGAAGAAACGACAAAATAACAAAACGAAACCAAAAAATTATGTAAGAGACGGGATTCGAACCCGCATTTCGCTCTTTAGGACATCCACTATTTCAAGCTGAGTTGTAAATATAAATATCTATAAATTAGTGAGAATTTTTTTAAGTTACAATTGTCAGGGTAGAAATGAAGGAGCTAACTTGCTATTTTAACTTTCTTGTGTCAGGATCAACTAAAGTAATAACAAAAAAATAAAAAGATCTATGCACTACCCGCGGCGGGACTCGAACCCGCAATCCCCGGTTTAGGAGACCGATGCCTTATCCATTAGGCCACGCGGGCTTGTGCATGAGGCTGAAAAATGAATTAAAGGGACAAAGCTTGAGAGAAAATTTTAATTAAATTGTTTATACTATTTGTTATTGCATTGCTTTTCCTGTCACTAGAGATTATTTACATTTCTCAAGGAATCGTTAACTAGTATTAATTCAAAATAGTTCAGAAATATTATCAAGGGCCATATATTAGACAATTATTATTTCGCAATATTTTCCTCATATCTGAGAACTTCTTTTCTATACCCACGGCGGGACTCGAATCCGCGGCTTAAAGGAGACTGATGCATTTACCGCGTTTTAACACGTTTTCTTTTTTTCGTTTTTTTTTTCGTAGTTTTCTGTTCAAATTAATAATTTATTAGCACAACTTCGAGATTTATTACAAAATTATTTGATTTATACGAGAATTTTTTTTAAAAATGAAAGTTATTTTTTTAATTGCTGTTTTTTTTAATTTTTTTTAAAATTATGCAACAAAAAAGGAGCTGTAAAAATGTGAAATTGAAACGAGATTGAAGGAGAAATTTTTTTTTTAAAAATCAAAGCTGTTTTTTTAATTGCTGTTTTTTTTTTAATTATGCGACAAAAAAGGAGCTTTAAAAATGTGAAATTGAAAGAGAGACCTTTAAGGGGTCACAGTACCCAAAAAAATGACTAAAATATCGAAAAACATTTTTATTGCTTATAATAAAACTTCAAATTACTTCAAATGCACTGGAAAAAAAATCATCTCTCTATCTACATTTTTAGAAAAGTAATGAATGATTTTAGATTGCCCTAAAACAAAAATTTAATCAGCAGACAGCGCTTCAGCTGGTTTCGGTTTCGCATCTGCTGATTCTATTCAACCAAATAAATTATAAAAGCCTCATTTTATTTCAAATTCTGTAATAATTGATTATCAATTTCAAAATCTGCCACAACAGCTTTGTTCATTGACAAGAGAAGGGTATACTTTAGGAAACGTAGGAACACTGCTGCAAGATATAACATATGACTTGCGATAAAACGCCGTAATGCCAACAAAATAAAAAAAGAAGGCATAACTTACCAATTCGGGAGATTTTAAAAAGATAAAAATATGTCTATGCTTCTCTGGTCTTTTATATGGTTCATTATATTGTAAAATTCTGTATATGTAAATAATTGAAATTTCTCGTGAACAATTGAAGTGTTTTGAAATTTTAAAAAATTGTATATTTAAATATATTTTTATTTTTTGAATCTCTTTTATGCTTTTTACATATATAACTATATAAATTTGCTTTGTATAATGTATGAAACATATTTTGGCTTGTTATAATTACTTTTTCAACTAAAACAAAACTTTAAAAAGCTTTTCCTCATAGATGTTAATTTTGTGTTCACTATTATTGATTATAATTAAATCTCCACGGAATTTTTTCTATTTTAGATAAAGCTTTGAAGTAAACTTTTTTTTATCTTAAGTATGATACACTTAAGGAATAAGCCTTTTATGAGGAATTACATATTTTACAGCATGTTATATATGCCTAACAGGAATTTTTCACCTTTTTTTTTTCTACTTTTGTACAAAATAATCTATAAAATATGTTCTAATTGATAAACCAGCAAATGAATGCACAAAATTGTTAAAATGAATATTAGAAGCACAAAGAAAAATAATTTTTCTGAAAATATGTTAAAATGAAAAAATCTTAGAGATTTAAAAATTTTGAATTTTTTCAATTTTTTTTTTAAATTTAAAAAAATTGTCAGGACCTGATTCCTCTCCCTCGCATTTTATTGACCCCTGATCTGAGGGTCAGAGGGTGAAGGACACTGGAGGTGTCGTCCCCTAGAGTGGGGGTGGAGTGAAGGGAAGGGAAGGGAAGGACTGTTTTCTTGTGAGAAAGAGGATAGATAGATATATAAGTTTTGAATGTGAAGGGACTAGGAGGGAGCAGTAGCGCTCCGGAATATTATTATATTCTGCCGTTCAGGTATATTTTTTGTAAATTATTGTAAATAATTATATAACCCCGATTTATGCAATAAAGAAGTTTTTACCATCATATCCATGTCGTCCTTAAGAGGAGTTAATTAAACGATCTCTCACAAACAGTTTAACTACTTTTTGAAGATAAATTATTGATTATAAGTTAAATGAGCATGTAAAGCATTAAAAAAACGAATGATTATATCTTCATTTAAAAAAAAAAAAATGCTGCAAGGGTACTGTGACCCCTTAAGACTTGATCATCAATGACGAAATTGAAATTGACCTTTAACAATATCTAAGTATCTGTGATGTGATAAAATAATTACTGAAATTATAAAAGCTGCATTAATTACGATATGATAAATTATTTAAAATGAAATTGTTCAATTTATTTAATAGTTATTAGTTTATTATTTGTAACTGTTTTGTTTTATTATATCTTACTAGGGGGCTGAAACATCAATTCGCTGCCGCTCGCCAATCCCGATGGTTACTTTGTAATAATTGTTGTTTCTAGGCAGAAAATTTTTTTTCTGTAAAAGTTAAAATTATTCACTTAACGTATATGTGCGGAAAATATTAAGGGAAGGAATTTTCATTGGAAAAGTTTGATATTTCTCTATATAATACAAAATCACAATGGTCTGATACTGTCTTCCATTGTTGTCGGCGCATTTTTATTGGCCGGAAAATCACGTGGTAGGATCCAGTTTTCCCTCATTCATTTCCATATTGTTTTGGTTGTCATCAGCATAAAATTAACAATAGTCGTAAAGGGTATTGTTTTTCTTTAAATATTCTTGTATCCCTAATTTAAACTTAATTTCCAGTACTGCTATCATTAGCGATAATATTAAATTATGGTTGTGAACTCATCAAATTTGTTTGAACACTATAATGTTATAAGAATATAAATGTTATTTTAAAAAATGATTACTTCAAAAAATCACTTCCGTTCACCAAGAGATCCAAATGTTTATAATACTAATAAATAGTAATATTTGGACGAGGAAAGTAGAGGCACAGGAGTAAGCAAACAGAATTCCTTTTAGTTCATACGTATATGTTAAGTGAATAATTTTAACTTATGTAGAAAAACTGTTTTCTGCCAAGAAAAGACAATTATTGCGAAGCAATCATCGGGGTTCGTGAGCGGTAGTGAACAGGGGGCTTAGCCCCCCAGTTTATTTATAAAATGCAAAATATTAGATTTTGTGAGCAAAACAATGTCATTGAATGAGGATAGAAAAGATTTATTAAAAAGTAAACTTTTACGACAAATAATTTTAATAGATGTTAGAATTATTTAAATCGAATTTAATTAAATAAGAGAATTTTCAAGGCTCCTATACTATCAGAGCTGTTCTATCAAGCAATATTGGAGCAAACAAGTTCGCAAGTTAACGTTATGTTAGCTTTTTGCTCCAAAAATAAATGATAAGTAATTCAGGGGCTCTAAGAATTTTACTTCTCTCTCACGTCAAAATATTATTATCTATTAGTATTATAAATATCTAGATCTATTGGTGAGCAAAATTAATTTTTTAAGTAATCATTTTTTTAAAATAACACGGAAATTTTTATAACATTATGTTGTTCTAACAAATTTAGTAAGTTCACAACCGTAATCTAATATTTTCACTTACCAAGCGGGTGTATATATTAAATATTAATTTTGCTTGCATCATATTGTGCATGTAACTGATCGTTAAGTTCTAAATCGTTTAACGAATATCTTTAACTGTAATTTATAACGGTATATTATTAGTATTTACGCTCAAAATAACAATTGTAAAATGTTAATAAGATGGGGCAGTTTTTAAAATAACTATTTTATCTTTAATTGTAGCGCAGAATTACGAAATAATAACAAAAATTAAAAAAGCAATTTTTTAGTTTTAAACTTTTAAATAAAAATCGTAATAATAGTACAGAAAAATACCTTTAAATTAGGAATACAAAAATATTTATAGAAAAACAATTTTTTTATTAATTTTATGCTGGTGACAACCAGATGACCAATATGAAAATGAATAAGGGAAAACTGGATGTGATTTTCCGAACGATAAAAATGCATTGACAACAATGGCAATTCGTGATACACCAATTAAGTTTTAATGTTACACAGAGATACGTTCCAATTCTCGTGAATTTTTTATATCTGGTTTTCTCTTCTAGTCTCTAAACAAATGAAAACAACTGTTGAAACAGAAGTTTTCTAAAAAATAAACAAAAAATGTTTGGTATTGAGATTATGCAGATAGTTAGGACTTAATTTGTTATTTTAACAACAAAGCCTAATTTTTAATTTTATTATTAATAGTGAGTGCCGAAATTTTTAAGTGGCATTTGAAGCATGCGAAATTTTACTTCCACATATAAGCTCACGTATTATTTGAAAGGAGCATTATCTCATTTACAAAAGTTGTCTGTTGGTTTTTATAAATGCCATTACTTTAAATGAAAAAATGAAAGGATATTTTCACTTATCTAATATTTAATTTGATTTTTCTTTAATTTTTCATAAATTTAAGTAACTTGAGGCAGTTACGGTCTTTAAAATTCTTCGACTTGATGTGTAGGTAGAATAATTTATTCTTCATTTAGTTTCCACAAGTGATCTTTAAAAATTCCATTACTTTAAATTAAACAAGAAAAATATATATTTTCAATTATTAGATAATATTCCATATTTTATTTTATTTTCTACTTTTTATAAATATAAGTAACTTTTTATTTCATTTTATGACCTTAGTTGAACAACCAAGCCAATGTTTGAGTTTGCGGCTACCGAAGTTCAACGGTGTAGCCTTGTAATTTTGATTCCAATTCAGAAGATCATCGTATCAACAGCTCCATAGCTCCATGCTAAGATTTACAAGCAAAATATAACCCTGAAAATTAAAGAGAGAAAAGAGTCTTGTTTTTCGAACTATGTTATGCATCTCTGAAAATAAATAAAATTTAAGTGAAATCAGAATGAAATGCGGATACATATTTAAAAGAAATAGTTTTATTCTGAAAACAAAGAATAAAAACCATAAATACACAAAAGTGAATATAAATTTTATAAAAATATATTTTAGCTATCATGATTGAAAGATTTCAACTTCTCCAAAATGAATACTAAACAATAAACGTGACGAAACTGAGCATACAATAGGAGCATACATAAAAAATTAAAAACAAAAGCTAGCGTTTTTTGTTTAAAAGAATATTAAAAAAGGTAACAAAATGAATGAAATGTACATTGAGAATATGAGAAGATACAATGAGGATATACAATAGGGATATAAATGATGATGTACAATGAGGATGTACAATGAGAATATACAATGAGAATATACAATGAGAAAATACACTCAGAATACACAATTTATTCCGTAAACGTGACACCAAGCTTTAACTGCACGTCATTTATCAATGGTTTAACAAAATCGTCGAAGTTACAAAAACATAGCTTCAGAATTTTAAACACCGAGAGTAGAAAGAGGGCTGAGAGAGATCACCGCGATGAAATGTTCAAAAAGTAATTTCTTTAACCGTTATATTGTTTTTTTTAAATAAATAAATAAATAAATAAATAAATATATATATATATATATATATATATATATATATATATATATATATATATATATATATATATATATATATATATATATATATATATATATGGAAATATTGGAAAGTAGTATGACAAGCAAAGAAACAAGAATGAAACAAAGAAAGAGAGGTCATCCAATATATTTAATGGTCGAAGAACTGGCGGCGAAGGAAGGTGTTTCGACCCTGGGTTACTATGTAAATTTGAATCTTTGTGATGTCTCCTACATCCCTTTAAAGTTTGTCCCAATACTACTGGAACATCCTGTATTTAAAGTGATATATTCTATGTAAGAAAATCATCTCTCAGTTGATTTGATTAAAAATAAAGCGCTTGGGACAATATATACAACTTCTGTTACGCCTTAATTTTTGTTACCTATACAAGTTTTAATTAGTGAAATGAGACTTTCAAATGCACATCTAAGTTTGTTGAGTTAATTACAGCGGTGTTCTCTCTGGCCCTAATCCCCACACACGAATTATCGTGGGATCGTGGAAAATCCCCACTGGCCCATGCTGTCTTCTTGTTTTCTTAGTAATAGCTCGTCTTGGTAATGAATCGCCCAACGCTGCTGAAGCTGCTGGTGACTGAATTTCAGGTAGAACAACAGGAACAAAATTTTCCAATTGTGATTTCAATACTCTCAATGATATTCCGTAAAGGCTCCTTTCTTTGTGGCATACATTAATAAATTTCAGCCATAAGTCTCTAAAATAGCAAAAAAAAAGTCAGTTATTAAATCAGCGTGCATTGTTAGGATATGAGAAAAAAATGTGTATTTTCTCGAATTTGCAATTTTAAAAACTAAACTCATGTTTGTTCTACACATGGGTTTCACATATGCCAAAGAACATAGAACAAAAACTCTCATCTATGTACTACAGGCAGAAAGACTTTCATAAACGTAGCTTAATTCAAAAAGTTTGGAAATTCTTTACTTCACCCATGTTAAATAATCCAATAATTAGAGAACAAAAACAAGCCAAATTCGAAAAAAAATTGCCAGTATTTTTTTTTCTTCACAACTTTGGTAATATCTTAGCCTGAATGAGCTAAGTTTCCACACTTCATAGATGTGAGCGTTAGCTTCTACGTCAAAAAAAACGAAATCTGGAAAAGGGTGGTTTTGAGATTCCTTAAAGATACCTTCCAAACAATGATCTGTATTGAAGGAAAATGAATACCAAAATTAAAAGATATATAAGTTCCAATATGACATGCCTTGTTTTCAAAATGCTTACTTGATCTATCTGGAAAGTTGACTAAATTGTCAAAGTATTAAACAAATGTCATTTTTTGCCAAAATTAATGTTGAAATGAACATTTCGGTTTCGGTAATAGTACTTATTTTAAAATAGCTATTTCTTGAAAGTCTTGGTAACCTTTTTTTTCAGCAATAAGTTATGCCCCGACTTAACTACCACACTCACCTTTCTATTTTTAGGTGAAAGTGAATTCCAGCCCCAATTGATGTTGCTGTTGCTCTTAATAGGGTAGAAGTCATTTTCGGCTCTATTTTTTTTCTTCTTTGATCTTTTCGAGGCACTTTTTATTACCAATGCGCTACTTTACTTCACTAAAAGGCGTTATTTCGAGGGAAAATTAGCTACAGATTATTATTGGAAGAAAGTTATTGTTAATTTTAAATAATGAAACTATCAGTCGGCTTGTGTTAAATCAATATAATGAATATCAAGATTACCACAGCAATCGTCCAAATAGTTGTAATAACGCAAGACGTGTGCACAAAAATGTACGCTGAACAGGTGCTAAAAAGTATGAACTCCTCTTGACAAACTGAGTAATATGTTTAAGAAATAAATAGGAAACTGTAAGATCTAAATATCTCTGCTCATAGATCACGACCACTTAAGATCATAATTTGCAGAGTAAAGGAATCCCACTTTAATCTCATCCACTTTAAACAGAAGAAGAAAAAGCGATTTAAATAATTTTTTTCAGACTCTTGCTAGAAATATATTATAAAAGATTAAAATTAAAAAGAAAATCATAATATTCAGAAGTATTTTTTTTTTTTTCTTCAGACCTATCAAGCTTTTTTTTGTGTGGCTTTTCTCAAATAAAGAGACAAACGTTACGTTATGGTTTGACACTTACCGTGACCTTTAAGTAATACAATGCTCAATACAAAATTTACCCATACTATTTCAGAACCAATTTAAGCAACGTGTACAATTTGAATTTTCGTGTTGGCAGCAATGCGATTAAGACAATTTGATAGTATATTTAATGCTACAAAATTTTCCAATTTTCAACTTTTATCTGTTATATGATTTTTTTCAGATTAAGATTTTCTTAAATCTATGTTTACCACAGAACAGGTTGCACAGGGTAGTTAATTTGGGGTACAGCTTTTTAGCGAAAACAATCTGTCACCAGGACATAAAGGAATTGGCAAGTATTCAAACAACAGGTAAAAAAGGAAATTCCCTTAAAAAGTTAAGAATTAAAGTCAAATTTCACAATGAGTCAAGGTAGCATATTTTACCTCATCATTGAACAACCGACCCGATTTTTGGGTCTACGACTACCAGTATTCAAGGTCTACGACTACCAGTATTCAATTCCTTAATCTTGTAATTTTGAGCTCAAACCGGAAGACAAGGGAACTCCTAGATCAAGTATCGGTTGAAATTAGACTCCTTGGAGCACTTTTTGATTAAAACTAACTTGCATTTGCAATACATAGAGTGAAAAACCACGAACACTTCCTTAGGTTATTCTGAAGGGAAGGGGACTCTAACCCATGATCCGTTTACTACTGTGGATCTTTACGTCAGTGCCGTGGTCTGTGCGGGCCGAGTGTGAATGTATGTCGTAACGATCAGCCACCCCTGGGATTCGAACCCGATTCACCTAATTAGGAGGCAAGCACTCTATTCCCTGAGCCGCCATGAATCGCAAAATCACAAAAAGCCCCTATGCAGCCCTTTTTGGCCGACCCTCATCTCCAAAGAAACTTAGGATCGACATATTGAGACATTACCAAAAAGGTTAAAACAGGAAGAACCTTCGCTATCAATTTTTCCCAGGTTGATGCTCCTACCAACTGGCCTAAAATCAAACTTTTGATAAACAGTTCAAAATCATTTTTAATCGCCATCTTTCAAAGTCTGAAATCTGTCGTTTCTAAACTTGCTATATGTAAATTTGATGGGTAATTACTATGCAAATCCATTAAACTTGCATGGAAAACTTTCTTCACTTGAAACAACATCATACAATACTATATTTATTATATGGAAGAAAAACTTACTTGCACTTTCCAACAGAGCACAAAGCGATAGGATCCCCAACCACACAGATTAGAGACTGTGCTCTCGTCACTGCGGTGTTTAAAAGTCGAGCATTGGATAAAAAACCATAATTATCCACATCAGTACTACAAGTTTTCCGAGTTCTAACAGTGCTGATAACCACTGCTCGAAACTCTTTCCCTAAAAAAAAAAAAAAAAAAAAAAAAAATGAAATTCAGATTTGGGTAAGAAAATAGCATAAAACAGTGAACTTAAGATAACAGGAATTAAAGGGAAAAAAAGTTATTTGCCAAGTTAACATTTAAATCTTCTTGTTTGTGAAAAAGACTTCATGAGCCCAATCACATCCAAGGAACATTGCACAAACAGATTTTATGATTTTATTCAATATGCTTTTGGTAAGATTTTTGTTAAAAATATTGAAAAACAATTTTGACCAACCTCAATCTTAATTGACTTTTTAACATTAATTGGTTGAAATTAAACAAAAATTTTAATATATGTGAAATCTGGTAAAAATCTTATTATTCCTTATTTACTTGCAATTATTCATATATTTTCTTTGCGATAGATGAATAATGAATTTCCATGAAGTAAACGAATACGTGGTTTTAATCTGATTACAATAGACGCTAACAAAAATAATGAGCGTGCTATGTCTACATACAATTGTAAAATTGTTTATGAAAGCACCGAAAAGCGCATTTGTGTCACAAAAGTCCATGACATGACACAAAATCTTTTACTATTTTTCTTGTATCAAGTGTCACAAAATCTTTTACCATTTTTCTTTTACCATGTGTCACAAAATATTTTACCACTTTTCTCTTACCATGTGTCACAAAATATTTTACCATTTTTCTTGTTCTAAAGCTTAAAATTATAGCGTTACTTGTTTATTTAGTTTTAACTTACAATGTTGACCTGCTAAAATTAATTCCTTATTTGAAAGTCATTGTTTTTTTTATAGCCTTAAATTCTTGATAAAGTGCTAGTAAGTTAGGTGATCTATGCAATGAAAGCTACCTTGAAAATTAATTCTAACCATGAAAAAAATCATGGTAGAAAAAATCAAAATTAATAAACTGTTTCTTTCTAAATAATTTGCTTACTTTCTTTTGCTTATTTGCTTAGTTTATTACAATGACATACTTTCTAATTTCATTTAATATAGAATGTTTAAGAAGGCCCCCCTTTATACTTTATATTTGAAGGAATCGTATTTTGATGACCATATATATATATACACCATAGAGCCATTACATTATGACCACCCTCCATCTATAACAATGGGCTATAACTCGGTGGCGGGGATAGTATAGTGTGGGCAATGTTTTCATGGGGCACATTAGGACCCATAATCCTCATAGAAAAATCCCTGACGTCTGTAAGCTACTTGAACATAGTTGCAGACCAGGTTCACCCATTCATGGCAACAGTTTTTCCTGCGGGGGATGGTGTTTACCAACAGGATGTTACGACCATGTCATAAGGGTCTAATCGTCATGGATTGGTTCGAGAAACATTCTAGTGACTTGTAAGTCATGTCTTGGCCCCCAAATTCACCTGACCTTAATCCAATAGAGATGTGGTCCTACTTGGAAAACCAAATTCGTGCTGCCACGCTACCCCCTCGCAATGGGAGGGAATAGCAGGACCAGTTGGTTAGCGCTTGGTACCAGATACCTCAGACTACCTATCAGTACCTTTTGGAATCAATGCCACGCGGGGGCTAGCAGTTTTGAGGGATAAAGGTGGTCCTACATGTTATTAGCAGGGTGGTCATAATGTAATGACTCTTCGGTATATATATATATATATATATATATATATATATATATATAAAGAATTTAAGATTCTTACCTTGCACATTCAAAACTCTTTCAACGGACACATCATTCAACCCCCTTTTTCGTAATTCAGATCTTATTCTAATGACCTGTAATAAATCTTTTTTTAATAAAATGAAACATTTCTAATTAAAATAGTAAGGAGAAGAAAAGATAAAACATTTACCTGATCATAATAAGGAGTAACTATTCCAATGCTGGAGTCATCTGGAACACCCCAGCTGGCCGGCCAATACCTTATAATCTCACATACTCTTTCTACAACTTCATATACCTAATAAGTAAACAAATCCTCATATAAACTAATTTGAAATTTCAAAGTAAACAGTATAAATGATTCTAAATGCAAAATTTATTATTTTAATGTAAAACTTAACATTCTAAAATGCATTAAATTCCCCAAAAATGGATCTTACGAAATGTTTGTTGTGCTAAGGGCTGAAAAATTTCTGTAACAGCTTTGAGGTGAATTATTATTTTAAATCGAAAAATATAAGCAATAAAATTAACTTAAAATCTGCAATTTAAAAAAAAAAACTGAGCAATATTTATATGAAAAATGAGTAATCAATGATCGTTATATAATATTAATCTCTTGTAATACGTATAAAAAACCTTTCTTTTAGCATTATCAACAAGCATAATGAAATCACTGAAATAGCTCTAAAATTCATTTAAAAAAATTATGGTAATGAAGCTACTTAAAACCTTTAGATTTCATGTCAGGATCAATAATATTTCTTTATCAATAAATGAACTTCTGTGGTTAATAAGGTAAGGAAGGAAACTTAAAACACTATCCTTAATGACATTCATATTTAATTTCATTTGCTGCAAACTATACACAATAATGGAGTTCTGCTTTTTTTCTTACTGCGGAAAATATCTTTTTAATCAAACCTCATTTAAAGCAACACGTAAGTTATAAATGGGCTTAAGAGTAATATTTTAATTAATTTAAATACCTCTGCATCATTATGGAAGGATGTACTGTCACAACCTTGAACATCCTCTCCTTTAACAGTGAAGAAAGTCAGTGGATAAAACCAATCATGGTATGGCTGCTTACTTCTGGCTTTCAGTTGCCTATTGTAAAATAGTTCCGATGTATAACGTACAATTGCTGAATGGGACCTGTAATTTTCACAAAGCAGGACTTTACACGGAGATTTAGATGGATATAAGTAGTTTAACCTTTCCAGGATGGAAATGTTAAGATTTTGCTCATGAACGAGGGACGAATAAACTTCAGGGCACAGCTGAAATAAAAATGCAATTTTTAGCAAGTCGAAATAGAGAGAAAAATTTATTATTATTATTTTTTTTTAAATTTAAAATGTAATTGAATTTATACCTGCATATGATCACCGGCAAGAACAATTCTTGTATTCTCGTCCGCAAGAGACAAAGGCATTAACGCTTCACATTCCATAACTTGTGCAGCTTCATCAATCAGAATATGAGTAAAGAAGCCTAAATTTAAAAACAAGTAATGATATATAATTAAACATAAGTTTTACTATTTAGTTGCATCAAACTCTGATTTATCATTTCTTAGGATTCAGAAATTTGAATTTACATTTTGCACTTAATTTTTTTTTTTTTTTTGGTCTTAAATTGAACGGTTTTTGATTTAATTGATTGCAACCTCATCCCGTTTCTTTTCGTTCTTTTTAAAGACTTTCGCTATTTCATTCTAGGATGAAATTCAAATATTATATATAATTTTTCATTAAACAAAATTTACAATTCAATAACTTAAATAAAAAATTAAATCAAGCATTCCTCAAGAATTTTTTCTGTCTTTCTAAAGTGATATGCTTGACACTTTTTCGAACATTATGTTTCCACAAATTGAATTTCGAAAATTTTCCAAGTGTAATATTTTCATTCACTTTGTTTCTTTTTTTTTTATTCATTTTTTTTGTAATTTTTTTAATTTTTTTTATTTTAAAAACTATTAGAAAATAGGGTGTTTTTCGTGACTTACTTAAGTATTGCTCAAGACGAACTACTATTTGCGAATCCAACACATGTACGCCTAAGTATTACTCATACCACTCCTAAACCTTCTTCAGCAACAATTAGCAAATCACATGAACCCTCACCCTTAGCTGCTTACGTATAAATACAACAGGTTTTCATTCCCCTTAAGCGTGGAATTTTAAATATTATCATAAATCAAATATCCTAAGTCCGTGACAATCATAATAACAGCAAAGTGGAAAAAAATATTAATTTCCTTTAATGTTAAATTTCCTTAAAATTAAGTAAAAGATTTTTCTTTTAAGGCATTGCCCCTAGAGATTGATG
Source organism: Parasteatoda lunata (assembly GCA_949128135.1). Taxonomy (NCBI): domain Eukaryota; kingdom Metazoa; phylum Arthropoda; class Arachnida; order Araneae; family Theridiidae; genus Parasteatoda; species Parasteatoda lunata. The sequence continues at coordinate 86,477,639 of OX421971.1, read as the reverse complement.
CTATTGTTTAATTATTTTATTCAGTTTCTAAAACAGAGCACTGAAAGTTTAAATAACGTGAGATGCATATATACATAAATAAATTACCTTTTTCTAAACCAAGTTGTACCAGGCACCTTGAAGTAGACAGGGTAGTGACGACAATCCTGTGGTCTTTTACGTTCTTGGCAGAAGGCATGACAATGTGTGGTCCTTTGCTGTCCCAATTGAATAAACAGTACCGCCTTACTGTTGGGTGCACTGTTTCTACCCTTCGATGTCGGTAATAAATACGAAGGAGTAGGGCTGACCGTCTACCGCTTGAAATCTCGGGATGCAAATATTCTCGAATGTAAACATCAGCAGCACTAAGAAAGATTTTTGAAGAAGAAAAAATTGCTTTAATGAACATATTTTCGAGAAGAAATAACAAAGCAATTTACATGGGTTATTGTGTCTCAGGTGAAAAACCCTGAAATTTTTACTCGTTCTAAAAACTTGAAACTAATTTTTATACCATGAATGCATAGTATCATTTTTTAAACTAAGATTTATAATTAAATTACCTACCAATATATACCACCAACATAGTAACTAATTTAAGAAAAGAAACTTAGTTCCTACAATAATCGCGATATTGGATTTAAAAATCTCGTGAAATATGATTTGTGATATTGGATTTTATAAAACTTGAAAATACAAATCACGATATTGCATTAAATAGCGGAAATATGAATCGCAATGCGTTAAACCTCGTATAAATACGGAAATCGATGTTTGATATTAAAAACTCTTGAATATGAATCGCGATATTGATTTCATAAAAGCGTAAATACACATCACAATATCAAATTTTTAAATCACGTAAATACAGATCGCGATGTAAAATAAGTAAACCAAGTGAATACGAATCTCAATGTGTAACTTTTTAATCACGTAAATAAGAAAACTAATGTTTGATATTAAAATTACGTGAAAATAAATCGCGAAGTTAGTGGATTACGCCGCAGCTTCAAATATTCAAAATGGCGAAAATCGACCAAACCAAAAGAAAAAGTATTTAAAATTGGTCGAAAAGCCCACATGCATGTAAACTTCTCGCCAATGAGAAAGTTTAAGCGAAAGTTTCTAAAATTAAGCTTTGAATTGCGGAGCTCCGTGATAATTTCACCGGATATTTTTTTGTTTCGTGGAAAAGATATGCGGAAAAAATACATACCTTCCTACTAGTTTTTAAATCGCCTTGAATGGATGCAAAAAATCAGCAATTCCAGGTTACAATTAGAATACAATCACCCCAGATAATTCTGTTATTAAAATATAATAAGGATTTCAATGAAATTTAGCTAAATGATTATTTGAAAGCACCATGAAAACGCTTTGTAGGAGTATCTGCACCTTACAAGATTTTGCTACTGAGAGTAACTTTACGATACATATTGCTGTACAAGATGGAAAGATATTTATTGCTGTAGAAGAAAACTAATCCTATAACCCCCCTTTTTAACTACAGAGTAATTTAATTAGTAATTTTTTCACAAAAATTAGACGGATTTTGCGAAAAAAAGATTAGAGAATAGATAAGTTATAAAAAGATAACTGCACAATTAAAAATGTCAGGTAACAAAACTGCTCAAAATCAAATTATCAAATACTTTAAAGACACACTCACCTGTTTGAATGCGTGCAAATCAATATCTTTGAAGTGGGATCATCTAAAATAATCTTTACAGCTTGTGCCAATGTAAAGGTCTTCCCTGTACCAAATGGACCGATAATTAAAGCGGGCGGTAACTTGACACAGCATGGAGTAGCAATTGCTAAAACAGCTTCTCTCTGCTTGGGATTAAGTCTGGGTTCAATCAAATCAAGTTTCCTATAAATAAAAAATAATATTACGTTGAACATAAAAGAAAGAGAAAAATTTTAATCGTATCGTCAGATCAGATTCTTTCTTAGTATTTTAAGAGGAAAAAAAAAGACTAACTGATAATCAAAGAGGAAGAGCGGTTTTTGCCTATTTTTCGAAAAAAAAAAAAAAAAAAAAACTACAATCATCACCTAAGCATGCCGAAGGACTAGCTCCGCTTTTAAGGATCGATAACGGCCATTCTAAGAATGCCACGTAATTTTGACCCTGTTCAGACGAAATGAACAAAACTTGAGCTTCTCAAACTCCTACAGCACAATCAACACGAGAACGTTCAGCCACGGTAGATTAACGTGTACTTTGCTGCGCATATATGCCGGTTGTTTTGTCGGTCACCAGAATCAAACACTCTACCTTCGGCTTTGAGAACTGGATCGCAATCTCATACATTTTGGGGATTACTACGTTTCTACAAATGAAATTGGTTCTCTCCGAGAGTTATTGAACAGTAAAGATGGGCCTTCCAGAGGAAAAACGGTTCCTCTCCACCTTGAAAATCGTTTTTTCTGCAAATGATCTTTCATTGACATAAACTGTTCTTCCTCCTCGATCTTTAACAGTTGTATATAACTTTATTTGATTTATAATCAGATAGCACTGCTGTAGAACTTTTATGGAAGAAGAGCAATTAAAAGAAGTTAAATACTTTTAAAGGAAAGGAAAGGGAGAGAAGATTAGACTGTCCGAAAAACTAGTTAATATCAACTATTAAAATAATTTAACTAAATTACCTAAACTTATACTGAAACGTTGTGCTAATGCTAAATGGACAGCAAAAATTGAATGATGTCTAAATAAACGCAATTTACAGCCTTATCACAACAATTTATAATTTCATAATAATAATATAATTATTTCATACATAATTCGATTTAGGTTAAAAAGTATTGTCTATTTTAAGTTTTCCATTTCCTACTATAACACTTAGATTTTTTTAGATTAGAAACACATTTTTAAGTAATAGGTGCCTGTGAAATATTGTTTTAAGTAATATAATTTTTAGTAATGGAATCCTCTGTACTGTTCATAATGTGAAAAATCTCACATTCTGAACAACATGACAATAATATTTGGAGCAAATATTTCAAAAATAGTTTTTATAAAAAATTTACCTATTTAAAAGATCGTCTTTCGCCAATTCTGAAACTTCTGAAACATTTGGAAAGACAATAGATGGTGTTCCCAATTGATCAACAGCAAAATGCTTCTCACAAAATGGCAGGCGATTCAGTTGAAATTGAACCTATAATAATCAATTACAAGTTGAGGAGATGTACTAATATTAAGATAACATTATACATAATAGAATAATATAACAGTAGTTCAACAGCCGATACAATTTTGGGTTTACGACTACTAATGTTCAACTCCGTAGCCTCGTATTTTGAACCTGATCCAGAAGACAAGGGATCTCCTGAAGGAGGTATTGGGAGAAATATTGTTTTCGTGGAGGACTTTTCGATGAAACAAACTCGCAACCACGAAAACATCCCACGGTTAGCCTGACGGCAAGGGAAAACTTTATACATAAAAAATAAAAATAAAAATCTATTGATGCCTACCTCTGCTGAAAAATTTTGGCCTGGTCTCAGTTTCAAATCTTCGCAGCATTCTTTAGACAATCTCAAATAAATGGCCATTTTTTCTTTATCTTCAATTATAGCTTCGTACACCTTGAATAAAAAACAACAAATTGGAAACTGTTTCCAGCAATGCAAAACTAATAATAAAATCATTATTAAAATTATGCTAAATTTATGAGCAATAAACTCTAAATTATCTGTCGAATTGGATAGCAAGATAACTGCTAACAATTCCCCGGATAAATCACGAACTGTTCAAATGCATACCAAAAAAAAAAAAAAAAAATTTATAACATTTCCAAAAAAGAAAAAAAAAATCAATTTTAATTAATCATAACTATGTAAAAGTAAAAGAAAGTCGTGGGGTCCATTCAAGTATTAAGCATGCATCTCAAAGGAAATTTGAGAATTGTTTACTTTCGCTGTCAAAGAAGAAATAAGTGTTGAAGGAATATATACGTAAAGACACTAAAATCTATTAATTTTCAAATTAAACTTTAAAAACGGGAAAAATTTAAGTTTGGAATATAAGTTAAATTGAGAGAGAAATTTTCAAGTATTTTTTCTTAATAAAAACTTGTTTAGTCTAAATATAGTTTCTTTTCTTTTTTTTTTTTTTTAACTTACTTCTTTTATTTGAGTTAAATCTGATAATCCCTTAAAAAAGAAGGACGGATTAGTTTATTATTTTCAGGTAAGGAAAGGGGCAGTCCAAAATTCCTAAAACGTTAGATTTGAAATTAAATACAGTGAGTTATAAGCTTTAATGGTAACACAGTATGACATAACCGTGTTAGGACAAAGATAGTGGGACATAATCTACCTACAACAAGTATGGTAGGGATAAATAGAATAAAAGTAGCAAATGTAAACAAATCACAAAACCCTCCCATGCTCATGGGAAAACACTTCTTACCCTAGTTTTTGCTTTAACTATGTATTTCACTGAAGTAATCTAATTTTAAGAATTTGAATACTAAATTCAAATAACCGATAAACCTTTGCATAAAATAAAATTTACGATTTATTTCGTTTAAAAAAATTTTTTGCGTAGAATATTCTTTTAGAATGTTTTGTGCTAATCTCTTGATCAATTTTTAACTCTTAGAAATTTTTTTTCTAATTTCAACTTTCAACAAATTCAATTTTTATTTCAAATTAAAAAAAATTTTAATTTATTTTTGCATTTTTTTTTAGAAAATTTTGGAAATAGAGACATTTTAATTTCATGCGTAAATATTGCTCTTTTCTCTCCACCCTTAGGAAGATCACAAACCATTCCCTCTTGTGATTTTCCAACTAATTCCTATATTTCCCTCTTAATATGCTTACGCAAGATTAAACGGTCCCATGCAACACCGCCAGCAAATAATAGGGAGTTTAAGTGGGAAAAACTTAATTTAAAAATTTTTTTTATTGAGAGTTTAATATTCTTAATTTAAATGCTTACTTTTCTCTGTTTATTTCCTTCGTATTCAACTGGTGCCAGAAGCACAGTGTTACAGTTGCCTAGGATCAACCTTCCTGAAGATGTGTCTTCCGATAAAACTGTCGATGAAACCATGTAAGCAAATAGCTCTCCATTCTGAGAAAACTTTGCCACTTTTGCGTAGTTAGATGTTAGAAGATAGCCACTGGTTAACTTCAAAGACGTTTGGATGTTATACCTTAAAGAGTAAAATGAAACACAATTCAAGAATGTTCAGTGAAATGATAATACAACTCTGAAAGGCAATTTGTAATTGCTTTGAGGTAATTAGAATGATAATGTACTTTTGGTATACCTAAATATAGCAGAAAAGTATATCAAGTTACACCCTGAAAATATTCAGTGCATGTTATTTATAGCTAAATAGCGCAAACGTGAGAATACGCTATTGTTATTCATGCTTCTTAAAAACCTTGCAAAACTAGTACATGCTTTGAAAGCGTGCCAATCATTATTATTATTTATAGTTCTTGAGTAAATTGCTCAATCTTGGGTATAAACTACTTATGACACATAAAAAACGTAGATAAAGAAGGAAAGAAGCATAAGAAAAGAAAACAGAGAAAGATTTTGTGTCGGCTCTTAGTTTTGATATGTGCATTCTGTTGTGCAATAAAAAGAAAGCAATACATTTAATTCACGTGAACATGCCGGACATTGCTATTATTTATGCTCTTTAAGTAATCTGCTCGATTTTCCCTATAAAATAATAATAATAATAAAAATACAAAGCAGAGAGAGAAGCAGAAAATTTTTTGGGGCAACTGTAAGTCTTAAGTATGTCCTGCCATGCAATTGAAATAGAATTCATGCTTTGAGAAAAGGGCCTTGACAACTATTTTCTTTCTAATGCTAATGCTGTGAATAGTAAAATAGAGTTTCAAAAAACTGTGAGAAAAAAAATTTTTTTTGCATATTTTGTTTCTCACATTGACTATTCTATTTATTGTATAAGAAAGAGAACCCCTAGAAGTATACAAATTTTTGAGTTAAAGCACATATTATGTTCGACAGTATGAAATATTATTCAACTTATAACAAATAATAATATCTACTAAATATTTTTGGTACTTCCTGATGTAGTTATTTTATTGTAAGAGGAGTAACTACCTTTTTCACAGCGCAAATAACAATCACTCTCAAACAAGTTAAAACAAAGATAACTTAAGACAGAAAAAATTTTAATTTCAAAATAGATAAAAACAAACATTTGATATTAAAAAATACTAAGATACTAGTGTAGAATTATGCTCAGTTTTTGCCAATACAGGAAGAAAAGCATTTTTTTTCAAAGAGTAGAATTTTATTAATATAATTCACATAAATCAATTCAAATATTGCATTTTTATGAATTTAATTTTGAGGAATTCATAAACTATTTCACGATCGACAATTTTAAAAAAAATATTGTCACCGACAGAAAACTTAAAAAAATCAAAAGAAAAAAAAAGAGAGAAAATAATAAAAAAAAGAAGAAAAAAAACATTGTCACCATACCCATACAAGGTATTTATCGCCACAGCCCCTATAAATTTTATCACACTACCAAAGGTACTTGTATCGCCACAATCAATGAAGCATCACTAATGAAATAATTGTTTGGCGATTCTTTTAAAACCTCCCGAAATGGATAGGTATCTTAAAAAGAGAATAACATCGGGATTATGGAAAATTCCCGCCGAAAACAAATAATGAACTTTTTCATCATCATACATAATACATTATTCATCATCATCCTACAAAATACTTGAAAAAAAAAAATTCTTACCGGGAAAGTAAGTCACTTTGTGCCATTTCTTCAATGTAAAGTAATTCGTGTAGCATAGTGGAGTAATCTTTTTTTGGTGTCGATAAGGAATAAAATACTTGGTGTACGAGATACCTCGAAATGAGGTCCTTCTCCTCTTTCATCAACGAATATGGAGCATTTTCAAACTGAATAATTTGAACATCACTATTATTCCATCGTTCAGAGCATGAAGTACTAGTAGGTTCTTTTACATGACCATCCCAAAATGGAGAAACCCTCAACTTTTGAACCAAAATAGGTTCCGATCCAAAGTCAAAGAGGACATCTTGACGAAATACACCAAAAATGGTTGTAGAGAACCGCACCTAAAATTAAATATTAAATGTGATATACATAATTGAAGATTACATTCAACAATATTCACAAACTAACTTTATATTTTTCAGAATGAATCTTATTAATTTAAGTGTTAATTTAAGTACTAACTATTCGTGGTTGTTCAAACATTTAAACAACTAAACCTTATGTCATTTCCGATTTTGTTATTCTTGTTAAGAAAGCATTGCCTACTTAAGACTGATTTACTGGCTGACTATTAGTTAAGACCTATTAAGACTTGATAAATGTCCCACAGTAGTAATCGTGAGGACATGGTTCCCATAGAACACCTTTGTCAAGCATCACTAGCTGCCGTCAGTAAGCGGATGGGTGACGACTTTGATCAAGCTGTGTAGGGACCGACCATACGTGGCATCGTTCCTCGCTAAATTGTTCTACCGTAAAGTGCTCGACTTCACGTCGGTCAATAATAAGGTCACTTCAGGTCGTCGGGATACCGGAGCCATCTCATTTGCAGAGGATCAAAATTGGCGATGGCATGTCATCGCATCATTCTCAGGGATGTTTTCTAGACCGTCACCAATAGCCCATTGTGAAGCTCTAGTGCGACGTAAATAAAGTACCTACCTACCTAAGTCTTGATGACTTTAAACCTTAATTTTCATCGTAAAAACCGCTTTGTCTGTAAAATCGGATTTATAAATTTTATAAATCAGCAAGCTCAAAGTACAAATAAATCAAAAATGATTTGCTAGTTTTTGTAAATATTGGAGATCGTGAAAATAAAAAATAAAATCTCTTTGTTTACGCAATATGTAGTTGACGGGAATAGCTTGACATAAAGCGGTTATGCTGCCACGGGGACTTCGAATAAAGATACAGTTCTATTAATGACCTTGAATAATGAACGACAATATATACAACTTACACAGCATATTGTAAAAAAATTCTGGATTAATTTATGATAAAAAGTACCGGCACTCAGGGTGCCAGTTCTTTTTTTCCGTAAAATGCACTTCAATTGTAAATTTTACGGAACGATAAATTTGATATAAAGTAATTTTCACAGTAATAGTTACTATAAAATCACTGTAACTAAATAAATATTACTGTAAAAATTACTGTATAAAATTTTTCTGTTAAAACGGATTTTAAGGATGGTTTACTCAAGGTGAAAGTACTTTTTACAGTAATTTGATTGGAAACTTTTTACAGCCCACTGAATATTTTTCAAAAACCATCTATTGTATTTTATTATAAGTAAATGAAATACATGTACCTTCACCATATAAACATATGTTGCTTCGTTGTTGCAGACACTTTCATTTGTCCACTGTTGGCATTGTGGTTCAAGTTTCTTGTCAATCACATCAGAGCCCTTTACGTCAATTATAGCAAAGTGGGTGTTCTGTGCTTCAAAGAGCAGAGCGATGTGCTTCAACTGGGACTGAAAATATACAACGTGAGCTTTATTTATTGTACAACTTTAATTGATCGTCATCATATAAACGAGTTTTTGTTTAGCCATGATTTTAGGTTTCAAAATAAAGATAACGAATAAGAAAAGAAAAACATTGCGAACAAGAAGAGACACGCGAGACAATTTTTTGACCTGAAAATATTTAAAAAAAATTATTTATCCTAGTCTTCTCATTAAAGATCAAATAATTAAAAGATATAATACTTTTAACTCTTTCAAATGCTTCATTCTCAAACCTTATTTTCTGAAATGTGTTTCCCTGTCGAAAAATTGGCTCATCTTTCTCATGAATCGTTTTCTCTCTACTTTTCAAAAATTCTTCCATGAATCCTTTCAACATAAGTAAATTAAATAGCAGTCTTATGTGTTTAATCGCTTTAATGTTGTTCTCTATGACTTCAACTTGAAGTACCGAAGAACCTTCGTAATCGACCTTTTTTAATTTGGTATTAATTTCTGATTTCACATCTTATTTCTTACATTTACAAAAAAAAAAAAAAAAAAAAAAAAAAAAAAAAAAAAAAAACTTCCTAAAGCTATTTTTTTTATTATTAAAAGTTTCACACTTTTGCACGTTTTATACATTTAGTATTATTTTTTAAAATTTTGATTGCGTCAATTGATGGATTTAAAAGGCTTTAATTCTAAAAGTCATTGTTTATCATTGATGAATAAAGAACCATAATAATATTAATAAAAGAAATATTGATTACAAACAGTCCGAAAATGCAATCTAATAATACTAATTAGCAGTAAATTAAGAAATCAAAGAATAGATCTACAAGCATTAAAATTTTTTATTATGTTTTTAAAAACTTTAAAAGCCTTTACTTAGACTTTTGTTGTTACTTGTGCTTTAGAAAATTTTTGTTGACACTTTCAATTATATATAGGTGCTGTACTTGCTTTAAAAGTGTGTATGCAATTATGTGACACTTCTTAATACTTATTTAAAATTAATATTCCTAGAATATTCCTGTGTGTCATGGATTATCTAGAAAAATATTTCTTGAAACTCAGCGAAAAAATCAGATTTTTAAAAACCATAAAAGAAAATTTAAAAAAAATTCCCGCCAGTCAAAAAAATGAAAAATATTTGGAAATTTAAAATAGCTTCTGAAAAATTCAAAATTTTAAAATTTGTGAAAATGTTTAATTTGTTAAAAAATTGTTAAACTACTAAAATTTTTTGAAATTCTGAATTTTTTTAAATTTGTGAAATATTTCTAAATTTTTGAAAAATGTTTTACATTTTTGAAAATTTTCTAAATTTGTGAATTTTTTTTTAATATTTTTGAAATTATTTTAAATTTGAATATCAAAAAACATTTTAAACTACTTCTTTTTTGGATTTTATATTTTAGCGCAAATATAATTCTGATAATTGAACAGATATTTTTTAGTAACTATTAGATTGTGTTCTATAATTAAAAAAATGCTAAAATATATTTTTGCTTGTAATTAGGGCATCAGAAAAGAATTTTTTTTTAAAAAGGAGACTAGCGTCCAATCTGCGTCAAAGGCTTAACGAAAAAACTTTTAGAACTGGAATTTTTTTAACCATTTTTACAGTATTTACAAACTAGATTTACTAAGTTATCATGAAATTTATTCAAAGTTTAAGAAGTGTAACTTACTTTGGAGGAAATTCTAAAATTCCAGTATTTGAAATCCATCTTTAACAACACCGTTTGATTCAATTCAGCATCGACTGTTATTTCGACATTCTCTAAGGAATCGGACATTAAGCCGGTTTTGTTTGAACTAGCCAACCATTTTTTCAGAAATTCTTCCCTCCACTGGAGTCTAAATTAAGAAAGAAAAAAAAAAATGAAAATGCTACAACTTTAATTAGTATCATTTTCCAACAATACTATAACATAAATAACAGTAATTAATATAAATATAAGATAGTTTCCTTTTAAATGCATTTATCAACACAGAATAATTACCTCATTACCTATCAGAACAACTCATAAGCACCATCACAAATTGTAATAGTTAAAGCATTCTACGACTTTATCGTCATTTGTGCTCTTAAAGTATTTTTTCTGTGTTAATGTTTCTTTAAGAATACTATTAAAAATTCAACGATGAATTTAAATACGGTAGTTTCATTTTAAATTCATTTATTAACTCAGAATAATTATTTCTAAATCAATTAGAACAATTTCAAAGAACCGTCCCAAATAATAATAATTAAACCATTTTATGACTCTAATTATTGTCATTGGCACTCAAAAGTAACTTTTCTATGCAATTATTTTTCCAAGAATATTATATTTAACGCAATGAGGCATTTAAATTTAAGATAGTTTCACTTCTTTAACTCAAGATAGTCATATCAGAATCTGTCAGAGCAATTCATAAGAACAGTCATAAATAACAATATTTAAAGCCTTCTACGACTTTCATTATTGTCCTTTGTGCCCAGAGATAACTTTTTTATGTAACTGTTTTTCCAAGAATATTATTATAAACTCAATGATAAATTTAAAATAGTTTTACTTTACTAACTCAGAGCAATCATCTCAGAATAATCAAAGAAAATAAAAACTCATCAGTACCCTTTAATAAAAGATTCTATGCTTTTGATAGTTATCAATTGTGTGATAGTTATTTGATTGTTATCAGTACCTTTTCTGTGAAATTGTTATTCGACGATATTCTTAACAACGAAACTATTGGTTTAAATTTTAAGTTGGAAACAAATAAATAAAAAACAAAACAATTTAATACGAAAAAAGTATATTATACAAAACAATAAAATTGAAATAGAATGTTAAATAATAAATATCAAACTTACGGTTTTGGAGAAGCTCTGAATTTCCATTCTTTGTTTTTATCGTTCTGATCCCAATGACGTACAGAATCGAAATGGAAATTGAATTCTGATTTAGTCTTAAACCATGCATTGCAGTCACTACAATAGTGAGCCATACTTGATGATATAGATGATACTTGAAAACATATGGAAGAATTAAAACTGTTAGTTAAAATACTCATTATATTGCAAAACACCTGATTTGAAATCAAATTAATTATATTCTCATAAGACAAAGAATCTATTATTAAATATATGTGCAGCGCTCCCCCTTATTGATTGGATACTCACGTTTCAGTGGTCAACTTAATGTTTAGAAGGGAATGACCTCACATATGCGTACTTTATTTGAAAAAACATACCTTTTATTCAAAGGATTCGGATTTTTGACTCTAAGAATACAGGTAGTAGTAGCAATCAGGGAAGTACGGTAACCCATAGTTTGATCAAGAGAGCTATTCAAAGTTTGAACCCCTTTAATGTTAATTTTGATTTCGCCATATATTCGAATTTAAAAACTTTAGCACGCAATTATAAAATTCGTTTATCCGAAGAGAATTCCATGCAATAAATAACTTTTAATAGATATGTATGATTTATTATTTTATTTAATAAGGGTCCAAAAAATTTTCAATTGTAAGGTACACAATTTTTCACATCGTTTTAAAGTACCTAATTTAGCATTGCAAAATACAGTTTAAGCGAAATCGGTTGAATAGTTTCTGAAAAATCAAATTCAATACTTCTTAGATACCCTTTACATTTTGGGGTCAAAAATCGGAATCCGTCAAAAAAAATGGTATGTTTATTCAGAGAAAGTACGTCGTTGTTTCTGATTTTATAACTTAAACAATCTTCTATACTAATAATGTGGATTTTTGACACGAACCATTAAGATTGAGTCCTAAAACGTGAAGATCCGATAGTTAGATCCAAAGTGATATAGCATTCCGACATAATATATTCCGTGACATAGTTTAGTGTCAACAGAAAAACTAAGGTTGTTTGGCAATGGCAACATCAAGGTATTAGTATTGCCAACTCTCCTGAGTGATACGATTAAAATTTAATCATTAACTGAAAAGTAACTGAAGAGCGAAATACAATAGAGTTTTATACTATTTAGTTTAAAACTGTATATTAAAAAAAAAGTTATTTTACTTATCTGAAAAAAATACAGTTACATTCAGCGTATCGAATACATTTAATTAAAAATAAATAAAAGCATATATTGATCGAGAGCATATGCTGTTCTTATCGAGATTATAGGCAGATCATCTAGAGAATCTAATTTTGGCTTCGATTCATTCCTGTTTATAGCATCAACAGAAAAACAAATCATTGGCTGCAATGTCAAAATCAAGGCAATTCAATTAATGTAATTAATCTCTTAAGCGTGACATCTTGAATAAAAATATCATAATGCAACATTCTACTGGAAATAGACCGACGTTTAACTAACAATAGTTGCGCTAAATTTAAATGAAATCTTTTTACTAAAAATAATGAATTTTTCTCCACTTTTCTGACAAAAATCATACAATTATTTTTTAGTACATTAGATATACCACTTTGCTATTAAAAAGCTTTAATCAAAAGAAAGCTGCTTTGCTTCCAGTAATTTCTGTGTGCGTCATCAACAGAAAAACTAATGTTGTTCGGTAATGACAACATAAAGACAATTTTAATTACTAGTATTGCCAACTTTCATGAATGATAAAACAACTATTAACTAAAAATGACAGAAGGGCGAAATATAACCGAGTCTTATACTATTAAGTTTAATAAAGTATATTAAGAAAAGAAATTATTTTACTTCCCTGAAAAAAATAAATTTACATTCAACGTATTGATTATATTTAATTAAAAATAAACAAAAAATATTTGTTGATTTTTAATTCTGTGTTCTAATGCAGAGAATCTTAATCTAATTTTGGCTTCGAATGCATCATAATTAATATAATTAATTCATCAATGGAAAAACAAATCGTGGGCGACAATGCAAAGACTAAGACTATTCTAATTAACATAATTAATCTCACAAGCATGATGTTTGATAGATAAAACATTAAAGGGCAACAAGAAACTGGAAATTGACTGAAGTTTAAATAACCACGAAATTTAAACTTATTTAATTTTAATGTTTTCATATACTTTTTGACAAAAATCATGTATTTATTTTCAGCATATGAAATATACTTAATTAAAAAGAAATAAAAATATTTTGATAATCGAAAGCATCAATCAAGGGAAACCTGCATTACCTTCGAGTAATTTCTGTGGGTGGCATCAATGGAAAAACTTATGTCGACCGGCAAAGTAAACAATAAGGCAATTTTAATTTTCAGTATTGCCAGTTTATAAGTATGATAAGATAAAACTTTTGAATTCAATAACTAACTGGAAATTAAATGAAGGGAAAATTACAATGGAGCTTCATACAATTTAGTTAAAACTGTTTATTAAAAATAATAATTTCGGTTCTACTTCTCTGAGAAAAATATAATTATTTTTAGCATTTCGAATGTAAAAAGAAATTAAAGCAATTTGCTGAATCTGAAGCATCAATCGAGAGAAACCTGTTTTAATTTTAATTAATTTCTGTGTATAACATCAACTGAAAAACAGATGTTGCACTACAATGTCAGCATTAAAGCAGTTCTAATTATAACCATTGCTTATCTTTTATGCATGATACGAAATTCAATAATTAACAGGGAAATAACAGAAGGACCAAATGCAATAGAGCTTTATGTTGTCTGGTTCTTAACTTTTTTATAAAAAATAATAATATCTATTCTGTCTTTTCGACAAAAATACTGTTACCTTCAGCATATCGGTTATATATAATTAAAAATAAATAAATGCAATTTGCTAAATCCAAAGCTTCAATCGAAAGATTTGTTACATTTGATAAAAATCGAGGTACATATATATAAAAAAAATTAATCGAAGTTTAATTTACACGTTTACTTTGCTTAGTTATGAACAACAATATTAATTTAACCAGGAATTTTTGTTTATTACTATCGTCAAAAATATTTCAAATAATCTTGCTAATTAATAATATAATTAATATAATATATTTAATACCGGCAATTTAATGCCTTTAGCTTTATAATTTTTCGACATAATCTAAATCGCCGTCAAATTTAAAATAATAGAAATAAAACATTTTAAAATAAAAAAAGGTAAACAGAATAGAATAGTAAATTTATTAAATGTAAAATATAGAAACTTAAAATTTTGTAAAAATATTTCATAGTTTATTTTAAATATCAATAGTTGGGTAATAAAATTAATAAAAATAGTTAGCAGTTTAAATGTTAACAAAAACTGTGCTACTTCAAATTAAAAAAAAAAAAAAAACTTAAAGTAATATTTTTTAGTTTAACTAATTTCTTTAATAGGAAGATATTGTTCTTCAATTCTTTTCTAAAGATTTAAAACATTCCGACATTAAGAAAACTTTTTAATAAATGAAATCAAAACTAAATATTTCTAAATTTAAACAAACAATATTTTTTTTAATTACAATTACTAAAAGGTATACGTTATATAACCTATTTATAGAACTGAGCTGCAATAAAACTGTACAAATTTTTTAAGATTTTCTGCAAAATTATACACGAAAATTAAATTATAAAAGTACATCGTTCTTTGCAAAAAATATTTCGAAATTATTATGCGTATCAAATAATTATAAGAAATTCTAATTTAAATCAATACAGTTGCCAAAATAAACCAACTAAACTGTTATTAATATTTGTTTCGTTAAAGTATACCTAAACTATATGAGTTTTGAATAATAAAGCTCCAAAACTTACCAAAACACTGGTAGTCCAATTATGTCCAATATATATATATATGTGTTATAGAAGCAAATATGTTAATCCAATTTGTTATAGAAGCAAACTAACAACTAACACACTATTACCAAAACTTCCTAGTACTTGTCATTTCTGCGCAGACGTCTTTTGCGCAAGTACCTCCCACAAGATGTCTTTCAGCCAAAGAAAATTCTCTATATGGAATTATTGTGATTGGTTGAAAGGCAAACTATTCACGCTTTTCTTCATCATCATTATTGAATGTTTTAAATGTTTTCAAATAAAAGCTAATGCTTTAAACTTATAATGTAATTATTATATTTTGGACTCATTAAAAATAGAGTTCTCAAAATAAAATGTGTGTAAAGTCAGAAAACTCTTTTCTGTTTGACTACAATATTATGATTCATAATTAGTTTCCAGGTTCTAACTTCATAACAGTAAAGTAAAATTTTAAACTACTTGAATAATAGCTATATTATTATTTTTATAAGATAAAGAAACAATTTAAAAGAGGGTAACTCACAATATTAGCTGAAATACAGGAAAAATTTCCTTTTTATATGTTTTTGTCTATAAACGGGTTATTAAAATACATCTATACAATAAAAACATTTGTGACAGTCATTATGCCTCACTCCTTTTTTCTTTCATTTCATTTTATATCTTCTTCATGATTCTGCTTAGAAGTTCTAAAATTTCGTCAAGTGCTGGGTTTTAAGTTATTTAATATCTTGAGTCGTACAAAATATATGTAAATTAATTTATTCTTTAGAGAAATAAAGGATAATTGAATGTAACATGCCCCGATTAATTTTGTAAAAATATTTTAAAACAAAAGTATCTAAAAATTTTTATACTGCGATTTTTTTTTATGTTTTATTGCTTAGCACTTACTTTAAGAGATAATTAATTTTTAAAGAACTTAATTACGCTTATAATTAAATTGAATTTCTTCTTTAGAGAAATAAAACATAATCGAATTTAAGAAACAGCGATAATTGTGTACAAATATCTTACAATCAAAATCTCCAAACATTATTATATTGCAACTCTTTCATATGTTTTATTACGTAATATTCATTTTACAAGATAATTAATTTTTAAAGAACTTAATTATGCTTATAACTAAATTGAATTTATTCTTTAGCATTTAAATTTATTTATCTTTGAATTTATTCTTTAGAATTTAACAAGCAGTTGATATTGTGAACAAATATTTTAGAATAATAGTTTCTAAACATTTTTATACTGCGGTTCTTTTTTTATGTTTTATTGCTTAACCTTTATCACCTTAAGAGATAATTAAGTTTTAAAGAACTTAATAATGCTTAAACATAAAAGTTAAAAGAAAGAGATAATTAAAAGATAATTTTAAAAAAATAATTAAATTTAACAAGCAGCGGTAATTGTGTGTAAATATTTTAGAATATAGGTTTTTAAACATTTTTATACTGTGATTTTTTTTATGTTTCATTTCTTAACGTTTACTTTAAGAGATAATTACTTTTTAAAGAATTTTCATAAGTATTAATTAATTACTACTCTTAATAACATACAATTTAAATTCTTGCTATACATAAGCTTAACGACTCAAACATTTGTTAAATTACAAAAGGCAGATACCGATATTTTCACAGACATATATTTTATAACCAAGCATCTTAGGTAATAACAATTGCATTTACTGTTTCTAAACTAAAACCTTACTTTTTTTTTTTTAACAGTGTAATATATACTTACTTTGAAATTGAAATATTTGAAATTATATTTTTCATTTAATAGTCTACTTGTGAGTAATTCCTCGTTGGCCAGTTAATTTAAAATGACTTAAATTTTAAATAAATGCTATCAAAACTTATTTATTTATATTTTTTATCATGCTTCTATTTATATCTTATTAAAGTTCCTGAGATAACTTACACAAGTGTATTCACTACTTTTGAAGTGTAAACGCTTTAACATTTTAAGTATATTATAGCATACACTACCCAGCAATAATAGAAGAGACACTTTCATGATTAACATTTTTTAAAAAAAAAAAATTTAAATTTCCCAATTGTATTGTTTTGTAATTTTAGAAGTGTTTAGTTCATGCGATTTTACATACTTAGCAATAAGATTTAAAGCTTTCAGAGATTTGGAAGGCCTACAATAAATTACGAAAGAAAACACGTATATCTGAACACCCCATGTCAGAAAATCAAGCAATAAGCTTGTAACTTATATCGATTACTTGAGTTGCTATTTTTAATAACTGCATAAAATTTTGTAAAACGAGTGTAAATATTTATGGGTTTTGGACATTACTATAAAAAACTCATTTTTTTTACTTATTTTTTTTTTTCTATAACTTTAAAATATTCAATGGAATTTAACAAAAATTTTGAAGAAATTTAAAATTATTGACTTTAAATTTAAGGAAATTCCTTAAAAACTGTGCAAGATATGAATATTTAAAGTATATTTTTTGTACTGCGCACGCGCAGAGAAAATTAAGAAAAATTTTCTTTATAATTTTGTTTTGATTCGTTTTTGGCAAAAGAGTTTGATTTAAATATTTTAAAAATTTAAAAAGTTTCAATCAATTTTCAAAAAAGTTTTTATACTTTTTAAGAGAAAGCTCAAAACAAAAAAGTGTTCTCCACCAATTTCATTTTGTACTATTAAACAAGATTTATTAAAAATGAGACAGGCATTTTGGTAGATCATCATCCATAAAAGTATGTTTCCTTTCGTATACATTTTTATTTCCGGAGGATTGTTGTAAGGTATAATATCATTTGTTATTAAATTTGGAAAATAAAATTTCTGGAAAACCGCTTATCGTTCTGAGGTTTCTTTAAAGAAAAGAAATGAAAAACTATTTAGAAAATTGTTTGGGACATAAAATTTTTTAGACATTCAAATAAAAATTTTTTCATTAGTTGCCAAATATGATTTACTACAAAATTATGGAAAGACTTTTTTAAATTTTTCAGCGCATGCGCAGTATAAAACAACTACCTAAAATGCTTATATCTTGCTCAGCTTTTAACGAATTTTTTTAAGACTTTAAATCAATAATTTTATAATTAATTTTAAGTAGCTCCAAAAATCTTGCTTAGTGTCATTAAATATTTATAATGTTATAGAAAAAAAAAAAAATGCAAGAAAAAAAAAACTATTTTATAAAAATGTCTTTAACTCCATTACTATTTACTCTAAGTATATAAAATTTAATGCAGTTATTAAAAATATCAATTTAAGTAATCTTTACAAGTTACAAACTTATTGTTAGATTTTCTGACGCAGCGTGTTCAAAAATATTCTTTTCCGTTATTTATTGTAGATCTGAGAAGCCCCTGAAAGCCTCAAATCTTATAGCATAGAATGAAAAATCGTATGAACTAACCGTCTCCAACATTATAAAAAAAATTTTTGAGTAATCCTTGCGAAGGTTAAAAAAAAATATCCGAAACTGAAAGTGTTTTTACCATTATTGTAGCGTAGGGTATTTGTTTCAAAATAGAAATATTTGGAATAACTATTTTTAAAAATGAAAAATCTATTTTTCAGTTCTTAGAAATTTTTTAGGGGTCAGAGAATTAAAAATTATTAAAATTATATATCATAGCTATATCATTTTTTTGATAAATTTATAAAATCTATACATAGTTTTAAAAGTTCGATTAACTATTTTATTATTATTTATTCATGTATTTGTTATTTATATTAGATATTTGTGTTCATTTATGTATTTTTTATTATTTTGTTAGAGTAACATAGCTTTTTAACAATTAAAAAACTTGGAATGCATTTATTTAGAAAAAAATTACCTATTGAATTCTTTGACATTTTTAGCCATCAAATAGCTACAAAATTAATTAATAATCATTAACAGTTCTTAAAGTTTTTAAAGTTTCTTATTTTTATTAAGAGTCCAAGATTATTTTCCCAATTGTTACAGAATTATAATGACAGTGCGACTTATATTTAAAAAAAAAAAAAAAAATGGAAAAAGAAAACTGAGTTCTTAGAAATTTCTCAGGTATCTGAGATTTAAAAATTTATTTAATTTTGAATGACAGGCATCAAAGACAAGCGAAATTTTAACCTTAATCAGTCTTAAACAAAAAGAATTTTATTCCGTTTCTCTCAATAAATAAATGAAAGAGATAATAATAAAAAAAAAGAAATTACATTTTTTTCAATTATCAGAAAATTTAAAATTCCCTAAATTATGAATGACAGATGGCAATCTTAAACGAAACCTTATCCATAAACAGTCCTAAACAAAAATACTTGTAATCCATTTCTTTCAAATAAAAACCTGATTTCTTAGCAATTTCTCAGTTATCAGAGAATATACAATTCATTAAACTATAAATGAAAACTAACAAAAATGTTACAGTTATAATTTTTTTTGAAGTTTCTTAAATAATTATAACAATTAGCTACTATTTTTAAAATCTAAACATCCTCTAATTTTTATTTCCATAACATAATTGCTTTAAAATAGAAATAACAGGAATTTATTTTTTAAAAAGAATTTACTTTGATTTTTTAGAATTTTTCTAATTATAAGAAAACTCCATAATTCAAAATTTGACATCTTTCCAGCTGCAAGCTTATCTCTATTAGTTTTAAAATATCAGTCAAAATTAATGACAGCTGTTCCTTGAATAGTTATTCATAAATCTCTTTCTATGCTTATTAGGTGTTATCAGTAGTAAAAAGGGAGTATTCACTATTCACTCAGAAAATCATTCTTGTCAGTCAAATACATGATAGGAGTTTTGAAAGAATACTTGTCAGTGTTCACCTGCAGAGCAACATTGATTCATACCACCCAACATGCAAATATCAATGCCCATGAAAGCTTTAATAATATACTTGGTACCTATTAGATAAAGGGAGAGTTGTTAAGATTGCATCCACTTTAGAATTTTTTTCCTAAAAAAATTTGAAAATCTATCTACCTGAATTAATACAGCAATTTCGGTTCAAGAAAATACACGCGTAATAAAAAATATGTCGGAAAGAATTAAGGAGATCATCAATTGAAAATGTTTCATTTCAAAACGAATTTTTGTTGAGGTTTTAAATCAAAATGTCATTAATTTTCTTTTCTTTTTTTAAATATTTATTTAATTTATTACATAAAAATTGGTTAAAATCAAGTGCTAGTGAAATAATGAAAATCATAAAAAATATCCAAAAATATTCCTCCCATTGGGATAATTGGACTTGACCACCTTCAGGTTCAATAGGACACCTGGCGCGATGTCAAACGGGGAGGTAAATCAAGAGATTAATTCATTAAAGTATAATAAGTAACAATTTACGATAATTTTTCCGTGAAATAATTCAAAATAATAATGATAAAAAATCAATCCTTCTTTTGAAATAATTATTTAAAATTATAAAATACTTAAAAGAAAGAAAAAAAAAGATCCATTCATAATCATTCCTTCCTTAAATTCAATCTACAAATCAAAACCATTTTGCGTTAAAATAAACATTAAAACATATATAAAAGTATCAATTCAGTGGAAATTTTCAATTTGGTATAACATTTTTTTACTTAGTATTTTTCATTGTAATAAGTTTGCCAGAAAAGCTTACTACTTACTATTCTAAACATAAATGGAATTTTTAAAACATCTCATTTTGAACGTCATTTTCAAAGATAAGATCATCGTTCATAGATATCTTCATTTTGATAGATAAGCTCATTTTTTTTTAGCAGTCTTTGATTTATAATCCCTTTTAAAAAATTCATCAAAATTTTTTTTTATATAAATTTGCACTATGATGGATTTATTGAGTACAAGTGATGCAATGAATTATTTAATATTTCTAATAAAAATTTAAATATAAAATTAATTTTTACTTAAAATTACTATCTATAATGTGCGAAAGAAAGGTAATTTTAATTGCAAAGTCTATTAAAATAACATATTTATATTTAATTTCTATTACAATAACAGCGAATATCTAACTATATAAACATTACTGTTTCAAAGATATTCTTGTATATCAGAACCCTATTATAATTTATATAAAACTCATTTTTGATTTTTAAAATTTATCTTAGCTTAAAGTTACTGTCTATAATGTACTGAAAAATAATTATTTTAATTAGTAGCAAAGTCTATTAAATTTTAATTTATATAACAATATCAGCGAAATTCCAACTATATAAACATAACTGTTTTAAAGACAATTTAATTGGTTGATTTTTTAAATAATTGATTTTTTAAATTTATTTTCAAAATAAATTTAATTAAAAAAATGGCAATTCTTTTTACGCATAAACTTCCGGAGCAACCGGAACTTATTTCTTTTCTAATGTTTTTACTTAGGCTGATTCAATCATCGTTGATTAATATGAACGCCTACAGATAAGGTGAATATGAAAAATTCATTTTTAGGAAAAATACATAAAAGTTAAATAAAGGTTCTTTGAATACATAAAAGTTAAAAAAGAAATAAAGGTTCTTTGAAGTGTGTCTGTTTTTAAAGTCTCTAAATAACGGAACGGGTGAAGTCACTTTTCAGCTTAACTAGCTGTTTGTTTGTTTATTTTGAAAACGAGGTGAATAATCGTTGAATATGATCGTTACTTATAAAAATGCAAATATAACTAAAATGGCGTTAATTTTTATCGAATTAATACAATCTTTACTATATTTGATGCATATAATTAATGCTAAAGACAAATCAATATTAATTTATAATTATCATTGTCATTAACTGAACTGTGCTCTAATTAAGTAAAAAGAAAGTGTTTAAAAAACAATGCAACTGCAATAGAAGTGGAGTAAGAAAATACGCTTTTATAAATAATTTTTTTCTACAGGAGGTTAATGCAGACAAGTCGTAAGTCTTTGATCATATTATTTAATTTCTTAATACTTCTGCAAAAAAAGAAAGAAAAAAAAATCAGGAAAAATTTTAATAGAAATATAATTTTAAATTTTTGCCACACTTTTAAATGCAATCACGTTGTATATTTTAGGGAATGTTAAGGCCTAATATATATTAATTCATAATGAACAACTAAACTAGATTTCATCTATCTAGAAAAACAGTGAAATTGAAAATTCAAATTGCTTTTCAAGTCTATCTTTAATACTTTAATTATTTTTTATTTTATTCAGATGAATTTTATTTAATTTAATTTAGTAGTTTGACAAATCATTAAATGAATTTCTGAAGTACACTATTTACGACAGTTAGTAAAGTGGAAAAATTAATCTTGCTGCCAGTTATACGTTGAAGTAAACAAAGGGGATTTTACCCTTCTTTGATTTACTTCACTCACACATGATTTAGAATGTAAAAAAAGTACAGAGTGATTTGTTCTGTGGTCAAGACTTGTGGTCTCCTCCTGGTGCATCATTAACTTTGATAAGAAAAAGTTCCGAAAACCTATAACACACTCAGTGTATCTTTTTCTTAAGTAGAATAATCATTGCTTAATCTAGTGAATAACTCTGAGTTGGTTGCAAGTTGAGAGCAAAAAGGAATGATTTGAATTCATTTCGACAAAAAAAAAAAAAAAAAAACACTGAATTTTGAAAACAGTAAATTTCAAAAAATCCCAAACTAAAATAGCGCATTAATTTGGAATTTCTCAAGTTTCGATGATTAGAAAAAAAAATAACTAATTTTAAAAAAAATTCTTAATGTATTTCAAAGCTACACGCATGTCATGAAAGTCTTATTAGAGACTGAAATGGAAAATCTAATTTTGATGAATTAAACAGGTATAAAAACAGTCTTCAATTATAAATTTTTTGGAAGGAATCAAATAAATATTTTAGTTTATATTTTTCACAAACATTTATTTATTTTTATGTCACTTTAAATGACATTTATAATTTATATCAGAGACAGTTTTAATTATAATTGTTTATTGAACATAAAACTGAGTTTATTTAATCAAAACGCTATACTATGTATCAAATACCATTAAAAAATAAAATTTTGCAAAAATTTAGAGTTTAAAATTGAATATTGCACTCCCTTTTTTATCGAGTTAATTTAAATACATTAAATCAAAATGAAAAAGTGCCTAAAGCAGCTAAAACCAAATTTGCTTTATTTTAATTTAGACATTCAAACAAACAATAAAAGCAGGAAAAAGTAATAAAATAAATATAAGAAAATAAAAGAAATGTGTGTTTGCAGACAGTGTGTCCCCTGAAGAAGTGTTGTCTTGCAAAAACATACATTTCTTTTATTTTATAGCATTTTATTACTTTTCCCTGCTTTTATTGTTTGTTCGAATGTCTAAATTAAAAATATATAAGTAACACTGTAAAAAAAAAGCTTTAAACTTGTGCAATTTTTTAAATTTTTCTATTATTTTTTTTTTTTAAGCATAACAAAATTTTCTTATTGGCTATCATTGAGTACTTTTTAAAACATTTTATGTCATATTTGTTCTAAATCGTATGGGACAAAATTTTTTAAAAAAAATTATATTTTAAATAACGTAGAGTATAAAATGTGTTAAAATATTTCCATGAATTTTTAGCATTATTCTTATAAAACTTAGTACGTAAGATATCGCATACCTGGTAATATTTGTTAATGACACAAAAACCCCTTTCAGGTAACAAAAATGAAAAAGTTGTTTTTAAATTTTTACATAAGTATTTAAATTTTTTAAATTTGAATACTTTTGCTTTTTTGTAAATCTGCATTTTTATTGCTGCGGTATGCGCCAAACATTTAATTCATGTGATTATTAATCATACTACAATTTAATTCATGCTGTTTTGTTTTTTTATATAAAAAAAATCTAGTAAACTTCAATAATTTTAAGTTTTTTTTGTTTTTTTCTTCTTCTTGTTTCTCATTTTTACCATGAGTTGCAATAAAATGAGTTAAAATTAAGATATTTACTAAATATTAAAATCGAAATCTGATTATTATTATTTCTTTTTTTATTTTATTTATTTTTTTTTTTTTTTTGAAATAGAGTCATTTACTGGACTAATTATCACCATATCATTATGGTAGTTGTAAATTAAACGGCTCGAAATATTTCAAACGCATAATGTGAAGAAGAAGATGATATGAGTAATTAATATATATTTTTTTAACTATCATCTTCTTTTTTAAGCACGTCAGAAGAAGCTAATGGGAAGCATCGAAATCGAGTTTCTGCTCTAGACGTACTAAAAACAACCACCAACAACGATTTATAAAATGAATGGACGGCAATATACCAGGGTGAACGCACATTTCAGTACAGAATTCCTCACTTACTGCATAGTACACATAACCGAAAAGGATCAGTCACAAATAATGATATACAAAAAAGAATTCTCAGGATTCGTGGAATATAAAGGAAGGACGATGAGATAGATAATCGTAAAGGAATTAATAGACGAAACAGTGCATCTGATGCTGTTAGTATATTTTATTTAATTTCATATTTTATATTATAACCGTTGTTGAACAGCCAACTTAATTTTGGGTTTACGACTACTAATGTTCAACTCCATAGCCTTGTAATTTTGAACCAACCCAGAAGGCAAGGAAACTCCTGGACCAATACCCTCAGACGTAAAATTGATTATGGGAACATGGAGGACTTTGTAACTCGACAGATTTAACGTGCATTACAATTTGCAATTACGGGGATAAAATCCACCACCTTTTGTACATGGGCTCAGTGCCTTACCAACAAGGCTGTCCCGGCCCTATGCTGTTAGTATAGTTCAAAACTTTCTTTTATTTTTAATTTAAACAAGTGTTTTCCTTTCATTGTAAGGGCTTGGCACTAGAATGAATAGTAAATTGATCTAAGGCAATACGGTGCTTTGGGCAGCCAACTAGTGGGGATTCTGGAAACATGCATAATAATAAATTGAAAAAAAAAATTACCAAGAAATAATTTGATGCACATATATGTTAATTCCGAAAAATTTATTTAAACCTGAAAATTTAATTATATAATTTAAAATTAATTAATTACATATTTCTAAGCAAAAACAAAACAATAATCCTTAAACTGAATTAAACTTAATTTATATTTAAATGAATTAGACACGATTAGAAAATCTAAGTGCATAGTTGCTACCATTTATGGTGTTGAGGCAAACTGAATTTTTTTGCATTGCGTTTAGTCACATTTTTCATTTACTTTTTAACAGCTATAGTTTTATTCAGTTATTTATAAACTTTTTTTGTTTACTTACTTTACTGACGACACATATTTTCATGTGCATTAGAATCAAATTATGACATCATTGCAAAACAATTTCGTTTAAAAAATATGCACTTTTATAGCATTATATTCTCAATAATTTTTTAAAATAGTTGTTATTTTGTCAATATCATAATTTTTTTAAATTTTTTTTTGCATGATTACTACAGTTCTGTATAAAGTATTTAGTTTTTCTTAACATCACCTATATACCAAAATTTTTTATACTGTATATCTCTTCATTAGTATATTGCAATAAACAAATAAATGTTTCAATAAAAGATCAAATAAAAGATCAAGAAAAGCAACACTATTATATGTGAAACATGGAAGAAATTTCATCAATGTTTCCGAGTTAACTAGAGAACTTTTTTTTAAATATTTTTTCTCATAAATTTAAAGTTTAAAATTTTTTACCACTGGCTATGCATGATGATAATCACAGTTTTTTTCCTTGCATCATAATGATATAAAAAATTTCAATAGTTTTGAAGAAGTATCTGTAAAATTTCAGCGAAACCAATGAAAATAATTCTTTGAATAAAGATAATCAATTAATTTTAAAGATGTTTTTCAATTGAGAGTATAGTTCATTTTAGTTAAAAATTATTTGGATATTAAGTTTAAAACTTCTAGAAAATTTCATGGCTATACAGCATTGATTTGTAAAAAAAATTATTTACCAATCACATTCTTTACCGTATAATATCGTAGGAAATAACTGTATTTCTGTACTGGCAAACTGGGTTAAACTATTTAAAGGGCTGAAATATTGTTTTTAATTTAGACTAAAGTATAGTTTGGTACATCAAAGGCTCTATTTCGATAATCAGTATTTTAAACAATTGTCTCTTTTGAAAATGTACTAATAGTTCATTTGAATAGATAAAAATCTAATAATTTTATATTTCTTAAAAAAAAAATTTCAATGAAATTTTTTTATATTAATTTTAAATCTTCGTAAAATCAGCTGAAAAATTACTTTATGAAATTGTGTTTAAAAATGTTTAATTTTATTTGAAAAAGTGGATAAATCTTTAAAAATGCAATAAAAAACCAAAATCCAAGCATATATGTGATTTTTTTTTTAAAAAAGAGGTTTTTTTTACTTACATATTTATATATTTAGAAAATTATTTTTTTAATTACAAAAAAAAAAAAAAAAAAAAAGGAAACAATTTCAGAGTATAACGTGAAAATAAATTAAAAAGAAAATAAATGAGAAAATGGATTATTTTCCTTTTTAAGTCCATAATTGATAAACAGGTGATAGACAAAATTTTTTTATTTTGCGCTAAAGCATTATTTTTTATTAGCTTTTAATTCCGTTTAAATACTGTCTTCCTAAAAGCTAAACGGACACTAATGGGTTAATATACTTTCACTACATTATTAAACCCATTTTTCACTCAAAATTAAGAATTAAATATTATTTTTTTCTATTAGATGATTTGAAGAAGATAATTGGGGACAAGTAGATAAAATTCCTTTCATAAACAGTAAGGCATTGCAAAAATTAATTGATGATAATCAGAAACATTACAAAATCCGGAGTTTCGTAGAATAAAAGGAAAAGACAAAAAATGATCAAAATGAAATTGAAGTATACATCTTACCTTAAAATTTCGTTTAAATTCAACAACAATTTTCAGGCTGTACATATTTAATAAATATCAATAGCATCTGAATTTGGCAAATATGTAAAAGCATTGTATTTTAAAATAAATAAATAAATTGTTTCTGTTTCAAAGTTTTTGTATTGTTTTTTTTCCAATTATTTTTCTTATATTACGAAAGGTGCTTTTTTACATTTCGTTTTTTAAATTTTAGGCAACAATTTTCGGCAGAAGCTAAGCTTTAAATGACAGCGAGATGAAAAGTATGGTAATAACTACCAAAAAATGGTGAAAATTATTGTGTTTCTGGTTGTATGGGAAATCAAGAAGCTTGTTCATTTTTACCAAAGCATTTTGGTAAAAACTTTGATAAAATTAACAAAAAATATGGCTCGATAAAATGTGATAAAATTTGACAAACTCTGGTAAATATTTCTTGATATCTTAGAGCAAGGCATAAAAACTACTTATTCAGTTAAATTTACTTCTCAGTTTTGAGTTTCTTACTAAATTTGTGGTATAATAGGAAGTATAATTTTGATAACCAGGATTTTCGTTAAACCCTTACCATATGAACAGAAATATTACAAAAAGAATAGTTTAAATAATGTATATTTTAATTGCATTAACCAAAAATATACTTTTTTTTTTTTTTACCAGAAAAATTATTCCTATATAGCACGGTAATTTTGCCAGAATTTTTTTTCTGCGTGTAAGGCTAAGAAGGCTCGTCATATCATTTTCTATATTCGTATATTCATAACGTATATTCATCTACTCCTTTATTTGATTATGCTGTCTTTTTTATTATTCAACAATGCCATTAAGCAAAATTATTTTCTAAACTTCCTTTTTGCCAAAAAATATAATATTTACTGTTTGAGATCTGTGTTTTCTTCTAACTTATATAAATTTACAATATTTGAAGTTCGTTTCATTTAGACTGCAGAAAAAAAAATATCCATACAAATTAAATTCATTGACTCACAATCGAACGTTTCAATTACTAACACAACTATACAAAAAGTTGATAATTTTGTTTTCCATTACTATCGATTAAAAGCACCATTGAACAAATTAGAATAAGCGTATGTTGTACAAGAAATATAGAATTATCTTGTACTAGAATATGTTGCATTTGTATTAATAAATTAGTATATTGCATTTGTGAGTAATGACCTACGTAGCCTGCACGAATTCAATTACAAATTCACCGTGATACCGATTTTTATCAAAATTTCTCAAAATGGCCTAGATCTATGTGTGAACATGTGAGAGGCAAAAATTAAATGCACTCTCACTAGAGCAATATCATTTTATAGATACATTTTGTCTTGATTAATAATCGGTGATACCTTGAATTCATACCTTTAATAATCGGTGACTAAGTGGTCATAAGAATAAAACTTACTTTCCAATCATTCGTAAACTGGTAGCAAGGAAATTATTCTTCTAACAAAAATTGAAAAGCTTTATACTTAATATAATTTTTGAAAAGAGACTTGTTAACACTGCAGTTACAAAAAATAAAGATGCGTGTTGCGTAAAAATTTTAATTTCTTTCAATACTCCAACATATTTTTAGAATGTAATAAAGATGTAATTAAAGTAATCATAATAATAACCCCAACAAAAAAAAAAGTAAAAAATATCGCCAAAATAAAATTAATACTAATATTTTAATTCACCAAATGCACTGAATAGAAATGTGCTCCTCTAATTATACAAATTTTGATTTAAAGATGTAATGAAATAGTTGGAAAGAATGAATGCCGATGAAAAAAAAATCAAAAATCCAAAAATTAACCTCCCCCCCCCAAAAAAAAAATATTTTGCAATATAACCCGCCTCCCAAAAAAGTCATATTCTTCCCAAAGTAAACTTCAAGCTGTAAATGAGTTTCTCTTGTTTGCTACTTTTAGTAAATGTAAAGTAAAAAATTTGATATTATAATAAATTTGGTTAGAAAAATATCCTCCACTAAAAAAGATTTTAAAAATAATCCTACAAAATATTAAAAAGTTAACTCTAAAATAATAAAAAATATTCCTTAAATATCTAATTTGCAGTTTTAAAACTACAAATCGTATAAAATATTTCAAAAAAGAAAAGAAAAACTATTCCCCTCCAAAAGAATAGCTATGTAGACATGCCCCCCTTGGTATTTCCCAGTAAGAACTGTTGTAATTTGTACTTTATTTATCGAAAATTGAATGTCTAAAATTCACAAATTATAAATAATTAAGTCCTTCCGGGATAATGATTCGTCTTTCTCGCTGGAAATGAAAAACACAAAACTTTAACAAAGAATTTTCAAATTCCTTATAAAAGTTATTCCTTAAAATTACTATTCCTTAACATTATTCAAAGTTCCCAGTAGAACTGTTAAAAATGAATATTTAATAAGTGTATACATGCACAGATTCCTCTCCCCCCTATAAAATTAGAATTTTTTTGGAAAAACATGATTTATACTCCTTTTATCTCATAATACTCTAAAATAACTGTAATGAGTACGTAAATATCAATTGAATGTTAAAAAAGGAATTTGTTTTCACGAATAAAAATAAATAAAATGAATTCCTACTCATTCTATAGAGCTAACTTGGGTTGTCGGTTGACTCCATGGTTATATTTCTATTTCAGAAAATTTACAGAATTGACCAAAATATGTTACTTAGAATCAAACATGCCAAGTAAACAATACAAGGTTATAACCGCGCATGAGTTGGTATTATATAGTGTTTAGGAGCTTGTGAAGACTGCAAAGCTCAAAACTAGCATAGTTTGCTACTTTTAAATTAATTTTTTTTTTTTACTTAGTGAACTATAGACTTTTGTTATGAAGTACCAAGACTTTAATTTGATAGTTAGTAATTAAAACTGCTACATTTGGCTCAGTCCAACAATATCAGTTTTGGATGAACAAAACCAATATTCTGGAGATGATCTCCTAACGATTCCCACTTTTTCTTTTAATAAAATTTTTGCTTTTATAAATATTTGTTCGTATAGACCTCGCTTATTTTCATTACAATTTTTGTCTGTTTTTCAATAATTCTAAATAATATCCTGAAAATGGAAAATTCGAAACAATCAGTTTACATTTTGTTCATGAAATGAAAACCAAGAATTGAAAAAAAAAAAGACTTTTATTCATGAATTATAATTTCCTTTTGACTCTAATTAAGATTGCGTTTGCAGTTGATCTATCAAGCGTTGTAAGAAAAACATATTTTGTTCTTTTAACTGATTGTTCTGAGACATTAGATTTATAATTTTCCCGTCGTGTTCTAATCGTCTCTTTGTATGCTCTTCGAGTTCTTCCAGGAGATCTTCCAAAACTTCTGATATTTTTAGTCGCTCTTCAGTCTCCAGAATAAGACTACCATCCTAAAATAAAGAAATAATAAGTATATTATTAAAAAAAAAAAAAATAATTGCAATAGAGTATCATTTTTGTTCATGAATCATCTTAATATAAATGGTATAATTGCATGGTGGCCGGAATGAAAAAGTGGATACTAGCAATTTTATAATGCTTTGACGACCCTGAAACGCTGTGATGCAGTCAGAAATAATTAGAGTTACTGTTAGTTGTTGATGTGGATGGTTGTACTTTTCTTTTCTTTCTTTTTTTAAATTTATTTTACTACTTTATCGCAGGAATTTCTTCTCTAAAATCAGAAATTATATTTAGGGAAATGCAGGAATTATATATATATATATATATATATATATATATATATATATATATATATATATATATATATATATATATATATATATATATATTATCATAAAGTTCATTAATAGATGAAGTAGAAATAAATTAAAATGATAAAAATAACTTGAAAAACGAAGACTTTACAAGTAACGAATGAGGTAAACGGAAATAACAATACAAAAAAAAAAAAAAAAAAAAAAAAAGAATGGAGTTAACACATCAATAAAATTATTTTATTTAGAAGTTAGCTTAAAATTTTGCACTTTGCTTGTCCTTCTGTTATTTCAAAAAGATAAATTTTGCATTTTATTTTTTGTTATTCATTTATAATATGAGAAAAGTTCAGAATTTAGTACACTTATGGATTTATTATAAACATTTATGGATTTAGTATTGAGGGGCTAAATGGCAATAAATAAATAAATAATAATCGCTTTAAAAAAGGCATTCCCATGCTATATAATCTTTTCTATCTATTTTTTAACTTCGTAAGAAATGTTTTAAAAAATTAAGCTATTCTGAACTCAATATTTGGAAAGACTTTTTTATTTATTTAAAATATGCATTGTTTTACTACTACACTATCATTTAACAGTGATGGATAATCAGGGACCGATCAAGACAAATTCAGGCCCAAGGTCCACAAAATTTTCTGTGCCCCTAACAAAATATTTTGAAATTAAATTTCTGAAGAGTAGTCCTAACAATAAAAAGAATCTATTGAACTGCATGATTCAAGATAAACATTCTAAAAAATTTTGAAAGCAGACAATTGATTATTTTTCGAAGATAAATTTTACGCATCTAAATATTAAAGCAAACTATAAAACAACAAACAATATTGTATGAAAATAAAGATAGTTTGGTGGCCACAAACAAATGAAATCAGTGATTTTTGCTAAAAGTCACTGATTAGCTGAATCATTTTAAAGATTGTAGTCTTCCATCTACAGCTCTACATGTTTGTTAAGAATAAGCTTTTAGTTCTTGTTGACACTAATCATTTATAAGAGACGAATATGGTGCCTTCTCGTTGCATTTACATTGCAAGCTGTTGGAGTAAAAATAGCACCAATTATAGCTCAGCTGTATCTTCGAATTTGATTGGTGCAATGTTTAAACGAGTTTGGTTTATCACAATATAAAGAAAATTTGAAATAAAGAATACCTTTTTTGAGATAAACTGTTTCTTTCAGTATTTTTTTTAAAAATTAATAATGTGGACTTTTCAGTAATTTTTTAGGCCCCCCCAGAAAGTGTAGGCCCTAAGCCCATGCCTATTAGGACAAGGCGATAATCAGGCCCTGTGGATAGTAATTAAATTTATTGGGGCAATATAATGATACATGACATTTTTTTTCCATTCAGGCATCAAGACCTCTTATCTATGGAAAATATCAGCCCTCATCATATATCAACATAGAAGCAATAATAAGAAGTGTTAGATGTAATATAGCTACTTTAAAAAAATTTTCCGGCTTCGTATGCATGAATAAATTACCCCAAAACCTACAATTTACCACTTCCAAAAATTCTGCTTTTTCTGTACTCTTACAAATAACCGCTAAAAAAAGAATTCCAATGCAGAAAAAACTGTCACTTTTGCATAGAAAGAAAGAAAAGCGTTATATACCAACAATAAATATAACAATTGTGTTAATAAATTCCCAGATACCAATATTTGTAAAGACTCATACAAACGAAATATCTACGTTACATAAATGGTCTACTATAATATGAATGAACTCAATCGCTTTAGGTATAATGAACTGTTTAATTACCATTCTTGTCGGAAATAATTCTATCCTCAGGGCATCTTCTGTCTCTCGTCTTTGATCTCTCTCACTCACTCGATTCCTTGGATCCATCATTTTGTCTGCTTTATTACCTAAAACGGAAACAAAAAACAGTCATCATAGGATTGGAAAAATATATTGACTGTAACTACTGTAATGCGCAAAACAACTTGTAAAAGAAGGAATCTTTGTGGATAACTACATGTATTTTTATACGTTGTGTTCTGTTTTATCGCAATACTGGAAAAAAAAAACTACCATCGTTCTTAATTTGATTGTATTCATCTTGCAACTATAAATACAATGTGATATTTAGTGAATTTTTCTTAAAAAACTATTATATTTGAAGTTATCGAATTATTATATTTAAAAATGCATTGCAGAATATTTATGTGAGCGGTATTCCATCCCTGTTCTCTAAGTACAGTTTCACGCATAAAAATTCTTTTAAAGTGAAGAATTTTGAAAAAAAATTTGAATTGTAAAAAAGAGTAAAGTGAATTTTGAGGTTATTTTTCTACAAATGTGTGATATTATCTTATTATATCATCTGTTAAAAATCGTGAACATAATTTCTTTTCGACATTTGTCACAATTCATAATCATATAAAATTTTAAGCAATCTATAATTGAATTGAAAATCCATAATTATAATTTCCTTTTCATAATCTTGAATTTTAATAGGTATTTAAGTTAATAGTTTTTTTTTTTTTTTTTTTTGGCATTTAGTTTAAGTTTTGAAGGAAAATAAAATGAGCCTTTTGGAACAACAAACGGGATTAAAAATGATGGTACCGTTACTATGTATTAGTAATACTTATCTAAGTATTTAAGCAAGCAATAAACTGAGCAAAAATTCAATTTAAATCGGGATTTTTTAAGGGAACTTACTCACACAATTTTAGGAAAATTCATAAAATATACGAAAACCATGAACATTTTTAAACCAGTAGGCAAGGAGAAACTGGCAAAACCCAGTAATCTACAAGAAAATATAGTAGAATTGTCGGTTATGATTGTATGATTCATTTTTTAAAAAATCATTTTATTCTGCCAAATATGTGAGTTACACGACTTTCTCTGAATAAAGATAATTAGCAAGTTGCATCCTGGTGGTTTCATACATTCTGAATCGGATTTTCATAAATTCGATATAATATGCCTCTCAACTTGTTCTTCAATTACGATGTGCTATATTTATCTCCAAATTTCGCTGCTATCATTTCTTTGCTTGATTCCTTTTACTACAAACTTAATTTACGATTCTTAAAATCACTACATACATATATCCGATACGTTTCTCCTTTTAAACCAAGTTCGTAAGGTCCTTAAGAAGCTGTGATGGTGGCAGAAAAACTAAGAAGATAAATGTATTTTAGCACGTTCATATGTTCACCTCAACATTCAATAAATAATTCCTATAACTTCTGATATCTGGTTACAAAAACTAAAGTTTTGAAATTTTAAAAATGAAGATGACCTCAGAATTATAACATAGATGGCACGGTTTTGTTTTTTTAATGTTTCAAGGATAGCATGAACCCTGTTGATATAAGAAATATACAGATGTTTGTTCCTGTCAGCATGAGGGAAGTATGAGATTCTGATTTAAATGTTGATCAAGACCCAAATATAACACAGTATACTCGATAGTAAAAACTTCTTTGGCTTAAAAAATATGAAGATGAAAATAAAAACCAATATGTCTAGCGCCCTGAAAAATAAACGAACTTTCTAAAAACACGCTAGACGTAAATGAAGAAGACAAAAGTAATTTGAAACAGAAAATATGAAGTTGCCAACAAAAAATGAAAAGTAGAAGTGAAAAAGAAAATATGAAAAAACTACAGTACCAGAAAGGGAAATAGAAAATTAAATTAAGATCTAAAATAAATAATAGAAAAACCACATTGGCTGAGAGAGGCACATTAGGGCAAAATGCATTTCCATGTGCTATGGGGAGATGGGGTTGAATTAATGTTGTTCACAAGAGAATCAGTATTCACATGCATAAAACAGCATCCCCGGGTATCAAGATGGACTGATGTAATATTTTTGGCATTATCGAAATTGATCTAACACAAAAGATTCAAAGGATGTAGGGACACAAGATAGTTTATCGCATTCTTGATAACGGATTTATCTGGCCTAAGTCTAAATTTTTAAGCGCCTCTGGTTTGTCCGATGTAGCCAAGGTTGCATTGGCAAAGTACTCATTCTCGATTCTCTCTCGGCTACGAAGGGTTTTCTAATTTTTGTTTTTCGCTTTTATTTTTCATTTTTCGTAGAAAACTGTAAATTTTTTGTTTCAAATCACTTCTCTTTTACTCATTCACGTTTGGCGAGTCTTGAAAACGAGTGCCTATTATTGAGCGCTTTGAACATTTTCTTCAATTATTGTCATTCTTAGAGCTTTTCAGACGTGAATGAATTTTTGAGCCCTCGAAACATACTTTTCTTTATATTTTCAATTTTTTCTTAAGTTAATGAAGTTTCGCTTCAGTCTCTTAAGATTTTCATTTAGTACCACAGTATATTAAATTAAAATACTTAACGCGATATTAAAATTAGTTTTGCTAAAGACAATGGTTATGATTCTTAAGTTAAAAAAAATAATAAACAATTCGCCTTAACAGTGCAGAACAATTTTTAATTACTCATTTTCTTTCCTTATAATTTTTCTTTAGCTGCTGCTCTCTTTTTCCTAATCTTTCTTTAACTATTTTTGGGTAAATGGATTTCATGAGTCTGTGCAATTTTATTTTGAAATGACCCAATTGGGTTTTGAGATAACGATTAATTAAAAAAAAAAAAAAAATTTGAAAATAAATTTTTAAAAATTAAGAAAAACAATGATTTTTAAAAAAAAATCAATTTCAAATATATATTAATAAAATACGAGAATTTTTTTACATAATTATTTCATAATTTTTTACATATTAAGTATATATAAGTTAAGTATAATTATTACTTATTTTAGTTATTATTTATAAGTATTATTATAGTTTATGTATTATAATATTTATCAATGTTTTTTAAGTTCAAATTTGTCTTTTTGATTTGCGTGCGAAAAAATTGAAAGCAGTACTATAGCGAGATGAGACTTGTTTAAACAAGAAGCAAAGAATTAAATGTTGTTGACATTATTGAGACGTTTTAAATATAAAAAAAAAGTATATATATATAAAAAAAAGGCGTATCGAGCATTTTCCTGCTACAGTGATGCAGCAATAAATTTTTTTTCTAAAATTATGCTCAAGTTGAGAAATAATATTAATAACTTATTAAGCAAATATTTTCAACATTATTCTTTTTAAAAGGGCAACTTTCTTTAACGGGCAAAAATAACTTTGAGCGTCAAAATGAAATTGCATGGCCAGAACTTTTTGTTCATTTAAAAAACAAAGCGAACCATTGTATTTGCTGTTGTGACACATAGTCATTTTTTACTTTTCATTACTCAAATAAATAAGAAACTGTAAAAAAGCAATCAATAATTTATCTTCATTTTTCGAAAAATTAGTAGGCTTAGTAAACAGTCTGCATCGAATAATTTTGATCTGCAGAATACTTTTAGTTTCTTAACAAGATTAAATTCTCAGCTAGTTGTCAATAATTCTAAGTTTTCTCGTAATAAGAACTTGACAATAATTTAAAAAGAACATAACGTAAATTAAAGTACTAAAACAATTGATTAATATATTAATGGAAAAATTATATACGTCGTAACGTAAAGAATAAGATTTTGAGAAATGTTAAAATTTAATCAAGTGCTTTGTAAGAAAATACTGCTAAACATGAGCGGACAGGTAATTAACAAATTTATGTTAAGATTAAGACGATTCAAAAGATGTCGAGAAATTTTAAGTTGCTTAAAAATTTTGACTACGTATTCGTATTAGCAATTACAAAATATACATTGAAAAAATTGATAGACATATAATTCCAAATCTATGCAAATGTTTGTAAGTTATTGAAATTGTATCAATTATTGAAAGAACAAGCTAAAAAATATTATTATAAAAAAGGTGATGTATAATCACGTTCTATTAGAAACATGCTTTTATGAAACTCAACATACGTTAAATAAAATGTTTTTATTCATTAAAATGCTTTATTTAAAAATCTTTCTTAAATTACGAATAAATTTTTAGACGACTAAAAAAGAAACATCGTGCTTTATAATTAAAAAAAAAAAGAAAAAAAAAGATTTTCTATCGGTTATTAGCGGACAAAAAATATGAAAGAAATTTTACTCTACGTGCGCGCAGTCAAGTTCCTCTTAAGTTAACCACATTTTAATATTTCTCGCCCCATTCAAATATTTCTTCATTGTCGCCAAATTATTTCTTTAAAAATATTTAATCTTAATTTTTCTCGGCTTCGATCCAATAAAAACTGTTGAAATCTTTAAATTTTGCAATAGAAAAATACGTAGATTAATGTGGCATAAAAAAAATTTATATCTCATAATTCAAAATTTTTCCTCCGCAAATAAATTAAACAAATAAAAAAATAATAAATATTAATTAAAAATTATTTTTTGCATGAAATTATGTTTGGGTAAACAGTTTTTTGAATTGCTTAATTAGCTTTAAAAATATGAATTAAAAAAGTGAAATTAACATTAAGGGAGCCGAACTTTGAACTGATCAAACTGTGTGGGACATATTTCCAAGATTGCGACTACCCATATTTTGAAGGTTATGAATATGTAAAAACAAACATATGTCTAT
The DNA here is from genome assembly GCA_949128135.1 of Parasteatoda lunata. NCBI lineage: Eukaryota > Metazoa > Arthropoda > Arachnida > Araneae > Theridiidae > Parasteatoda > Parasteatoda lunata. The sequence continues at coordinate 86,440,353 of OX421971.1, read as the reverse complement.
TCAGAGAAACTACATTTTTGAGTCTGATTTCGTACCTTAATTAAAAGTTACCACTACATAATTAGCATATTTAAGGTCAACCCCTGGAACCATTAAGATTGACACTTAGTATGGGAAAATCCGATCATTAGAACGAAAGTTATTCAGGGTGATATATATATATATATATATATATATTTTTTTTTACCTCACTACAGCTTTTTTTTCCCTCCTACACCAAATAAATAAAATTATAAAAGAGAAAAAGTAAATAAAAAATGTGACTGCTGTGAAAAATTTCAGTTCACTTCAACACAAAAAACGTTGGCAACTATGACCAAAATTAATTACAGTGTACTCATGAAAAATTCAACAAATATCCAAATTTTAAGAAATTATTTTGTTGTCAATCACAAAATAGGAAACTGTATAGCAAAACTAAATTATGCAAGGAAATATATATAAAGAAAATGATTATAAGCCATTGCAAAACAGGTAACAGTTAATAACTGAAATACAAAATTAATTTGTTTAAAGAGTAAATAACTATTAAATTAGAATAATATTATAATCATGTTACCTTTAAAACATATTTAGTAAAATAAACTTCATAAATTCTTTTGAAAAATAAAATTAACTTCGCATTAATCACAAGAATGTTATCGTCACTAAAAATGTTAAACCTCATCTAAATAGTGACTAATATTATTATGGCTAATATTATTAGCAAAAATAATAGCTATTAATAATAAATTTAAAATAAGTTCCGTTATAATTTATTATGAATAAAATCTTATTTAAACAAATTTTAAATTTTTTTTTTTTACTTCTGTCCTGTTCATTTGATTTAAAACTTTAAATTGTTTTGATAATATACCGTATGAAATTCTGACAGATCGTATCAAGAAATAGCTAGTTGAATCGCATGAAATATACTTAAAAATTTATATATTTTTATATAAAAAATTTAATATACTTAAAAATTACAAACTTTACTATATTAAGATTCTTATAAAAGTCAATTCTCTGCTGACTTACATATAGCGAGTAAGTTCATGGAAAATTTTAATAAAAACAAAAGTGTCGTTTTTTTTAAACTATCTGTCAAATTAAAATGTTATTAAATAGTTGTGCATTTCATTAAATAACATATAAAGACATTAGAACAGTTTTTGTGTATAAAATAAAGGCGTTTAATAGTAAAATAATGAAAAAAATTAAAAAACAAAAAATCGTGAAACTCACCTCTTTTAGCAGGAACTAATAAAAAAGTTGTAATGTAAAAGCTGTAAACTAGATAAACTCTACTGCGCTCAACTCGAGTTATGACTAAGTGAATATAACTCCTACCCTCTCTCCTAAACCCGCCCACAAGGAGCTATCCCGCATGCGTAGAAGTCTTAGTTTTATTGGCATGCCAGAAAAAAATAAGAAGTCAAAATCCACTCTTTAAAATTTTGAATAAAGATGATTATTTTTTCTTTTCTCTCTGATTTCTTTATAATGCTGTTTTGTATTTATATATTAATAATTTTATAACTGTTAAAATTTTTGCAAACATAGTTTTTACTTGATATAAAGTTAGACTTATGTTTTTGATGTTGATAATGAATTTTTAATGATGTTTAAAAAGACTTTAAAAATTATTAATTAATCGCATACATTAATATTTTTTTTTGTAATATAGAATATATAATTTTAATGATCTAAGGACGGAGTTATATTACTTCTTTATTAGTCTTTCAATAGCAATAATAATAAGAAATAACATAAGAAAATCTTGTTTCCGATAATTCTTATTATCTGGAGTAAAGTGCCATCAATTGTAGTACAAATGAGTTTGCGTAAATCTAAAAAGTAAATAAATATGCCATTTTGTATTGAAGGAGGTATAATGAAAAAATATTATCAATAATTTTATAAATTGATTAAATATATTTTTGTAATATAGAATATATAATTTTAATGATCTAAGGACGGAGTTATATTACTTCTTTATTAGTCTTTCAATAGCAATAATAATAAGAAATAACATAAGAAAATCTTGTTTCCGATAATTCTTATTATCTGGAGTAAAGTGCCATCAATTGTAGTACAAATGAGTTTGCGTAAATCTAAAAAGTAAATAAATATGCCATTTTGTATTGAAGGAGGTATAATGAAAAAATATTATCAATAATTTTATAAATTGATTAAATATATTTTTGTAATATAGAATATATAATTTTAATGATCTAAGGACGGAGTTATATTACTTCTTTATTAGTCTTTCAATAGCAATAATAATAAGAAATAACATAAGAAAATCTTGTTTCCGATAATTCTTATTATCTGGAGTAAAGTGCCATCAATTGTAGTACAAATGAGTTTGCGTAAATCTAAAAAGTAAATAAATATGCCATTTTGTATTGAAGGAGGTATAATGAAAAAATATTATCAATAATTTTATAAATTGATTAAATATATTTTTGTAATATAGAATATATAATTTTAATGATCTAAGGACGGAGTTATATTACTTCTTTATTAGTCTTTCAATAGCAATAATAATAAGAAATAACATAAGAAAATCTTGTTTCCGATAATTCTTATTATCTGGAGTAAAGTGCCATCAATTGTAGTACAAATGAGTTTGCGTAAATCTAAAAAGTAAATAAATATGCCATTTTGTATTGAAGGAGGTATAACGAAAAAATATTATCAATAATTTAATAAATTGATTAAATATATTTTTTAATACATATATTTTTTTAAAAATTAATTCTTATTTTTTTAAAAATAATTATATTACCTGTATAACTCTATTTTTTTTCTTAAATAGTATTTACATGCATAAATACATTTTGAAAACCAATTTTAATAGTTTTTTTTTTTTTTTAAATTCGAAGAAAATACTTGTCAGAAAATGTGATTTTATGTAGTTTCATACAGATCGTAAAAATTATTAAATCTTTACAATGAAAACCCTACTTGTAACTGTAAATCAAGAAATATATGTTTTTTTCATTTTCGGTTAATGATTTTAAACACATAAAATGTCATCTCTGAGCCTCGGTAAAGCAGTAAGTCTCGTAATCTCTCCTTCGTGAAAAATCTGGAGGTCGTGAGTTCGATCTTCACCCAGGCAATAATTTCCAAAACAAATTCTCTTTAATATAAGCTCTTAATAAACGAGGCTTTCTTTACTTTCCTCACTTATATATTGTTTCTTTTGCATTTTTTAATTTTCTCTATTTAATTTAAAACAGATTGATCTTAACTCCCTTCATTTAAATTTCAAAAGATAATTAATAACATCAAGTAATTACTTGTAATGATAATTAATAACATCAAGTAGTCGCTTGTACTAAATATTTGCGTTATTTCTTAATTTTTTCAACTGAATCTGCTAAATTAATATTAAATGTTATTTATAACCTAAAAACAAATTTGAAAAGTGAAATTGTTTTGAAAATTTTAAAATGCTTCTTCTTGCAGAAAGAAAATATGAAAAAAAAAACTAAGTTTTCAGTAAGAAAGTATCAAGCAATTAATCAAAAAAATTTTCTGTATTATAATATTTGAAAATAAATTAGTGAAATAGTGCAGCTCTATGCTAAAGTTTGCAAATTTTTATGTCTACCAATCTTATTAAAACAATTGTAAGTGACATATGTATGACAAATTATGTACATCAAAACATATATTTTTGAGAATAATTCCCCATATTTTTAAAAAAGTTTCTTTTAATTATTTATTTATTATTATTATTATTATTATTATTTTTGTGTGTGTGTGTGTGATAGAAACTAGGTTTTTCATTTACGAGCTGTTGGAATACTTCTTTCATCTTAACATCTTTTTCAAAAACTTTGTAATAAGCATTTTAATAGAAAATAAACGCTTTGTTTATAATGCATTTTAATAATCAGTTGCTAATTACAAGAATTTATCAATGATTACATAAAGAATAAATGCATTTCTTAGTATAAATATTATTGCTTCCAAACTTTCTCAATGTTACAACAAGATGAAAAAGAGATGTTTTTTTTCTTTCTTTTACTCTCATAGTATCTTAATCAATAGGTGAAGCAAACAAGGGTAGTAACAGAGGTGTACAGGTGTTATTCCTGTGTGTGCAAGGCCTACCACCCATTTGAACTGATAACATTCATTGACTCCTTATCTATGTACCACCTACAGAGCCTATACATGATTCTCTGACACTACAAAGAGCATTTCTTTCAGGAACTGTGACATGAAATATCACACCAAGTTGACACTTTTTCGAAGTTATACAAATGATACAGAATAAGACAAACATCACTTTTAACAGACAAGTAAGGACCACCTAATGAATCATGAGATGAAATGCATAAGGAATTGATAATCACAGTAACATAGTTTAATTGGTCTTTAAAAAAAATTATGTTTCCATATTAATTAAAATTCTATATAAGATTATGTTTATTTTTTATCCTTCCATAAATTTATGTAACGCTGCTATTAATGATTATCTCAAAGCCTATGAACATGATTGCATGAAATTCGAAGCATGTGCATTTTGGATATTTTACATAATTTTTTTTTCTCTAGGAAATAAAAAAATTTCTTATTCAAAATTGCTTTTTAAAAACTAACAATAATAAACAAGATATTTTAATTCTAGACCAAAAAGCAAAAAATAATTGCGCCAATTTAAGGTATCGGCATTTTTATTCCAATAAACCGAACATCTTAAGATTGAAGCGTATTAGTTTCTTTGACTATTTCTGCTTAACGTTTTATATGCTATTATTACTTACGTTATTACGTACATATTATTACGTTTTATATTTTTATATGATTTGACGACTTTTAAAAACATTCACTTCCGTTAAATGAAAACAGCAGAACGTCGTAGAAAAAAATCTCAAAATTATATCAATTCTACCATCAGCCTTTTCCCTCAAAGTTAATATACGTTATTTCTGCCAATCTATTAAAGCAAAGTTTTATTTATTTATTAATTTTTTTTTTTTACTCATCTTTTGTAAAACTTATAGAGGGGTTGAACAAAATAATGGAAGCACTTCTACACTAATAAATTTTTCGGTCCTTCTCAAGAAACACTTAGCAATTATTTTAAAAATTTAGAAGTATTTAGGTTATGTGATTTCTCATATATTTAGTGAAGTTTAAAGTTGTTAGAGGTTTGAGGGTCCGACAGTAAATTACAAACGGAAAATAATGTTTTTGAACACCCTATGTCAAAAAATGTGACAATACATTTTTAACTTGTAACAATTAATTTGGTTATTATATGCTGCAATTGCACAAAATTTCGTAAGTCTAGATGAAATATTTCTGGAAATATAAACATTTTTATTAGAAAAATAATTTTTTTGAATTACATTTTTTGCGATATTTTTAAAATTATTTCATGAAATTAAACAAAATTTTTGAGCGATTTTGAATTACTTACAAAATGCTTGTTTTAAAGTTTGAAAAAAAAAATCGTTGAAAACTGTGCAATATATAAATATTTAAGGTAGTTCTTTCATGCTGTGCATGTGCAAACAAAATGTCAACATTTTTTTTTACATAATTTTGTAGTAAATATTATTTGGCATCTAATGAAATATCTCCAATTTGAATATCTTAAAACTTTTTTAAAAAAATCAAGCTATTTTCTAATTAGTTTTGAACTTCTTTTTAAATAAAAAACTAAAATAATATGGGGTTTTCTACAAATATTATTTTGTATCATAGGATAAAAGTAAATAACAAATGAAAATACTTCACAAAAAACGTTTATACACCAAAATATGATTGTATAAGAAAAGAAATCAGACGAAAGAAAAGATGCTTTTATCGGAGAGGATCCTTAACTGTACCGGTGTCATTTTTAAATAAATAAATAAATCTTGCTTAATAGTACGAAATGAAATTTGTGAAAAACCCCTTATAATGTAATTTTTTTATAAAGTGCAAAAGCTAATAAGAAAACTGCTTGAAATTTTTTTGAATGATTAAGATATTTAAATCGGACTTTTTTCTCTAGCAGCCAAATACAGTATACTACAAAATTATGTGGAAAAAATATGCGCATGCGCAGTATAAAAGGTACTTTAATTACAGTAAATGTAACACAGTCAACGAATTTTTTCAAAATTTTCAAGTGAACATTTCGTAATTAGTTTAAAATGGCTCTGAAAGTTTTGTTTAATTTTATCGAATATATTTTGGCATAGAGTGTTCAAAAATATTATTTTCCGTATGTAATTTATTGTTGGTCCCTCAAACTTCTAAAAGTTTTAAACTTCATTGAAGAATATGATAAATTGAATAACCTAAAACCTTGGAATTTATAAATAATTCGAAGTTTATAATTTTTATAGAAAGATAAATGAAAATGTTAGTAAATAGAAGTCTTTCCATTATTTTGCCCAACCCCTCTAGTGAAGTAAAATAATATTTTCTTATCAAAAATGTAGAAAAAAGAGAAAAAGAAGAAAAACAATAGTAAAAAAGGCACCTTAACTACTCATGACGTGACGCGAACCCACAGTCCCCGGTTTAGGAGATTGATGCCTTATCCATTAGACCAGGCGGTCTCAGGCTAAACAAAACATATACAAAATTTTACACAACTTTTAAATGTTTAGAGTGAAGAATAAATCCATGGAAAATGCAAAAAACTTGAAACATGCATAATTAGAAGGCAGAGAAAGTACATATTATCTTAACTTTCTTATTAAATTTTTAAATCTGTGTTAAACTTTTTGTCTTTTAAATCTTAAAGTGATCTCACCTCGTTAATTTTTCACCATAAGACAAAGTAGGACAACTTTTTGGTAGTTAAAGAAAGAATTGATATTACATTTTTACAAATAAGTTAATTTAGAAAGCAGTAATTAAATTTATTTGTTTTAAGTATTTCATATTCCCTGTTTATTTTTGTATTTGAGAAAATTAAGAAACCAAGAAAACACTTTGTGAATTAAGAAAAGCAAATTGATTTTTGTGCATCGATAGAATTAATTTTTAATCCATTAAAGGTTTGGAAAATAATTTCGATATGGTATAATCTTTAAGATGCCTTTATTCCTTTTATATAAGTAATCAGTTTTATATTCTGTTACACTCGTTTCATTGTAAGTTATATGCTTGTATTTTTTTTTTATAAAAGTTATTTTAAGACGACTGTTAAAAAAAGAATGAATGAAACACGTTCGTGATCTGTGGGAAACAATAAATATTTTCAAATTATATGTAGTTTTTAAGAGCGAAGAAATACCTAAATATAAAGGATTTGAAGTTTGCTACTTTTTAAATCTACGCACATGCTTACGAGGTATTTGAACGTCATCTTATCTTAATAATTGATGTTTGTTGATTTATAAAAATGTTATTACTCTAAATAAAAAATTAAATGTTTCTAATTATAATTTAATGAAATGTTAAATAATTTATTTGTCTGTCTTTAACGTACTATTTCCGGTTCCACTTCTCACTGACTTGCTACTAAAATTATTCGTTATTTATTAATTCCTTATAACCGTCTCTATGATATTTTGGTGCAGGTTTCAGTTCGAGAGTTAAGAAATTTGGCAATTATAATAGCAGTTAAAAAAAAAAAATTAGCGGGTTAAAAAAAATTTGTTTTACAAAACAACTACTATTAGTAAGATTTATATGCTAATATCGAATCTTCAATCTAAAATAAGTTCTTAAACATTTGAACTTCAAAAAAAATGATTTTTGAATTTTTATGTAATTATCCTGTGTGTGACCTGCAAAAGTTCTATTTGAAAGAAATGTAACCTGAAGCAAAATAAGATATTATTTATTGGTTTACTTCTACGAAAATTAAGGAATCGGATTCGTACCCAAAACAAGATCTGTTCAGTTGACTTTAATATACATAAAAACTTGTGTTTTTGATCTAAAAACATCTACCTATAGCAAAATATATAGAAATGAGACTTCCTTTATCGGCACTTACTTTTGGTATAATATATCAAAAAAGATTACTTTAAATTCTTAGATTCATTAAAAGATATTGTAGTACTAAAAGATTAGATAGTTTGGCATAAAACTTATTTAGGTTAAAAAAAAAAAAAAGAAAATAAAAAAAAAAAAACAATCAAAACCTATTTTTTGATTTTAATTATAATAAGTTATCATATAAATTTAGCACGCTTTAGATTTTAGGTTTTCAAAGATTTATAAATTTAGTCTAAATTTTTATAACTTTCAGCCTAAGTCTTTTCTAAAATTGCGAGTTATTACACAAAAAACAACATAATGAGGATAATTGAAAACATACAGTTGTTAAACAAGAAATCGTAACAGTACTATAGCACTAAAGTATTCTATGACTTTAATTATTGTCATTTGTGCTCATAAGTAACTCTTCAGTGTAATTGGTTTCCCAAGAATACTGTTATAAGCACAACTGTAAATTTAAATTTAGGATATTTTCACTTTAAAGCATTTAGTATAACTCGGAATAATCATATCAGATAATTCATCACTGAATTATAATAAAAGATTCTCTATCTTTGATTATTATCATTTGCGTTAAAAAATAGCTCTCCGGTGAATTTGTTATTTCATAAATAATGTTAACAACGAAACGCCTGATTTAAATTTTAAGTTGATAACAAATAAAATAAAAAATTAAGCAAAAAAAGTATCTTCAACAAGGCAATAAAAATGAAATCGATTGTTAAATAATGAGTATAAATTAACAAATCTACTCTTTTGGAGAAGCTCCAAATTTACTCCTTTATTTTGAATCCAATGACCAATTCAGAATTGAAATGGAAGTTGAATACTGACTTAGTTTTAAACCATGCATTACAATCACTGCAAAAGTGAGCCATACTGTTTGTCTAAGATAGGTACTCTGCCAGACATTCGTCTGGAGCTGTGGCGGTGACTATGGTAACGAGGTATGATTATTTCAAGAAGGGGTGCGGGGTCCCTCTTTAGGACTGGTTTCGGCGAGAGAAAAGGAGATCTCTTCATCGAACCCTCCCTAAAATGCCCTCTTCTTGTTTCCATAGCAGCAGACTGCCGCACACTTAGTGGCGGTCAGAGTACCTATCTTAGACAAACAGTACTTGAAGACAGCTAAAATAAACATAATGGAAGAATTAATACTGTTAGTTTAAATACCCATTATATTGCAAGACGCCTGATTTGAAATCAAATTAAATACATTCTTATAAAACAAAGAATTTATTATAAATATTTTTGATGTGTAACATTTTATAGTAATTATATATTGATGTTTCTCAACATTTAAAGTATCTTTGAAAACCAGTTCTGTAGTAACTTTAACTAAGATTATTTTTATGTTTTTATAACAGACTCTTAGTGTTTAACAAGTTTCTGAAATCCAAGGTTTATGTCCTAAGGCCCTTAAATTTTCAGTTGCTCATCTGTATTCCTTGAGTACTCTGAAATTTAGAGCAGAAAAACAGATCTTTGTAATTCTATTAAAAATTGCAACTATTTATCCAGTTTAAAAAATATATTTCCATTCAAAGTTTTTTTCAATTTCTTTTTATCCTTCAGCTTAACGTTTCTACAAAAGTTCTTTGTTTGCCACTAAAACTATCGTTGTTTTATTTTTAATTTTTATGCTTCAGTTTCATTTCAATAACACTACTTTATATAAAAAAAAAACATTTAAATTATTTTTTTTAATAAATTTTAATTAATTTTAGCTTCAGCTTCTTCTATTTTTCAAATGAATTTTATTGAGCTTCGATGGTTCAGTTATTAAAGGCTTTGTTGTCTTTGTAAAGAACCAGGTTTTCACCCAGTCATTGTAAAGAACCAGGTTTTCATCCATGGTGGTGGCTAGAAGCTCATCCAGTTTCACATCGGTGGATACTAGCTTTTTTCAAAGTAAAGGCGGCCGCTACATAATGCTGACAGCATTGCCACCATCATGTCGTTGGTCACGAAACCTTAACCAACATGAGTATCATGGATCACAATTGGCTGTGACGGGAATGCTTTTATTCATTTATTAAGGTATGCTTTTTCTTTCAAACATTTACAGCGAAGAGGAAAGTAAGACCTCATTTTTGATTGTCTTTTAGACTTTCATAATGACTTATTAAAAAATCTAAATATCTTGTACCCATAATAAGAATTTTTTAAAAATTAAATTAAGGGGAGGGATAGAAATTAAGCCTTTGATTAAAAAAAAAAATAGAACTATTGTAATTATTAAGCATTAAATAATTTTGAATATGCAGCTAAAAATTTTAATTAAGAGTGAAAAAAAAATGAAGAGCGACATAAATACATGTTGTAAAAGTAGCATCTCACAGTAATTCATCTAATATTTTAATGTATTCGGTTTTTTTCTATTAAGAAACTTAAACAGATAACAAAGCTAAACCGGTAACAGGTTTTCAGGTAAGTTAAATAAAAATTCTACTAAATTCTTTAAGCGAACAAAATGTATTATAATTTGTAATGGTTAGCGTGATTGTCCAGGTGATCAATCAGCCCCAGACCTATCCAGCTCTGCTGAAACCCTTCTTTGTTGTATTTGCTTGAATTTTATACAGAAGAAAAAAAAAAAAAAAAAAAAAAAAAAATTAGCGAGATTTAATGTGTATTTCCAACCAAATGAAATTAATTTTTATAAAGCATAGCATTTGTTAAAGAATCTTAGAACATAGTGATAATACGTGATAGAACTTATTTATAGAACTGATCCGCTGTAGAAAGGAACTAATTTTTTAAGATGTTTTTAAGATGTTACTCATGAAAAATAAATTATTAAAGTGCGTTGTTTCCTGAATAAAATATTTCAAAATCAATATGCGTTTCAAATAATTAAAAGAAATTTTAATTTAAATGACTACAATTTCCAAATTAAACAAACTAAACTGTTATCAATATTTGTTTCCTTAATTTGAACTTAATGCGTTTCGAATAAAGTTTCGCTGAAACTGGACAAGTTTCTGCGCAGACGTCATCTGCGCAAGTACAACCCACAAAATGTCTTTCAGCCAAACAAAATTCACCACCTGGATTAATTGTGATTGGTTGAAGGGCAAACTATTCACGTTTTTCTTCATCATCATTATTGGATACTTCCAATGTTTTTCACAATTTTTTTAATTGATTTTCAAATTATTATATTTTAAACTCATTAAATAGAGTTTTCAAAATAGAATGCTTATAAAGTCGCGAAACTGGTTGCTGTTTGAAAACTATACTTATCCTTCAAAATTCAGTTTCCAGATTTCACATAACATCGTAACAGTAAAGTAAAAGGTTTGAACTACTTTAATAACAACCACATTGTTTTTAGGCGGTAAAGAAACAATTTCAAAAGGAGTAACTGAAAGTATTAGATGAAAAACTCGAACATTTTTCCTTTTAATTGTTTGTGTCGATAAATAGCCTTTTCGAAACACAATTAGAACATTCATGACAGTTTTCCGAACATCGTTTTTTAAAATTATGTGTTAATACTTTAAATATATATATATATATATATATATATATATATATATATATATATATATATATATATATATATATATATATATATATATATATATATATATATATATATATATATGTGTATATATATATATATATATATATATATATATATATATATATATATATATATATATATATATATATATGTGTATATATATATATATATATATATATATATATATATATATATATATATATATATATATATATATATATATATATATATATATATATATATATATATATTCTTTTTCCAGATTCTACCTAGAATTTCTAAATTTTCGCCAAATGCTTGCCTTAAGACGTTTAAATAGATTCTAAATATTCAATAAATTTTTTTATAAAAATACATTTGAATATAAAAAGCAGCAATAATTACGTAAAAATTGTTTGGTAATTTCTAAACATTTTTATACTGAAATTCTTTTTTATGTTTAATTACTTAACACTTGTTTTAAGAGATGATTACTTTTTAAAAAACTTAATCAAAAGTATTCATTAATTACTATTCTTAATAACAAAAAATTGAAACTAAGTGATATGAGCTTAAACAATGATTGAATTACATAAAACGGATACCGATATTTTCACAGTCATATAATTTTTAACGCAGCATATAATTACATTTACTGTTTCTATATCCTAACTTGTTTCTATATATGCCTTATTATTTATATTAGTGTAACATACCTATTTTAAATGAAAATATTTGGAATAATAGTTTCAGTTAAATAGTCTACTTTTGAATTGTTTTAAAAAAAATTTTCATTGGCAAGAGAATTTAAAATGAATTAAATTTTGAATTACTGCTATCAAAACTTTAATATTTATATATTTTTTTTATCAAGCAGTTCCTATTTGCATCTTTCATTAAGTAGCGAAGATAACTTATACGAGCATTAAATTATATCAAAGTAATCATCTAGGATTATATTTGCAAGCGTTCTATCATTTTAAGTATCATAACATATTTGCTTAAAAAAAAAAAAAAAAAAAAAAATGAGAATGAATTTTTTAAGTAAAATAATTACTCTTGAATTCTTCGAAATTTTTTAGTCTTTAGTTTTGCTTAGAAATTTTTTAATTACAAACAGTTCTCAAAACTTTTACAGTTTTACATTTTAATTGTTTCCAAGATTATATTAACAATTAGGTTCAGAATTATAATGCATGTATTCTTTATAATTTTATTAGCATAATAACTTTGATTTAAAAAATCAGTCTTAAACGGAAATACATGAAATCCATTTGTTTCAAATAAAAACATGAGTATTTAAAATTAATTAAACTGCAAGGGAAAGCTATCAAAACTTTTAAAAAAGTTTTTTAGGTAAATTTAGCAATAATCTTTATTATTTTTAAAGTCTAAACGTTCTTTAATTTTTATTGTCATAACATATTTCAGTTAAAACAGAACTACCAGGAATCCATTTTTAAAAGAATTTACTTCAATTTTCGTAGAGATAAGGAAACTCAATAATTTAAAATTTGACATCTTTCCAGGTGCAAAGCTTATCTTCTTTTTAAATTTGAAATAACTGTCAAAATTAATGACAGCTATTCATTGAATAGTTATTCAAAAATCTCTTGCCGGGTCTTATCAGTTGTAAAGAGGGTGTATTCACTATTCATTCCGAAAATCATTCATGTCTTTTTCAGTTAACTACATCGCAGGTGTTTTAAAATAA